>JAJKFI010000193.1:527113-537323 GCA_029204185.1 Lerista edwardsae | reverse complement strand
GAAGGAAGGAAGGAAGGAAGGAAGGAAGGAAGGAAGGAAGGAAGGAAACGCTGCAAACATCTAAAATATTTTCAATCCGCCAATACCTGAAACTTTGGATACGGGACCCACAGATACAGCTGCACTGTATAAATATCAATACTATATATATAAGGTATGTTATTTATTTCAATAGTGGTCACTGTATGGAAATATGAGAAATGTGTACAGTGCAGGAATTGGAATTTGGAAGACCAATATCCTGTCCACTAAGAGCAAACTTATACAATACCCTTTATCCAAACTGCTTGGGATGGGAATGTGTCCGGATTTCAGTTTTGTCTGGATTTTGGAATAATTGCATAAATATAAGGAGAAATGCTCTCTATTGCTGTTTTCACTCTGACCCATTTGGGTCTCTGTTGGCCTCTTTGACACGTTTTCAACAATGGCACACACCACAGAGCAGAGAATAGAACTTATAGCCTACACATGGACATAAGCACAAGACCTTTTAGTGTTCACACTATGGAAAAAAATTGTTCTCTGGGATGAGGAAAGGGGGGGCATTCTGAACCAATGGGTATGCCCCTCACTCCAGAAGGCAGGGTCAGATTCTCAGATCTTGCTCCTCATTTGTGGGAGGGCAACCCACTCCCAGTCCGGCCCTGCCTTTTGGAGGACAAGGTCGTAGTTTCTGGAGCTCTGTGGAGCTCAGCTCTCAGATCGCAAGATTTTCTACTTCTTTCTATTTTCTCCTCTTTACTTCATATTTTTTCTTTCTTGTTTTTCCTCACCTGCTCTGGCTTTTCTGTCCCTTTCGGAGGTGAGGAGATCGCTCCAGTTAATAGCAGCAGCTGTGAGGCAACAGGCTATGAGGCCTGCTTGGTTGCCTTGACGATGGGGCTTGCTGCCAAGATTTTCTACTTCTTTCTATTTTCTCCTCTTTACTTCATATTTTCTTTCTTGCTTTTCCTCACCTGCTCTGGCCTTTCTGTCCCTTTCGGAGGTGAGGAGATTGCTCCAGTTAATAGCAGCAGTTGTGAGGCAACAGGCTGTGAGGCCTGCTTGGTTGCCTTGACGACGGGGCCTGCTGCCAGTGTGAGCACTGCAGGGAGAGGAGCGCGGAGGCCAAGCCTGCAGCAGAGGATGCAGGCGCTGGGCCAGGAGGCTCAGATCCTGCCGTGGAAGAGTGGTTCCTTTTGGCCCACCGCCATGAGCGCAGAGGCTCAGATCCCGCTGCGGAGGAGTGGTCCCTTTGGGCCACCACCATGAGTGCAGAGCCATCACCTTTGAAGTGGACGAAGGGGGTGCGTGGAGGAGCAGCTGTGTTGCTGTCGCCGCGCATACTCCACGGAAGTCGAACTTCGAGTGGCCTAGGGGCCGGAGCAGAGACCCGAGGGCGACCGAGCTGAGAGTGCAGCGGCAGCGCCGCGGAGGCCAGTGAGAACAGGAGACCTTGGATTGTGAGTAGCAGCAAGAGCGGAGCCTTCGGAATCGCGCAGTACATGATCGCCATTTTCCTGCCCTTTTCACGTTCAGGTTTGTGGTAAAATGGTGGAGCAGCAGAGTGAGGGGCGGCGGCTTCACCCCGCAACATGGGGGAGGAGGGAGCCCCAGCCCGGGGGGGGGGGATGCCCCTGTGCCCCAGTCTTTAAAAATTTGTTTTAAATCCTGGACAAAATTGTCTGGGTTGTGGAATACCTAGGATTTTGGATGTCTGGATAAGGGATAATCTAGTTGTAATCCTTGTGCATGGGAGAAGTTGAAGCTTGTGCATAGGAGAATGCAATATATATCTCCAGTGTTTTATTGTCACATAGTTATTTTCATGGTATTATTCTTTAAATTGACATTGCAATTTGCATTGCAGGGGTAGGGGATGAGACACTGCATGCTCTGTGGATTTAAAGTTTTAATTCTCATTGCAGCCCCCTGACTCGTAGCTATCAACATGTCCTGGCTTTGGTCTATGCAATAGAGGAGATTAACAAGAACTCCGTTCTCCTGCCTAACATCACTCTGGGATTCCATATACATGAAAACTATCACAATGAAAGGAAAACCTATGAATGTTCTTTAAGCATGTTTTTTGGGAAGGGCAGAACGGTTCCCAACTATGCCTGCAGGAGATGGAACAAGCTGGTTGCTGTTATCGGCGGACAGAAGTCCATGTCATCCATTCAGATGGCTAATCTCTTGCAGATCTACAAGATGCCTCAGGTGGGTATGCTGAGAGATATTTTAACGGCATCCTCTTATGGGGCCTTTTTATGAAAGTGGGACTAGTTTCCTGCTGTAGTAAAAGGCCCAGTAATGGCAGGAAGAATGCTCAGCTGTCAGACCATTTTGAGCTGCCATCACAAAGCATCAGCATCAGCAGACCCCTGCTGCTACTGACCCTGGACCGCCCTGGAGGTTTGCTGTGGATGGAGAGGGAGAGAGCAGGGAGAGTTTTGCAGAGGGGAAGAGGTGGATCCTGGTGGCAACAACTTACACTAGGATCATGTCTCTGAAACCCTGCATTGGAACAGCCCCTAGTTCTCCTCCAAATAATGCCAGCAAAATTGCTAGCACAAGTCCGAGGAGATCCACACGTGATACCCCTATGGGGAGGGGTAGGTAAAAATATTTTTACTTACTCCCTGCTACTGGTTAGATAGCCACCCTCAACATAGCATGCAGCGTGCACTTTCTTGGTGCAGCTACATGCCATAGCATGGTGTCAGATAGGTTTGGGTGGTAATTCCATTCATTGTGGTGTCCAGTTTAAGAGTGCAATCTTAACCTGGAGTTAGGCTGACACAGTTATGCCAGCAAAGTTTGGCTGGAACAAGGAACACCGCAAAGTATGTTTGGACCACTCTCAACATCAGAGAGAGGTCAGCACACAGATGTCCACCATCCCACCTGACTTCTAGACTGGTCCAAATGGGCTTTACGGTGGCTCTTGTGCTGACCAAACTTTGCTGGCTTAACTGTGCCGGCTTAACTCCAGGTTAGGATTATGCTCTAAGCCAGTGGTATTCAAACTTTTTTGGACTGGGACCCACTTTTCAGAATGGCACTCATGTCAGGACCCACCGGAAGTGATGTCATTAATCTGGAAGTGATGTTGTGGCAGGAAATGACATCATCAAGCAAGAAGTGCTGCCATTGAAACATAATAACTGAGACTCCTGAAATGCAAATTGGTATTCTTGGGACTGCAGCCATTGTACAACCCTGAAACATCCCTGACAGAAAGCAAGATGAGGTCAAAATATGATGTAAAAGCACTGAACTAAAAACAATTAAAAAAAAAAACCAAAAACCTCTCATTTGAAAATTCAAATTTTTAAGTCACAAAAGGAATATAACAAGAGTTAGGTCTGTAGTGTCCAAGATGGATGCTCCCAGCTTTCCGCAACCCACCTGACATCAGGTTGCAACCCACCAAGTGGGTCCCAACCCAAAGTTTGAATACCACTGCTCTAAGCTCTGTAGTGCAGAGTAGATTGCTCTTGCTATTGAAAGTAGAGTCACAAAAACAAAATATATAGTATTTAACCAAGCATGGGAATGTGCTATGAGAAAATTGGAAAGAATAGTACCAAAGATTTGTACTATTACAATGCATACCCACTCCTGCCTATTGTACAGTAGTTTCCATATAACCATATATGGGCAAACCCAGGGAAAGGATAGACATAAAAGCCACCATCTCATCCAGTATCCCTGGTCACTATTGCCTGGTTTCTTGGAGGGACGGTTTGTCGGAATTGCCCCTCTACACCTGTTGAACTGAACTGCAACTTTCCTTAAACACTACAGCAATATTTCCATTCATATATAAAGTTCACAATCAGTAGGAAGGTGGTGTGGAAAAAAGCTAATTAGCAAAGAACTGTGTGATAGCTTGGATGTGATTCTCCATGGAAAAAATAACAAATGGTGTTTTTCCTTCATTTTAGATTAGCTATGGTTCTATTGATACCTCCTTCCGTGATAAAAAGCGGTTCCCATTTTTCTACCGCACTGTCCCCAATGAAGAACTTCAGACTTTAGGGATATCCAGATTGATTGTCCACTTTGGCTGGACCTGGATTGGTCTTATTGCTACTGACAATGAAGAAGGTGAGAAGTTCATCCTAAACCTGAAGAAGGAATTTGTCCGAAAAGGGGTCTGCATTGCATTTACAAAATTGCTTTCCAGTAGGGCCCCTGATGATATGAAATTTCAAATAAAACAGCAAATAATGACATCCTCCTCCAATATTATTGTGCTGTATGGCACTACAGATTACCTCATCTGGATAAAGGTCACCTTTGTAAGCTATGCAGTCTCTGGAAAGGTCTTACTCACCACATCTCAATGGGACTTCCTCTCCAATTTCTTTCCTTTACATTCTGGATTTTTGCTATTCCACGGAACCTTGACTTTTGCACTGCACACAACAGAAATTGTGGGATTCCGAGAATTTCTTCAGACTATAAATCACAACAAGTACCCAGACGATATCTTCATGAGATATTTTTGGGTGACTGCCTTCCATTGTTTCATTCCATTTCTAGATGTGGGCAGCATGTTTTGGCCGCTGTGTACAGGAAATGAGAGGACACAAGAACTCCCAATCTTCAGGTTTGATTTTGAGACCCTAGACTTGAGCTACAATATCTACAAAGCTGTTTATGCTATTGCAAAAGCTTTACATGACGTGAGTTCATCCAGATATGGTCCAAAACCTCTCCAGGATAGACTAAGTGGAACAATGCACAATATTAAACCTTGGAAGGTAGTGAAATGATTCCCCCCCCCCCATTCCTTTACATGTCTGAGCACAGCTGGTCACAGTTTCCCCTTCCAGATTTCTCCAGATGTGTTCTTATTTATTTCCGTATGCACTTCTTTAGACTACAGTCCACTTCATCAGAACTCTGGGGTGTTGTTCAAGAAAATATATGCTGAAATAAATGAGCTAGTTCACATGGCAATTCTGCACCACAATACAACGGTGTCTCCAGTAATGGATTACCATTGTAAAATGGACGGGGGGGGGGTCCATTATAATTCAGTTCTAATGAGCTTATCATTCTTGTATGTACTTCTTGAATGCTATAAGAATAACATTGGAAAATCTACATCAACAATGCATCAAAGATGCAATGTAAGAGAAATTATAATGTTCATATACCCCCTTTCTAGAATTAAATTCAAATGAACGAAAGGTGGTAAAATGAATATACCTTTACAGCACACCTCAGATCTAGAGGTGAAGTGGCTTGCCCTGCCTATCTTGAAAGTCTGCTAGTTTGAATTGATTTCGCTCAGCTTATGTTTGAAAGATGCTGTTGCAGTGTGTGTACTGGGGTGGTGGTGGGAAGGAGGCACGGAGGGGTGCAATGGGCAGGCGGAAGCAAGAAAGGGGTGGATCAGGCCCAGAAGGGAGCACAGTCAACCAAGGAAGCCCTCACCATATCTTGACCCTCTTCCTGAGCCCAAAAGCCTGACACAGGGTTTCTCAGACTTGTGCCACTGATTTTGCTGGCGCAGATCCAAGTAGATGCATTGGGCAAACTGGCACTCCTCATGGGGTAAGAGGGCAAATTTTCCCTAATCCAAAAATTTCCCTTTGTTTACATTTATTGTAGCTCCACTCTTATCTGAAGGCTGTCCACCACAATATTGGTTCCATAGACGAGGTGGTTTTTGATGAGAACAGGGAATCAGCAGATGGATACGATATACTGAACTGGATTGTCCTGCCAAACCAAACCCTCATCAATCAGAAGGTTGGGAGAGTCATCCCAGACCATTCATCAACCGAACCACTATTCTTCATAAATTCAACAGCAATCGTATGGCAAAAAGGTTTTCAAAAGGTAAGAATTGTTTCCTTTAAACATACGTGACACCTGCAAACATTTTTAGGAAAGGAAAGGTGCTTTTTTCATGGTTGTAACTTCTTTTTTAATGGTTGTAACCCCATGTAACCCCACCCCCACCCCACCCCGCCAATCTTGGATAGGTTTTCCTTGCTTTGGATTGCATCCCCCCCCAGAGACGTCATCCGGGCGCGCCAGGAACCGGAACGCCCAGATGATTGACAGCCCTCCGCCCCTATGGCGGAGGGTAGCCACACCTCCCTGTGCCTCACAGCGCCCGAATCGCTCCATTTCAGAGCGATTCGGGACGTGAGAGAGGGCAGGCAGGCCCAGGAGCAGCTCGCCCATCCTCGGGAGAGGCGGCGCGGCCCGGGCCTGTCCGCAGAACTGGTGGAATGGCGTATTGGGCCGTTCCACCAGGATGACACCACTGATCCCCCCCCAAAAAAATTATTATTTAGAAACTGGAAGTGTCTACTTTTCTGCTGTAAATAAATAAAAATACGTTCACAATTTGTCAGGTGGAAAGTTTCATAAATATATACATTTCAGTAAATCACATGATTTGGGCCACACAGTCTCCTAGGATCTGCAACCTAAGCTCTGTTTACTCTGTTTAGCAGGTGCAGATCCGAAGAGCCCATAGGGGAGTCTCCAGCCCCCCCGTATACTGTGCAGGCCCACCAGCCTGCCTGTTCCAACACAGTATAGGATTGTGTCTTGAGAACCGCTGAGTCATGATCCCAGTTGATGCTCCATCCAGGGTTTGGTCCATAAATCCCCTCCCCCTGTGCCACCTCCTCACCCCCTGCTCCATCTCCACCATAACCCTGGCATCTGCAAATGCTCCATTTTGTAGCAGTACAAACGCAGGAGCAGGAATGAGGCCCAGCTCTGTCCCCTCCCCTTCCATGGTGTGGCGCAGGGGGGCATTTTTTCAAGTATTTTTTTATTATTATTTCCAAACCAAACAGCTGGTGCAATATGTCATAACGTGTGTGTGTGTGTGTGTGTGTGTGTGTGTGTGTGTGCGCGTGCGCGTGCGCGCGTGCGCACAAAATGCATACAGAATCCCATACAGCTCCATATCTTATAAAAGCTGATCCACTGTGGAGCGAGCTGGATGCAGAATGATAAATCCATTGGGACTTTAAGGAAGATGGGAATTTGATAGTGTCAGTATCAGACATACAGATCTGACTGCCCTTGCAATGGGACATTAATGTTTTGTAATATTGATGTCACTCATTTTTGCAATAAATAAATAAATAAATAAATAAATAAATAAATAAAATTGCAACAACTTTTCATTCCACATATGTATTATTTAGATTCCACGGTCTACATGTACGAAGAGCTGCGTTCCTGGACATCAAAAGATAGCCATTGAAGGGAAGCCCATCTGCTGCTATGCTTGTGTTCCATGCCCAGAAGGGACATTTTCTAATCACACAGGTAAGAATCTCTGTGGGGGAGGATATGCCTCAAATGCCCCTCGGGGAGAAGGAATGGAGTAGAAATATAGTAAGTATAAATAAAGCCATATGAGGCTCTGATCTTGAGAAGGAAATGCCTTTGCAAGTTAAGTCTTTACTCTGCCACAAGACTCTCTTCTCTGAACTGTGCAGATTTCAATAATAATAATAATAATAATAATAATAATAATAATAATAATATTTATATACTGCCTTTCTTAGGTCATTAGATTACTCCTCTGACTTTAACTCAAGGTGGTTTACATAGGCAGGCTTTATTCATAAACACAAGGTTTTTACAAATTACAAGGAAGTTCTATCTTTCAAGAACAACATACAACATGCAGATGGTACTTTCATGGTGTAGTCCTCTTTCTGGCCACACAATTTGCTTCCCTGCTGGCTGATAAGCAGCTTCTGCTCCCACCACAGAAGCGGCTGGCCCAGCACACTCCCCTCTCACAGGCAGCTGTAGCTCAGCTCTAATCAGTCGCAGTTTACAAGGTCTGCCGCTCATGGAGACTTCCGGTGATCCCAAACTGGCGACCTTCAGACATTATCTTCAGGCAAACAGAGGCGTTAACCCTCTCAACTACAACCTCCTGACCATAATATATGCAATATAATCTGGGTGCCCCTAATGTGTGGATGACAGAAGGGATATATATAAATAAATAATTTTATTCCGTCTGCAGCATTGACAACATTTTTTTTCCTGCCTGAATCTCAGTGTAAACAATACAGTAGGTCTTCTTAAAGTTAAATGTTCCAGTTTACTTCGTATGTGGCTCCTAATTTAGCATGGGGATGTCCCATTGCATCCCCTATATCTGGGCCGTGGCCTGATTTCTCTGGTTTCTTGCTATGATAAACTGCACATGCATACAATCATTACAAAGTTCAAAAAATGAACTCTCCAAAGTCCCATGGAGAATCCTCAAAGTTTCAGCGCTTCTTTGAAAACCAGGACACCTAATTCAGAACTCCGAGATCCAAGGAGAAATTCAGATGAGGAAAATTTCAGAAGCGTCGTTAGCCTGAAGACACAGTGCAGAACTGAGCCCAGGGGCATAGTCAGACTGGTGCAAAACAGTAAGTTTTTTACGGCTCCTGACTGAGCTGTGAAAGTGGCCCCTCCTCCTTGCCGCTGGAGCCAGTCAGGGCTATGAAAACACTTCTCCAAGTTGTTTTCATCACCTGATTGGCTCCGGTGGCAAGGGGGAGGGACCGCTTACACGGGCTTGGTTGGCAGCCATAAAAGACTTATGATTTTGCATCCCTCTGGCTACTCCACTGACCGAGGGCCAAATCCTATCCAACGTATCCAACAACACTATCCAAGCAGCGGCGGTGCAGATTTGCCGAAGAGGCATGTGCTGCATCCTACAGATGCATGTGTTGAATCATGGAGGCCTCCTCCAAATAAGGAAACATTTGTTTCCTTTCCTCGGGGCTGGATTGCAGCTGCGGCGGCACTAGAAAGTTGGATAGAATTGGGCCCTGAGCCTCCTAATCGCAGTTCATAATCAGCTTAACATTTATTTATTTATTTCAGATGCAAGCTATTGTAGCAGATGTCCAGAAGACCAGTATCCAAATCCTGAAAAAAACGATTGCATTCCGAAGCTGATCACCTACTTGTCCTTTCAGGAGCCTTTGGGGATTGGTTTGGCTAGCGTAGCTGGTTCCCTTTTTCTAACCACACTTTTGGTACTCGGCATTTTTGTCAAGTATCAAGACACTTCCATCGTCAAAGCCAACAACCGAAATCTAACCTACCTTCTCCTTTTGTCTTTGATGCTCTGTTTTCTTTGCTCCTTCTTATTCATTGGCCAGCCTGGGAAAATGACTTGCCTTTTTCAACAAACTACTTTTGGGATCATCTTCTCCATCTCGGTTTCTTGTCTGCTGGCAAAGACTGTCATTGTGGTTCTGGCATTCATGGCCACCAAGCCTGGGAATAGGATGAGGAAATGGGTTGGAATAAAACTGACCAACTCCATCATTCTTTCCTGTACCCTTACTCAAGTTGCCATTTGTACTGTCTGGCTTGGATCTTCTCCCCCATTTCCTGATTTTGATATGGAATCTGAAGCAAATCATATCATCATCAAATGCAATGATGGGTCCACCCTCATGTTCTACTGTGTCCTGGGCTACATGGGCTTTCTGGCTACCATCAGCTTGACTGTGGCTTTCCTAGCCAGAAAACTACCAGATGTTTTCAATGATGCCAAGCTGATCACTTTCAGTATGCTGATGTTCTGTAGTGTGTGGATCTCATTCATTCCCACCTACCTAAGCACCAAAGGGAAATACACTGTGGCTGTAGAAGTCTTCTGTATTTTAGCTTCCAGTGCTGGTCTGCTGGGGTGCATCTTTTTCCCGAAACTCTACATTATTGTCATTCAGCCTGACAAAAATTCAAAAAAGAAGTTACTCACATCAAGTTCTTGTGGCCACACATAAGGCTTTCGGTTTTTTTGGATTTCAATGGATGGATTTAATATGAGCTGCTTTTCAGTCCTGAAGAATGTTGTTTTATTTCATGCAGTGTGACAAAATTGTGACCATTCAAGCTAAATGTAGGCCATCGGCTGTGAAATGTGGTTTCTCTGGAGTGTAAGGGCTCCCAGGTTTTTGCAACCCCAGTCAGGCAGAAATAGCAGGAGGTTTACTAATATATCATACATGGCTACTGCTACCAGCATTCACCTTGTTAGTCATATGTTATGTAGTTCTGATTGAATATAATGCTTCTCTGAAATAGTTTCAGCCTAACCATGCACTTTGTATCAACTCCTAGACTGAGAGCACAATCCTAACTTGTAGTTAGGCCAGCATAGTTAGGCCAGCAAAGTTTGGCTGGCACAAGGGCCACCGTAAAGAGT
>JAJKFI010000193.1:453719-508997 GCA_029204185.1 Lerista edwardsae | reverse complement strand
TGTATGTATGTATGTATGTATGTATGTATGTATGTATGTATGTATGTTTCGCATAGGCTCCGCAACACCTGGAGTGATCAGCACGAAACCCGGCACACGTACACCTTGCAGCCTGGCAACAAACACTGCGGGGGTCGGGCTCCCCTAGCGCCCCAGGGGGTGGGGGTACGCAGGGGTCCCCGCGTGAAAACGGTCAAAAACGGCCGAAATCTGCGTCGAATCCACAGTTTCTGGGGGCGACAGGATGAGCGGCAATGCTCCCAACGCCGTCAGAGTCCGGGTTCAGCCCCCCCTCAATGTGGGGGGCGAGAAGGGGTGCGAAACAAAATGTCCGCCATGATCCGCTGGAACGCCTGGACCGATTGGCGCCAAACTCGGCACACAAATGCCTTATGGTCTGGCGACAAACACTGCAGGGGTCAGGCCCCCTAGCACCCCTGGGGGTGGGGGTGCACAGGGAGCCCTGCGTGAAAATGGTCAAAAAAGTCTGAAATTGGCATTGAATCCGTAGTTTCCGGGGTCGCCGAGACAAGCGGCAACGCTCCCAAAGCCATTGGAGTCCGGGTTCAGCCCCATCGGCATGGGGGTTCCACCCCTGTGACTGCCCCACTGCCTCGGACCAGGGATGGGGAGCTTACCTGGCCACAGGGGGATGCAGGTGGGTGTTTAAGAAGCCTGGTGTCGAGCCCCAGGGGAGTTGAAGGCAGCACACCTGGCACAAGGAAGCCTGGACAAGCACAGGGAACTTGCAAGCAGCCTGGGGTGACTCTCTGAGTAGAGGCGAGATCCTGCAAAGGACCAGCCCAGTCTCACGAGAACTGGGCCTGGCAAAGAGACAGGAAGGGGAGAAGCTCGGGGAGGCAGGTCTGGAGCTCATAAGGAGCTCAGACAGCAGAGGCAGAGGTCACACCTCCAAGCGCTGGAGAAGGGAGGTAGAGGGGCAGACCATGTCTGAGTGGGAGGTTGCCCCACTCTGGTCCTCACCTTACCCCAGCCTTGAAGAGGCAGCTCAAGCCTTGCTCCTTGGGGGGTCTCCCGGCCCTGGAGGTCCCGCAGTTCCAGGCAGGCAGCCAGCCTTGCCTCAGCGAATCTGGCATCCCCGAGAGGCAGCCTGAGGTTCTTCGGCCTGGCCATGGAGAGCACCAACCCTTTTACCCTACAGGCAGCTAGGCCAGCCCCACTCCAGCCACCCGAGGGACTCACAACCGACGGGGACCCCACAAGCCGTGGACGCCGACCCGGCTCAACCCGCTGCCATCACCACCAATCCTGCTGAGAAGGGGCCTTTTGGGAGGAAAGCACCCTTTGGACTGAACCCCATGCCCCGGTGGGTGCCACCATTTGTATGGACTATCGGGGGTCCCCGTGAAGTCACAGGCCCCCATGAATGACAAATTGTTGACCGAAATAAACTGGTGAAGTCAAACCTCTACCACCTCGCAGGTAATTGTGGCCATGCCCCATGCTTTTGGTCCCCGCTAGACCCCTGCATCCCTGGACCCGGCATGGAGATGACAGGGGATGAGAAGAGGTGAAAAATAAAATGCCCAAAATGACCGACCTTAGTATATGTGTATGTATGTTCCAGCATAACTCTGGAATGCCTGGAGCAATTTACACCAAGCTTAGTACACATATGCCTTGTGGCCTGGTGACAAACGCTGCATGGGTACAACCCCCCTATCGCCCCCAGGGGTGGGGCGCAAAGGGGGTGCCACATAAAAATGATCAGAAACGGCCGATATATGTGTCAGGTCCGTAGTTTTTGGGATCGCAGAGACAAGCGGTGACACTCCCGACGTCATTAGAGTCTGGGTTCGACCCACATCGGCGTGAGGTGCGAGATGGGGTGTGAAATGAAATGTCCACAATGACCTGTTGGGAAAATCTAATAATAATAATGAATCAGACCATTGGTCCATCTTTTTTAGTGTTATGGATACTGACCACCAGCAGCTATCAGATGGGAATTTTTCTGTCCTTGGAGATGTTGAGGACAAAACTACTGGCTCAGACTAGTAAATTTGAACCAACCATCCTAATTTGCTGTAATGAGAATGACAAAAGTAGATTCCCTGAAATCTTATCATGTATTTTTTTTTCCTTGCATAGGCAGAGTGTCTGTGATACCCATCACCAGATGTCTGTCTGCTCTACAATTGTCAAAATCACTGATGATATTTTTTTCTCCTCTCCTTCTCAGTTCAGTAAACACAACATGTCCAAGATAATAATACTGTACAGTGGAATAATGCCAAGCTCAGACCTGTTTTGAAGTAAATGTACCACTGAAAGCTGATTATAGGCATTACTCCATAGAGAAATAGGATTCAATCAAAATAGGGTTCAATCAACCTTCTCTTCTTTAGTTACCAAATAGCAAAATCCTGCAAGCAGAATTTCTGTGCCTACACTTGCTGAATGCTCATCTGCTTACAGGAGTGCATTGTGAACCAACCTTCTAATTAACAATAATGAAAAGTGATTTCCTGAAATTGAGTATAATCACAATGAGAACTGAAGCAAAATGTGTCTGCCATCGACATTGTGCATCCCACATATTATGATATTATGTTTATAAGATTTTTTTCCCCAGTTCCAAACCAGGAAATCTTTTGATACCAGGAGGGAAATGTTTGTCCATCCCAGTATCAAAACAACTGCACTTTAAAACAAAATGATAAAACACAAGTGGCTGAATTTGAAGCTTGCAATTCTATTGAACTGAATATGCAGACCTGGAGGGAGGAGTTACTCTATAGAGAAATAGGGCTCAATCAGTTATCAGTTCATCAAAGGACACAAGCATTTAGTAGTGTTTATAGAGTCTACTTCTGTGTGATTCCTTGAAGGATGATATTAAATTCAATTGAGATGTTTGCTATAAGGACCACTGTAGCCTGTATGATGGGAGGTCATGAGAATCCACTGCATTGTTGTTAACATGCAAATGTGAAAAGCATGCCATGGGTAGACTTGTATCTGCACATGGAGGGTTGTAAATGCTGCTCTTTCTACTGTCACTTCTTATGTGTGAGATTGAACATGCAGAACACAAACATTTGAAAGACAGAAGAAACAAAAGAGAGTGTGTTCGTACCGGGAGATGTCATAATCCGTGGGATCATCTCTGTAGTGCCAACTTTCAGTGTGAGACACACTTTTACAGAGTGTACAGATAGGATTCTCTCTTTTTACGTGGGGGAATTCTTATATTCCTGCTGTGCTTCAGGCCTATAATACCAAAGTGATACCACAACTTCTTTTTGGTACCCCTATTTGGATAACGGCCCTCAATAGAAGGATGGAACAACTACAGGCCTCCTTTCTATATCAAATCTATATAAAATCTATATACAGTTCCCCACTTTATCTCATACTCAACTCTATGTTTGGAGCTAGGCCAGCATTCTATAGAATTTCAGGCTTGGAGCAGGTTCTTTCGATTCTGGGTATGGGTTGGTTTTATGGCAGATAAGGATCCTTTGTTAAAAGGAATCCTTGTGGATTCATTTAGATCACCGGGTCTGTCTTTATTCCTGAAGAAAATCCAACCTGTGGGCCTTTCAGTTGACTTACTAGGGCCTGGGTTGTGAGCTGCGGCTGTGAGATTACTGGTAACCTGACAATTAGATATTGACAGACAGGAAACAATTGCAGCAGCAACAAGAACATGCTCCCCATTACATTCTCACCTTGGGATAAATGATGACAGTAGACCTAGCAACCTGTCCTTTGTATGTTGACCACAAGAGAGAAGGGCTTTCATGCTATCCCTCTGTAATGCCTCACCCTTGAATGACTCAGGGGTAGATTTAAAGGCCAACCAGAGGAGGAACACTGGCACAACTGTCTGTCCAGGGATACAGATTCTCTACCCTACATCCTGTCAAACTGTTCAGGGAATCAGGAGCTGCATTCCAAATTTCTTGCATCCCTATTCCTACTAATCTGGGCCAGAAGGAAGATACGTTTTTATGGAATCTAATAGCGGAAAACGATGAGTACTGTACTAGACAGGTGGCCGTATTTCTCAAGCTATGCATAGGTGATAGTCGTACTCTGTTCTTACAATTTGCGCTGTCGCTGCACCATGTTTAGGAGTGTACTGACACACACAAAACAAAATAGCATGGTGAATTGGAGGGTGCTCTTATTTACGTAGTTGTGTGAGTGTCATCACGTTGTGTGTGTGTGTGTGTGTGTGTGTGTGTGTGAGCACAATCTTAACCTGGAGTTAGGCCAGCAAAACGTGGCATGCACAAAGGCCATGGTAAAGTGCATTTGGACCACTCTTGGACTTGGGGTGGCGGCGGCGTACATCTATATGCTGGCCTCTCCAACTCTGAGAGTGGTCCAGACATGCTTTATGGTGTCTCTTGTGCCAGCCAAATTTTGCTGGCCTAACTGTGCTGGCCTAACTCCAAGTTAGGATTGTGCTCTCTGTTTGTGCGTGCATGCGTGCGTGCGTGCGTGCGTGCGTGTGTGTGTCTATGTGTGTATGTGTGTGTGAGAGAGGGGGGGAGGAGAGAGAGAAAGAGAGAGAGATGACCGGGAAGGCACCAGGTGATGCAAACCCTAGTGACCCTAGATGACCAGGTGATGCAAACCCTAGTGAAGCCTAGTGAAGTGATAGGGAGGAGAAATGTAAATTTTCAGTCACCTTGCAAACATGTTTTCTTTTTCAGTTGCACAGACCTCAGAGTATCTGTGACCAGAAAGGGGATTGGTGTCTGCTCTATAATTATCAAGATCGCAGTTGAGGACTTCTTCTTTTTCTAGAATGCAGCCCCCAGAAGCAATTTCTCCACCACCACCCACATTATAATTTGGCTTTCCCAGCAGAATTGAGCTCTCATATCTTGACATGATGAACAAAAGTTGCGTATTTTCCCTTGGGCAGCTAATGCGTTTCAGGAAAATAGCAAGTCTGAGAGTCTGAAAATGAATAAATAAGGATAGGCAATTAAGTTCTGAGCTCCTATCTCTGCTGAGGCAAGTGTGTGACTCAAGGCTGAGAGTAGGGGTTTGTGAACAGAGATTGAGGGCTCAGAATGTTCACCAAAGAGGGGGAGAAAAACGTTCTTAGCAGAACCTCTGGGACCACAGAAGCTCCTTCTTTGAAGCAACTTGAAGGATTGTCCCACTACGGCTTGTGCTGTAAGGACCAGAGAGACTGCAGCTTATAAGAATTGAGTGCTACGCTGCTGCTGCTGCTGCTGCTCCTGATTTAAACATGCTGACCGGAGTTCTAATAGGTGGGATCTTCTCTTTGCTATCAGTTTACAAGAGGAATCACACTTTTACAGAATACCCAGCTAGTGTGGGTCGGCTTTGGAAGTAAGTTCTATTTTGCTTCATAGTAGTAACATCCAATTCCTGATGATGTTAGGTTGCTGAAAGCAATTGAATGGGTAGCCTTCGCATATAGGTCTGTTCATTGATCATCTGGTGTTGTGTGAATGGTGCTTGGAGTGGTGAAAATCATATGAAGATGGGGCAGCTGCACTGGGGGCACGGTGACATTGCCCCACCCCGGGCACTCTGTGAGCCGAGGACAGCTCTGCTCAATGGATCTCTCAAGTCCTGGCCTCCTTCTATCATGACCTCTCTGATTCCCAAAGGAAATGAAGCCCTCCATCCAAACACTCCTTCTCACTCTTTTCCAAACTTTCACTTTTCACTCCATTTCAAACACGTTTCCTTGCGTCCCACTCTTACCTGTCCTTAGAACCAGATAGTCACCCAGCCTATTCTAAGCCCCTTCCATTCCACTAGTCAAAGTGGGAAAGCATTCTACAGTAGGTCTTAAAGTGCTTCACTTTCTGCTTTCTCGGCCCTGAATTTGTAACCAGATCACATCCCCAACCACTTCCCCTGTCGCATCCTAAATCAAGCATTCAACAGTAGCATTAACAAACCTTCTATTTGCCTGAGAGTAAAATTTCATTCAAATTATAGCTTTTCTTTCTCATTCTTTTTGAAATGAGATGCTCGACAGCCATTGTAAATTTGATGCACAAGATACTATGTCTACTCTAATTTATATAGCCCCAATCTCATTGCAGTGAGGATCATGAACCAGTTCAACAAACTCTCTCCTTCATCTTTGCCATTCATGAGATCAACAGGAATCCCGGCCTCCTACCAAACATCACCTTGGGATTCAACATGCGCAACACCTTCCAAGATTCAGGGTTAACATATGAAGCCATTTTGAGCCTTTTGTCCACTGAGAAAAGGAATGTAATTAATTATGAGTGTGACAGGAAAAGGAAGATGTTGTCTGTGATTGGAGGGCTCACTGAAGAGACCTCCAGCCAGTTGGCCACAATCACCAGTGTCTACAAGATCCCCCAGGTATGCAGTTGTGTTGTTCATGTTCATTCATGTTCATGTTCATTCATGAATTGTTCATGTCACTGAGGGTGCAGTCCTAACTTGGAGTTAGGCCAACACTGTCACAGCACAAGGGACACTGTAAAGTATGTTTTTGGACCATGCTTGAAGTCAGAGAGGCCAACACACAGATGGGCACCATCCTCCCTGACTCTGAGAGTGGTCCAAACCCACTTTACGGTGTCCCTTGTGCTGGCCACACTCTGCTGGCCTAACTGTGCCAGCCTAATACAGGTTAGGATTGTACTCTCTGTTTAGTTCTGTTCACAGGGATGAGTGAACAAATCAAATAAGCAGAAAACACCACATTTGTGGAACTGAAGCGTGTGTCCAGAAACTGTTGCATGCGGAGGATGTGGCAGGTTCAGTTTATTGATTAACTGTCTGATCCTAATCAGATGCCACACTCACGATGCACCAATGATGGTGCAATGTGTGTCGTATCCTAAGATTCATCCCATTGATGCTAGTGCAACCCACATCCATCTCCTTCATGGTAATGCAACCTGTCCCAGTGAAGCCAACAGCCTCCATGCAAACCCAAGCAGAGCCTGTCTCTCATGGAGTCACATCCTAACATCCAGGCCTCATCTGTGTAATGTCCAAAGAACCAATCACTGCATCCAAACAGCCCACTGGTATAGAGGGACATAAATGGATTGATGAGCTGATCTGTCTTGCTCAGAGAGATGAATGAGAACTCAACTGGAAGAGTTTTGAAATACTGAAAACAGAAGAGAAACAGTTAATTCTGTGTACTTAGTATTGATAGACAATAGCTTAGTGAAAGGCGAAAGATTTATACGATAGACGATACCAAATGGACATCACATTGCTTGATAAACTCCTGGTAATTTCTGTAAGATCTAATGCAGCCCGCCTCTCCATTTAGCTCTCTTATGGTCAGTCTGCAACTATGTTGAGTGATAAAAATGATTTTCCTACTTGGTACCGAATGGCACGAAAGGAAACCATTTATTATGTGGGGCTTGTTCAGCTTCTTTTGCACTTCACATGGACATGGATTGGCATTGTTTCAAATGACGTGGAAGAGAGATTTGTACAGAAACTCCAACCTTTGTTGGATCAGAACAGCATTTGTGTTGCCTTCATTGAACTGGTCAATAAATATGATGGATTAAAGCAGGATGCGACAAACATCTTAGGTTTCTTTTTCAAGATAAGGACAACACTTTTACGAACCGAAGCCAATGTGATTATTCTCAATGGGGATACATGGTTTCAGGATTGCTTGTCACATTCCTTATATATATTTGAGCACACCTCAAAGGAGTACATCCGGAAAGTTTGGATAGTGCCACCTGAATGGAGTTTTACTTTCCTACCCAATGGACGAGTATTGAGTCAAAACATTTTCCATGGAGCCTTATCTGTTAGACGCTGCAAAAATGCTGTGCCCGGTTTCAAGGACTTCCTTCATACCTTTATGCCTGGCAGGTGGCTCATGAATTTTCTCATGTTCTATCCTTCTGACACATTCCATTGTCGTTTTCTCAATGAAACCCAATTCCAAAAAGAAAACTGTACAAGGGAGGGGAATCTTGAGATCATTTATGGATCCGGCATGACTGAGGAGAGCTTCAACATCTACAATGGAATCTATGCGATTGCCAATGCGTTGCATGCCATCCACATGTCAAACAAGAAACAGAGGCTTCATCAGGGCACATATTCTAAGCATTTGACAATTCAGCCCTGGCAGGTAAAGTCACAATAAGAAATGTGTTCATGACAACTCAAACATTATATATGGATGAAAGTGCGTTCCTGAATTGTTGCTAAAAAAAAACCTTTGTGTGGAATACTAGCAAATAAACCTTGGTCCCAATGCACTTGTGCAACCTGACTTTAAGGTGGGATATAAACCATGACATATGCAAGCTTGAAGAAATGTATAAGGAATTTTAAATATTACAATATACAGTAAAAACATCACATCCATAAAATTCAGCCAACGCATACAGGTTTAACCATCCCATTTCACACCGTGTGTTGTCCTCTCTTTCCATCTAGCTCCACTCTGTTCTGAAAAATATCCACTTTAACAATGGAGCTGAACAGGAAGTCTGTTTTGAGAAAAGGCACTCATCAGGGGGGTTTGAACTCATCAGCCACTTCAGTCCAGACAATGCATCTCATCCTACTATACAGAGGATTGGGGAGTTTTCTCCAAGTGAAGTGTTCACCATCAGAGATGATTTAATTACTTGGAATCGGGGGTTAAAGCAGGTATGGATAACAGGAAGTTACGTGAACATGACCTGGTAGATCAGCTTTGGAAAGTGGGTCAAGTCTGCCTCTTCCAAGTCTTACTGCCTGTGAGATCCACTTTGAAATTCAAACCAAAGGGATCACAAGGCTGAACCCTCATCCTGACCCCAACCCATATACCCTCTTGACAATTGTACTGGTTCTTCCTCTGACTCCTGCTTACATGAGCCATTCTCAATGGGAGACATATTGCCCCCCTGGGGAGCCCTCGCACATTTGAAGTGGGGCACAGAGTGAAAAATTTATTCTTTAGGATTTCATAAAGGTAAAGTCCATCATAGGTTAGGCGGCATGATGATTGTACGTATCCTCCATGTATGACAGGTAGCCGATGTCTGAGTATTCAATGCAAGGGAGTGGCAACAGGAAATCTAGATCTAGAAGGCTGCAGAGGCATGCCCCAGTATCCACTGATTTGGTATCCACGGTTTCAGTTATCCATTGATACTGGGGATGCCTATTAAAAAATTAGGGGAACATTAAACAAATCTTTTTTTTTTACCTTATTGCAGCAAAACCACTGATGTTTCCCTATCCTTAAAAAACTCATCCCCAGTATCCGCGGTTTCAGGTATCCACAGTGCGGTCTGGGACGGGACCCCAGCAGATACTGGGGAATCCTCTATTTTAGAAGTAACATCTGCCTATAATAGAGATGGGTACAGATATTTAAGGAGCCACATATCTTAGTTGCAAAGTGATGGAGGTTTGGAAATTCAATATTCAGAAGTCTCTGTTTATCATCCTATATAGCATCAAATCCACTTACATCCCCAGTGAGTCAAAGGAGAAGCTAATAGCTTCAATGTTATCCCTAAAATGCTTTATTATTATTATTATTATTATTATTATTATTATTATTATTATTATTAGATTTCTATCCTGCGTTTTTGCCCAAAGGCACCCACTTGAATGAATCTGTCTCAAATAGCACATGTCATATTAAAAAAAGACCCTATCTGGAGCAGAGAGAAAGTGGACATGCTGCCAGGATTTAAATGTCAGTAACCATGCTCTGGTTTCCATGGACATCTGCCCTGTCTCTAGCCTACTATATAATTCCCCATGTTCTTAATGTCTAGTACTTTCATTTTTTCCCATTAGATTCCTCCCCCTTCCAGATGTGTTGAGCGCTGCACTCTTGGACACAGGAAGAGAGATCGAGAGGGGGAACCTCTTTGTTGCTGTGACTGTGTATCCTGCCCAGAGGCCATGATTTCTAATCAGGCAGGTAAGTGAATGCCTACAATTGCCAGGCAATATTTTCAAATACATGCTCATTGGGACATTTTTCATATATATGAACATGACCTGTTCCAAATAGGGGCAGGGAAGGCTAGATGTCAGCTAGGTCATCCCCCTCTGGACTGAAACACAAGTAATGCGCTTGGAAGTTAAGGTGTGATTGGCCAAGCAGTAGGATGGAGGATAAAAAGTGCCCACCATTAGACTTGAGCATGTTACTGTGTAGACGATAACAGTTGGATGCACAGAAATGTTACAACAACATTTCTCCACACCGTGTCTCTCTGGAATCTTGTACAATACTGAGCATGGCATGCACTAACATGTACATGCAGTTCTTAGTGCTATAAAACAAATTTATTGAAACTGGTGGCCAGGTCCCACTTGGTGGGCCACAACCTGACATCAGGTGGGTCATGAAAAGCTGGGAGCAGCCAGCATGGAAACTGCAGACCTTACTCTTGTTATATCCCTTTTGTATGTGTTTATCATTTGAATTTTCCAGTGAGGGGTTCTTTTTAAATTTTGTTTTTGGTTCAGTGCTTTTGCATCATATTTTGTCCTAATTTTGCTTTCTGTTAGGGATGTTTCATGGTTGTACAATGGCTGCAGTCCAAGAATGCCCATTTACGTTTCAGGAGTGCCATTTTACTATGTCCTGACAGCACTTCCTGCTTCATGATGTCACTTCCTGCCATAACATCACTTCCATGTTCATGACATCACTTCCCATGGGTCCCAACATGATTGCCATTCCAAAAAGTGGGTCGCAGTCTAAAAAGTTTGAATACCACTGCTATAAAGAATACAGGAAATACTGTAGGGGTCAACAATGAATTATTTTTTTTTCCTAATATACTCTGTGTTGGCTCCATAGGGCAATTTGTTCCAATTCCAAGTGACCAATTGAACAACTGAACGGAATTCCAATTCAGTAAAATGGGAGACCTCAGTTGTAATGCTAGTCTGGAGGAAGCAAGTATTGTAGGCTGAAATAACCAATTTCAGTGAGAATGGAGGAGAAAGAAACGGGTGGAAAAAATTACCCTTGAACTGAGGTGTGATTTTGGATGGAAATGAAAGGAGGCAAGGCAGGTTGCAAAGACTCTGTGTTTCACTAGTCTCATTTCCAAGGTATTTAGAATCAACTATCAAGATTTCACATCAGAGAGAAATATTCACCTTAGTGGTGGCTTTCACCTCCTCAGATAAATACTGTCTATGAGGAGAATGCATGAATGTCAGAAATCTGGTGTATGGCAGTCAGGCTGCCCAATATGATACAAGGTATTCCTCAGAATAGACATTCTGCACAATGAGAGAAAACCAAGGAAGCTGCTACAACTTGTTCTTGCACGTCCACCCTCATCTCCCACTCCGTTCTATGCTGAGATTTTTTGGCATTGTCCACGGGACATGTTTCTAGCATATGATTTCCCTCACGTGCACATGTTACTCATGCTCTGAAAAGCAAGAACACTGTTATTTCCTAATTTCTCTCATTAATGCAGAATGAGAGAAAACGGAGAATATCAGGACATTTGTCTTTTTCAGATGCAGCCCACTGTGATCCATGCCCAGAAGATCAGTATCCAAACAAGAATCATGACCTGTGTATCCCCAAGGTGACATCTTTCCTTTCCTACCAAGAACCCTTGGGAATGGCTTCAGTTTCTATTGCAATTTCTGGTGCTCTCATCGTAGGACTGGTGATGTGGACCTTTCTCAAGAACTGGAATACCCCCATTGTCAAAGCCAACAACCGGAACCTCACCTGTGTTCTTCTCAGCTCCATCCTGCTTTGCTACCTTTCTGCTTTACTATTCATAGGAAAACCTCAAAAGGTATCCTGCCTTCTGCGACAACCAGCCTTTGGCATCATTTTCTCCGTGGCAGTTTCTTGCGTCTTGGCAAAAACCATCATGGTGGTCTTGGTTTTCATAGCCTCAAAGCCAGGAAGCAAGATGACGACTTTTCTGGACCAAAAAATAGCCAACTCCATTGTGCTGTTCTGCACCTTCATTCAAGTGGCCATCTGCATTGCATGGCTGTTGTCCTCTCCTCCATTCCCAGATGTGGACATGCACTCACAAATTGGGCACATCGTACTAGAATGCAATGGAGGGTCCCTCATTATGTTCTATTGTGTCCTGGGTTACATGGGCTTTCTGGCCATCCTCAGCTTCACTGTGGCTTTCCTAGCCAGAAAACTACCAGATGCTTTCAATGAGGCCAAGTTTATCACCTTCAGCATGCTGGTCTTCTGCAGTGTTTGGATCTCCTTTTTTCCTGCTTACCTGAGCACCAAGGGGAAAACAATTGTCACAGTGGAAGTGTTTGCCATCCTGGCCTCCAACACTGGGCTCCTGGCTTGCATTTTCCCCCCTAAATGTTATATTATTATACTAAGAGCTGATCTCAATACCAAGAAAGTTTTAATGGGGAAAAGAAATTATGAACATTGATTCTCACCATCAAGACTCTGTTAAGAGAAGAATAGTTGTAGTTGATAGTTTTTTTTATTCTCAATTTCCTATGGTATTGATGTACAGCGTTCCTAGTACACTTAGAGCGCAATCCTAACCTGGAGTTAGGCCAACACAGTTAAGCCAGCAAGGTTTGGCCACCACAAGAGGTACTGTAAGGTATGTTTGGATGTGCGCCATTCTCCCTTCCTCCGAGAGTAATTAGCCAGCATAGTTAGGCCAGCAAAGTTTGGCTTTCACCAGGGCCACCATAAAGCGCGTTTGGACCACTCTTGGAATCAGAGAGGGTGGCTGACGTCTGTGTGCTGGCTTCTCAGACTCTGAGAGCACAACCCTAAACTGGAGTTAGGCTGGCATAAGTTAGGCAGCAAAATTTGGCCACCACAAGGGCCACCATAAAGCATTTTTGGACCTTCTCGTAGTCAGGGAGGATGGCGCACATTTTTTTTTACTGGCCTCTCTGACTCTGAGAGTAGTCCAAACATACTGTACAGTGTCCCTTGTGCTGGCCAAACAAACTTAGCTTATGCCAGCCTGACTCAGTTTAGGATTGTGTCCTGAGAGCAATCCAACTTACGTTATGGTGTTCCTTGTGCCAGCCCAACTTTTCTGGCCAAACTGTGCCGGCCTAACTCCAGGTTAAGATTGCACCCTTAATCTTGGCAGGAAGTGTGGTCTGGAGGTTGAGCAGTTCCCCTGCCTGAATATTGTAAAGCAGGATCAGACTTGGATAGGCCGTGGCTGGGAGATGGGAAATCCCTGACAGCTCGTGGAAGAATGTGATGAGTGTAGAGGAGTCAGCTGAAAACAGTCAGTCAAAATCTTAAGAACTGGCCAAGGTGTGAACTTTGGGGATCTGTGAAGGCTCTGAAGGTGCAAGAGTGCAGCCAGGATGATGACCTCACATTGAAAGATTCACATTGAATCTGAAGAAATTGAGGGCTCTGTGAATTATATATAAAACAATGGTCGTAAAAACCCTAATTGAAGAAATGGGGTTCATGAACAGCCTTCTAATGTAAACTGCCTTGTGTCCAGTGAAATCTGAAGAAAAGCGATATAAAAATACTTTTAATAAAATAATCTAGGTTACAGTGGAAAGATGGAGTATTATTGTCATCTGTTGAACACAGGTGTCTACATTATCTATTTCAGGATCATTGAGTAGAAATGGATGCCAAATATTTAAAGTAAAACTAGTAATTGGAAGCACTGGTTAAGCACTGCAGCAAAATTTGAATTAAACCATGGGTTGCAGTCCAGCTCGGATGAAAGAATACAAAGGAAAAGCTGCCCAGGCTGGTAGCTTATGTGACCCACAAACAATAAAAAAAAATGTTACGTTCAAGATAAATTCAACGGATGCGTCCTCAGCATCATAGCAATTACCTGGATCATTCTTCCAAAATGGAAACATCCATGTAATTGCCTGTATTCCCCAAATATCACATGAGACTAAGGGCACAATCCCACCCTCCACGTTGCACTGATGCAATGGGTTTCAGTGAGGGCTAAGGCTCCCCAGGTCTGCGCTAGCTGCAGCACCAGCCTGGGAGCATGTGTGGAGGGCAGTCTCTGCGCCAGCCGAACTTGGCTGGTGCAGCTGCGTTTCTGGGAGGAGGGAGGGGGAGGAGGTGGTACTGGGCAGGTGGTGGTGGTGAGTGGGTGGGCCGGCAAGCATTCTGGGCCGGGGTGGGGCTGGAATGTGGCTGTTAGGCCACATCCAAGGCCCGTTTGGAGGTCGCGTGGCCCCGATTTGGGGCGTGTGTCTTCCTCTGATCTGCACCTGCTATACAGCAGGCAAAGATCTGAGGAACGCAATGGGGTGGCAAGGGGATGAATGTGTCCTTCCCTGGAGAGACTCCCCAGCCCACCTAAGGATTTTGCTGCAGGTGTGGAAATGGAAAACAACAACAGCAGTGTGAATTGGGGAACCTTTTATTGTAGAAAGCGATTGTCTGCCTATTTTAAAACAAATATACATGCGCACACGTGCACGCACGCACACTTATTGAAAAGGAATAGGGCCTTTTGAAGAAAGTGAGGAACTTAAGGTCTTTGCAACCTGGAGATAAAATGAGAAGCAATAGGATCGGCCTTAGGAGATGCGGGCCCCTATGCAAAGCATTCTTAGGTTCCCCACCCCTGCGGGGTCCCCAACGCATCAGGGGGAGGGGCAGGAGTGAGGCACCAAGCAGTGGCGTCACCATCAATGTCTCTTGAAATGGCCAGTCTTGATAGATGTAAGCTGAGAACAATCAAAGGAGGAGTGTTGGTCCTGCTGAACCTTTTTGATACCATCATCCTTGGTGACCTTCTCGATTGGCTGGCTGCGTTGGGGGCAGTTGCACTGTGTTGGCTGTGTTTGGTTTTGCAGTAGTTCTGCTCCTTCCTTTTAGGTTGGGTCCGGATGGTGTGGCTGGGGGATATGCGTTGGGCACCTTGGCCACCTGTGGGGTACCCCACTTGTTCCCCATGCTGTTTAACGGCTACATCAACCTGCTAGGCGAGGTCATCTGGGCGTTTGCGGCTGGGTATCCACAACCACTATGCAGATTGCACCCAGCTCTCTTTTCAACCTGTTTGCAAGGAGGCCATCCAAGTTTTAGGGAACTGCCTGGAAGCAGTTGGGGCCTGGAAGAAAGCTAGGATGAGAACAGGATCATGAATGGAATCAGTTACCAGAATATTCCACAACAGGCCCCTCTTTGTACTACGTATTTTTTGATGTATTTTTTATTTTTATTCTATACCATGGAACATAGGGAAGATGATATATGCATCCTTTAAATGAATTTATTAAAAAGAGGGAGATGTGAAAGGAAGGATGAACAACAGTTTTTTTCCAGTTGCACAGACCCCAGAGTCTCTGTGGCCCCAAAGGGGACGCCTGTCTGCTCTATAATTATCAAAATCACAGCTGAGGACTTTCTTCTTTTTCTCTGTTCAGGAAAATAACAAGTCAGAGTTGAAAATGAATCACCAATAACAGGTGATTCAGCTCACACCTCTGTTGCTGCAGGTGTGTGACTAAGAGCTGAGAGTAGGGGCTCCTGTGCAGAGAATGAGTCCTCAGGCAATTTAACGTTCACCAAAAGCTTCCTAGCAGAATCTCTGGGACCACAGAACCTACTTCTTTGAAGCACCTTCAATGATTGT
The DNA here is from genome assembly GCA_029204185.1 of Lerista edwardsae. Classification (NCBI taxonomy): domain Eukaryota; kingdom Metazoa; phylum Chordata; class Lepidosauria; order Squamata; family Scincidae; genus Lerista; species Lerista edwardsae. Next base: position 493,416 of record JAJKFI010000193.1, on the reverse strand, counting down.
TCCACTGCGTCTTGTGCTTTAAGGACTGCTACAGTCAAGAAGGAGCAGCTTACATGAATTCAGTGGTGGCTATGCTGCTGCTGCTGCTCCTGCTGCTCCTGCTGCTCCTGATTTAAACATGCTGTCAGAAGTTCTAATAGGTGGGATCTTCTCTTTGCTATCAGTTTACAAGAGGAATCACACTTTTACAGAATATCCAGCTGGTGGGGCTCTGATCGTGACGTAGGTTCCATATTGCTTTATAGTAGTGACATCAGCTGCCTGATGGTGTTGGGTTGCTAAAAGCAACTGAATGGGTGATATTTGCATATACTATGTCTGTCCATTGAAGCCAGTCAAGAGTGCTGCCCCATAGAATTTATTTACTCCTTTGAAGAATTTATCTCCCACCTTTCCCATGCTGATGCAAATGCCAAAACGGCTTACAGAAGTACAATGTAACCATAATAAGTAGAATAAATAAAAAAAACACAACAGATAACTATAATTAAATAGTAAACATTTTAACGTGAAAGCTGAGAATGTTTAGAAATTGGAGCTAGACCCAATTCTCCTCCTCAGGCCCTCTCGAGGGTGGGGAAACAATTGACCAGGGGAGTAAAGAACTATGACAGTATCCCAGAGGGACAGAGAATAGACAGCCAACCATCATCCAAGGGCAAGATGAGATTGGTGTGATTTGAGCCCTCTCCAAAAGGTCATGAGAGAGTGTGTACTTCTTAAGTCTTCTGGAAGGGAATTCCGTATTTGTGGAGCTGTTACAGAGATGGCTCGCCCCCGAACTGCCATTCTGTTAGCTTGGAGTAGTTTGAAGGAGAGCCCCTTTAGATGATGTAAGAGGGCAAATTGGTATGTATGGGAGAACGCGATTTTTAGGTAGGCTGAGCCTCAGTCATGAAGGGCCTTAAAGAACAGTACCATCTTCTTAAGTTGAGATCAGAAGTGAATTGGTAGCCACTGCAGCAACTCACTGCACACTCAGTAGGAGTGGTCCTTCTGAGTCACAGTCTAGCCCCTCTAACCACCCGGGGCTGCTGCACTTTGTACTAACTCTAGCTTTTCAAGGGAAGCCCATACATACAGTGAATTACAGTAGTCCACCCTAGAGATCACTTATGCATGGACAACTGTGACTAGGTCAAAACGGCTCACGTATGGTCGTAGTTGGTGTACCAAACTGGGCAAATGAGCTCCTAGCCACAGCTGCTTCCTGGTTCTCCAGAGACAGCTGAGAGTCCAGGAGCACTCCCAGACTGCACACCTGTTATTGCAGGGGAAGTGTCTCTCCAATGAAGGTGGGTGAAAAACTTATCACCTCCATTGAGGATTTCCTGACCAGGAGGGCTTCTGTCTTTCCTGGATCTGGTCTTAACCTATGAGCTTTCAGCCATACCCCAATTGCCTCCAGGCAGCGTCCAACGACCAGTTTCTATCTGATGTATCGGATTGTAGCTGTAATTGAGAACCAATGGCCCAGTAGGTCAAGGGAGCCACCAGTTGAAACCGTTTGGGAACCCCTGAGTTAGGGCTCAATCGTGAGCCTCTCAGCACGGGAGGTAGGAGCGTTCCGCCCACACTGGTGTTGCTGAACATGCCACAAAGCACATTCAACATGGGCGCTAAGGCTTCCTGCCCACGCTGGAGTGACGGAAGAGATCATCACCCAGAGGTGGCGACACTGCGACGGCAGCCAGTACTTGAACTGGCTTACTGTGTTGTGAGGATTCGGGGTGGGGTGGGAGGTTTAATGGGGGGGGGGTGGCGGTAGGACACCCTCACCTCTGCACTGGCAGCATAGCTGGTGCAGGGGTGAGGAGACACAACGCCTACCCTGTGAACATACTGCAGCCAAAGAGGACAAATGTCCCCTTTTCCTTCGGAGCCCCCTGCAGCTGTCTGGCTGCCACAGGATGCTGCGGTAGCCATTTGGTACTTCTGTGCCTGCCGCGCCCAGGAGTTTGGGTTGTTAGACTCTCTGCAGTACTCGTATTTTGACTCTCATTTGTGACTGCCATTCAAGGAATGGATGGCTAGCTCAGTGCACGTCTCAAGTCCTAGCCTTCTTCTCTCCTGACTTATCTGATTTCCCAACAGAAATGAAGGACTTCATCCAAATTTTCAACATGCTCCTTTGCCTCCCATGCTTACCTGTCTTTACGATGAGAGAGCCATCCAGCCAATTTCAAGCCCCTTTGATTTCACTACTCAAAGTGGGAAAGCATTCTGTAGTAGCTCTTCAGAAAGTGCTTCACTTTTTGCCTTTTTTACCCTGAATTTGTAACCAGATCTAATCCCTGCCACTTCCCCTCTCTGGTCCTAAATGGTGCATTCAAAGCATTAAAAAAAGCCTTCTATTTGCTTGAGGATGCAATCCTAACCAACTTTCCAGCACCTGGGGAAGGACAATACAGCTCTGAGGTAAGGGAACAAACATTCCCTTTACCTTGAGGAGGCCTCCATGACTGCTAGTCCACTGCTAAATGCAAAACATGCCCCACGGGCACAGCTACGTGAGTGCTGGAAGGTGGATAAGATTGTGCCCTGAGAGTAGAATTTCATCCAGATTGTATTCTTTTCTTTTTCATTCTTTTGGAAATGTGATGCTTGACAGCCATTGTAGGTTTGATGCCAAAATATTATTTCTACTCTAATTTACATAGCAGTCCTCTCATTGCAGTGCAACCCATCATCCAGCTCAACAAGCTCTCTCCTTCTTCTTTGCCATTCATGAGATCAACAGGAATCCCGATATCTTGCCCAACATCACCTTGAGATTAAGCATGTATGACATCTATCAAGATGCACGGACAACATATGAAGCCATTTTGATCCTTTTGTTCACTGAACAAAGGAATGTAACTAATTATGAGTGTGGCAGGAGAAGGAATGTGTTGTCTGTGATTGGAGGGCTTATGGAAGAGACCTCCAGCCAGTTGGCCACCATCACCAGTATCTACAAGATCCCTCAGGTATGGGGTTTTGTTGCTGATCTTCATTCCAACTCTGCTTTAATGTCACTCAGGGCGCAATCCTAAACTGTGCTGGAAGAGCTTGGGAGCAGGCAGGAGCCACATTGGGCAAGGGCATGTGTGCACCCTTACCCTGGGGTAGGCGCCAGCCACGTCTATGGACTTCTCGGATCTGCATCTACTGTTTGGCAGACGCAGAGCCAAGGATGCTCTGCAGCCCGAATTGGGGCCACCTGGCCTGGGGACGGGAGCTTGGACCACTTCCCAATTCTGCCTCCCCTCCCTGTGCCAGCACGCCTGCCAGCATGCCCATCTCCTACCCAATTCCTCCTTCCCGCCTGTCCTCCCCCCACCCAGAACTGCAGTGCGGGCTTTGACTGATGCTGTTCGGTCAATGCTGCTGCTAGCATTAGCCCAAACGCAAAGGGGCTCTCGCACCAGCTCTGCTGCCATTGGGCCAAAGCTATCAGCTAGCATTGGCCCAACACAGGGCCTTTGATTGCACCCTCAGTTTATTTCTGTTCACAGTGACTAGAGAATAAACAAATCAAATATGGAGAAAACATCATGTTTGTGAAATTCAAGCCTGAGTCCAGAAACTGTGGCTGTGGCTGTCTAAAACACAGCTGGAAAGCCATCTATTGATGAACAGTCCAATCCTAATCTGATGCCTCACTCGCCAATAATGCGATGATGCTGGTGCAATGTCTGCCATATTCTAAGATCCATCCCATCCCATTAATACTGGTACAACCCTTCCCAGTAAGGGAAACAGCTTCCATGGAAACCCAAATGGAGCCTGGCACCCATGGAGTGACATCCTGACATCCAGGCTGCATCTGTTTGTTGTCCAAAGAACCAATTGCTGCATCCAACCAGCCCACTGCTGTAGAGAAGAAGAGCCCTGCTGGATCAGGCCAAAGGCCCATCTAGTCCAGCTTCCTATATCTCACAGTGGCCCACCAGGTGCCTAAGGGAGTTGAGTAGACAACACGATGCTTGGATCCTGTTGCCACTCCCTTGCACCTGGTACTCTGAAGAAGCCTACAACTAATGTAAGGACACAACCCATCATGGCTTATAGCCCACGATGTTCTTTCCCCCCAGAACTCTTTCCAATCCCCTTTTAAAGGCATCTAGGCCAGATGCCATCACCACCTCCTGTGGGAAAAGGTTCCACAGATTCATTACCCACGGGGTAAAAAAGCATTTCCTTAACTCTCCCAACACTCAATTTTAGGGGATGTCCCCTGGTTCTGGTGTGGTGAGAGAGGGAAAAAGTCCCTCTATTAACTCTATCCCTTCCATGCATAATTGTGTATGTCTCAAAAAAAAAAAACCCCACAAAACCATTTCCTTAACTCCCAACATTCATTTTTAGAGGATGTCCCCTGGTTCTGGTGTAGTGAGAGAGGGAAAAGTCCCTCTATCGACTCTATCCCTTCCATGCATCATTTGGCATGTCTCAAAATAGAGGGACATATACTGACTGATGAGTGGCTCCATCTTGCTTAGAGAGATGCATGAGAACTCAACTAGAAAAGGTTTGAAATACTGAAAATTGAAAAGAAACAGTTAATGCTGTATACTTAATATTGATAGACTATACCAAGAGAACATCAAAATTCCTTGTCGAAAATAAGATCGAATGCAGCTCACTTCTCCCTTTAGCTCGCTTATGGGACATCTGCGACGATGCTGAGTGATGCAAACAATTTTCCTACTTTGTATCAAATGGCACCAAAGGAAACCATTTATTATGAGGGGCTTGTCCAGCTTCTCTTGCACTTCACATGGACATGGGTCGGCATTGTTTCAAATGATGTGGAAGAGAGATTTGTACAGAAACTCCAACCTTTGTTGGATCAGAACAGCATTTGTGTTGCCTTCATTGAACTGGTCAATAAATTTGACGGATTGAAGCAGGATGTCATGAACGTAGTTTTATTTTTAAAGATAAGGGCAACCCTTTTACGAACCAAAGCCAATGTGATTATTCTCGATGGCGAAAGATGGTTTCAGGATGGGTTGGCATATTCCTTGGATATTTTTGAACAGAATACAAAGGAGTACATCCGGAAGGTTTGGATAGTGCCACCTGAATGGAGTTTTACTTTCCTACCCACTGGACGAAAATTGAGTCAAAACATTTTTGATGGAGCCTTATCTGTGAGACGCTGCAGAAATGCTGTGCCCGGTTTCAAGGACTTCCTTCATACTTTTATGCCTGGCAAGTCACTCATGGATTTTCTCCATTTCTATTCTTCTGACACACTCCATTGTCATTTTCTCAATGAAACCCAATTCCGAAAAGAAAACTGTACGAGGGAGGGGAATCTTGAGATCATTTATAACTCTGGTATGACTGAGGAGAGCTTCAACATCTACAATGGAATCTATGCGATTGCCAATGCGCTGCATGCCATCCACATGTCCCGCGAGAAAGGGAGGCTTCAGAAGGGCACATCTCAGCATCTGACCATTCAGCCCTGGCAGGTAAAGTCACAGTTGGAAACGTGTTTATGAAAATTCAAAACTTATACATGGATGAAAGTGTTTTGAAGAACGTTCAAAAGAAAGCTCCCCCCCCCAACACCATAAGATATCATATTTGCCATTTTGGTGCTGCTACACTGACAGGTAAGTGGGAAAGGTGGGTTAAACAGGGAGTGAGCACACTGGCTTTAAACATTCCATTTCACATTGCATATTGTCCTCTCTAGCTCCACTCTGTCCTGAAAAATATCCACTTTAACAATGGAGCTGAACAGGAAATCTCTTTTGAGAAAAGGCATTCTTACGTTGGGTTTGATATCATCAACCACTTCATTCCAAACAATGCATCTCATCATGCTATCGAGAGGATTGGGGAGTTTTTTCCAAGTGGGGTCTTCACCATCAGAGATGATTTAATTACATGGAATAAAGGGTTAAAGCAGGTAAGCATAACAGGACGTTATGTGGACTTGTCATGAACTGGTAGATGCATAATCAATTCTATTGACATCAGAAAATTTCACCCTATCCTTGAAGTCCCCCTTCTAACTTCCCTGTTCCTATGCTACTGTACACTGCAATTAATCCAAAGGAAATACTCATCATGAAGACTTACGTAATGTGAGAAGTCTTTCCCTGCTTCCCCTCTCCTTCTCTCTCCCTTATGACTTTTTTCAACTGGGCCTCGTCAGAATAGTGTTGTCGTCGTTGTCCTCATCATCATCATCATCATCATCACCACCACCACCAAGTGCAGGAGCAGGTGCCCATACCATAGCCACTACCTCTTGCCTAGGCTCCCTGGCACAATGGCTAGCCTCCTCTCTGGGCTCCTCGGCTCTGCGCCTGTCAAATGGCAGGTGCAGATCCAAGGAGACCGCGCAGCCTGAATTAGAGCCGCGCTTGCCTGAGGATGAGGATGAGGATTCAGCCTTATGGCCGAATCCCAAGGCCACCCTCCTCCCCCGGCTGGCACACCAGCTGGCCCGCCAACTGCCCACCTGGGAACACCCACCCACTGCTCATTCCTGCCTGCCTCGGAATGGCTCTGCAGCAGGTGGGCTCGGCTGGCATAGAGGAGGCGCGACACCGGCGCTCCTTGGCCGACACCGCAGGCAGCGCCTGTCTAAGAGTCATAGCAGCAATGCAGGGGTTCCACTTGTCCCCCACATTGGCACTAAGTGTTTTGCATCAATCCACAATGTTGGGTCAAAGCCAACGGGTGCCTGGGATTGTACCCTAAATGATAGTAACCATGCTCTGCTTCCCATTCACACCTGCCCTGTCCTTAGCCTGAGAGATCATTTCACATGTTCTGAGTGTCTAGTGCTTTTTCCTTTTTCATTAGACACCTCCCGCTTCCAGATGTGTTGAAAGCTGCACTCTTGGACACAGGAAGAGAGTGCGGGAGGGGGAACCTCTTTGTTGCCATGACTGTATATCATGCCCAGAAGCCATGATTTCCAATCAGGCAGGTAAGTGAATGCCTACAATTGCCAGGCAATATTTTCAAATCTGTCTGAATACAAATTCCTGTTGGCAGAAGATCTCAATACATCATTGACTATAATCTGAACGTGTCCAAAACCGGCGCAAATCTCAGCTGGATCATCCCCTTCTGTCCTCTGCACTGAAACACAAGTACAGTCAATCCTCATTCTCTGCAAGGAGGAGGTTCCTGAAAATCCTTGCAGAGAGTGAATTCTCAGATCAGTATGGGATCCCTATGGGATCGATAGGGTTAGGTGCAAGGGGGACCTTACCTGCCATCAGAAGAATCCAGCAGGAAGAGTGCAAGGAGTGTGCACTTGTTTTGCTTATGTCAAGGTTGTAAATAGGCCTTTTTTCCCTTCCTCATTGACTTTGCTATTGGGAAATGGCTGAGAAATAACCCAACTGATTGCTGCCTTCTCAGGAAAGCTGCAGGCTCTGGCATCTCAGTGACGGCATGTCTGGCCATGACATCTCTTCCCGTGGGTCCTGAGCAGATTGTCATTCTTACAAGTGGTTCCGGTGCTAAAACGTTTCCGAACCACTGTGATAAACAGACATTCTGCACCATGAGAGAAAACCGAGAAAGTTGCCATTGTCCACTGGACATGTTTCTAGCATGTGATTTCTCTCACGTGCACATGTTACTCATGTTCTGAAAAGCAAGAACACTGGTATTTCCTAATTTCTCTCATTAATGCAGAATGAGAGAAAACGGAGAATATCAGGACATTTCCCTTTTTCAGATGCAGCCCACTGTGATCCATGCCCTGGAGATCAGTATCCAAACAAGAATCATGACCAGTGTATCCCCAAGGTGACATCGTTCCTTTCCTACCAAGAACGCTTGGGAATGGCATCAGTTTCCATTGCGATTTCCGGGGCTATCATCGTAGGACTGGTGATGTGGACCTTTCTCAAGAACTGGAATACCCCCATTGTCAAAGCCAACAACCGGAACCTCACCTGCATTCTTCTCAGTTCCATCCTGCTTTGCTACCTTTCTGCTTTACTATTCATAGGAAAACCACAAAAGATATCCTGCCTTCTGCGACAACCAGCCTTTGGCATCATTTTCTCCGTGGCAGTTTCTTGCATCTTGGCAAAAACCATCATGGTGGTCTTGGTTTTCATAGCCTCAAAGCCAGGAAGCAAGATGACGACTTTTCTGGACCAAAAAATAGCCAACTCCATTGTGCTGTCCTGCTCCTTCATTCAAGTGGCCATCTGCATTGTATGGCTGTCGTCCTCTCCTCCATTCCCAGATGTGGACATGCACTCACAAATTGGGCACATCATACTAGAATGCAATGAAGGGTCCCTCATTATGTTCTACTGTGTCCTGGGTTACATGGGCTTTCTAGCCATCCTCAGCTTCACTGTGGCTTTCCTAGCTAGAAAACTACCAGATGCTTTCAATGAGGCCAAGTTCATCACCTTCAGCATGCTGGTCTTCTGCAGTGTCTGGATCTCCTTTTTCCCTGCTTACCTGAGCACCAAGGGGAAAACAATTGTTGCAGTGGAAGTGTTTGCCATCCTGGCCTCCAACACTGGGCTCCTGGCTTGCATCTTTTTCCCTAAATGTTATATTATTGTACTAAGAGCTGATCTCAATACCAAGAAACGTTTAATGGGGAAAAGAAATTATGAACATTGATTCTGAAAGGTCTGATCTCACCATCAAGACACTGTTAAGAGAAAAATAGAGTTGTAATTGGTAGTGTTTTCATTCTCAATTTCCTATAGTATTAATGTACAGCGTCCCTAGTACACTTAGAGCACAATCCTAACCTGGAGTTAGGCCAACACAGTTAAGGCAGCAAGGTTTGGCCACCACAAGAGATACTGTAAAGTATGTTTGGATGTGCGCCATCCTCCCTGCCTCCGAGAGTAATTAGGTAGTACAGTTAGGCCAGCAAAGTTTGGCTTTCACCAGGGCCACCATTCAGCGCATTTGGATGGGAAATCCCTGACAGAGCTTGTGGAAGTATGTGATGAGTGTAGAGGAGGCAGCTGACAAAAGGCAGATAGAACCTTAAGAACTGGCCAAGGTGTGAACTTTGGGGATCTGTGAAGGCTCTGAAGGTGCAAGAGTGCAGCCAGGATGATGACCTCACATTGAAAGGGAAACATCTGAAGAAATTGAGGGCTCTGTGAATCTATATATATAAAGAAGAGCGTGGGGGTGTGTTTGTGTATGTACGTATGTATATATGTTTCGCATAGGCTCCGCAACGCCTGAAGCGATCGGCACGAAACTCGGTAGGCATACACCTTACGGCCTGGCGACAAATACTGCGGGGGTCAGGCCCCCCTAGCGCCCCCGGGGGTGGGGGTACGCAGGGGTCCCCGTGTGAAAACGGCCAAAAACGGCCGAAATTGGCGTCGAATCCGTAGTTTCCGGGGTCGCCAGGATGAGTGGCGAGGGCCCGACGCCGTCGGACTCTGGGTTTGGCCCCTCTCGACGTGGGGTGTGAGAAGGGGTGCAAGACAAAAGGTCCACCATGCCCCGCTGTGACGCCTGGACCGATTGGCACCAAACTCGGCATGCGGAAGCCTAGCAGCCTGGCCACAAACACTGCGGGGGGCAGGGGCCCCTAGCACCCCTGGGAGTGGGGGTACGCAGGGGTCCCCGCGTGAAAATGGCCAAAAAAGGCCGAAATCGGCATCAAATCCACAGTTTCCGGGGTCGCCGGGCCGAGCGGCGATGCTCCCAATGCCAGTGGAGGCTGGGTTTGGGGCCCCCTCAGCGTGGGGTACAAGAAGGGGTGCAAAACAAATTATCCGCCATGCCGTGCTGTAACGCCTGGAGCAACGCGGACCAAACCAGGCATGTGCGTGCCTTGCGGCCTGGCGACAAACACTGCGGGCGTCTGGCCCACCCAGCACCCCCGGAGTGGGGTACGCAGGGGTCCCCACGTGAAAACGGTCAAGAACAGCTGAAATCGGCGTCGAATCCGTAGTTTCCGGGGTCATCGGGATAAGCAGCGACGCTCACGATGCCGTCGGAGTCCGGGTTCGGCCTCCCTCAGCGGGGGGGCGGCGAGAAAGGTTGTGAGACAAGATGTCCGCGATGCCCCGCTGGAACGCCTGGACCAATTGGCACCAAATTCGGCATGCGGAAGCCTAACTGCCTGGCCACAAACACTGTGGGGGGCGGGGGCCCCTAGCACCCCCGGGGGCATGGGTGCGCAGAGGGCCCCTGGTGAAGACAGCCGAAAACGGCCAAAATTGGCATCGAGTCCGTAGTTTCTGGGGTCGCTGGGACAAGCGCCGACACTCCCGATGCCAGTGGAGTCTGGGTTTGGGGGGCCCCTCGGCGTGTGGTGCAAGAAGGGGTGTGAAACAAAACATCCACCGTGCCATGCTGGAATGCCTGGAGCAACGCGCACCAACCCAGGCACATGCATGCCTTGCGGCCTAGCCACAAACACTGTGGGGGTCAGCCCCCAGGGGTGTGTGTGTGCAGGGGGCCCACATAAATATGGCCAAAAATTGCCAAAATTGGCATCGAGTCCATAGTTTCCGGGGTTGGCGAGATGAGCGGCGACACTCCCGAAACAGTTGGAGTCTGGGTTCAGCCCCGACTCTGCGTGGGGGGCGAGAAGGGGTACAAAAAAAAAGGTCCGCCATTCCGTGCTGGAACACCTGGAGCGATGCGCACCAAACCCGGCACGCGCTTGCCTTGCGGCCTGGCGACAAACACTACGGAGGTCAGGCCCCCCTCATCCCCAGGGGTGGGGGTGCACAGGGGGCCCCACGTGAGAACGGTCAAAAATGGACGAAATCGGCATCGGATCCGTAGTTTGCAGTGTCGCTGAGGTGGGCGGTGATGCTCCCAGTGCTGTGGGAGTTCGGGTTCAATCCCCCCTCAACATGGGGGGTGAGAAGGGGTGCGAAACAGGATGTCCGCCATGCCCCTTTGGAACGGCTGGAGCGATTGGCACCAGACTTGGCACGCGCATGCCTTACGGTCTGGCGACAAACACTGCGGGGGTCAGGCCCCCCTAGCGCCCCTGGGGGAGTGGGTGCACGGGGAGCCCTGTGTGAAAACGGTCAAAAAAGGCCAAAATTGGCATTGGATCCATAGTTTTCGCGGTCACCGAGACGAGTGGCAACGCTCCCTATGCCGTTGGAGTCCGGGTTCGGCCCCATCAGCATGGGGAGTGTCACCCCCGCAACTGCCCCACTGCCTTGGACCAGGGATGGGGAGCTTACCTGGCCACAGCACCCCTGAAAATGGGCGAAATTGGCATCGAATCCATAGTTTCCGGGGTCGCCGAGGCGACCGGTGACGCTCCCGATGCGGTTGGAGTCCGGGTTCGGCCCCCGTCAGCATGGGGGGCGAGAAGGGGTGCAAAACTCATAAACTCTGGAAGATCATTTTGTTACCCGGGCAACACCAGGTAACAAAAAGCTAGTATGTATATATAAAAGCAATTTTATGAAAAAAAAGTTAAATATTTCTTCATTAATATATTTCTTTGGATGCAAATTTCTTGATATGCATACATTTCTTCAGATGCATATGAGATGATTACCATTCCCTGTTTTTTTTCCAAAGAGGTTTCCAAGGAGGAAGTACATAGGAATGTGAAGGTGATGGTCAGAAACGACCAACATAATGCTACGGTCACATCGTAGATCATTAGGAAAGCCCAGAAGAGGGGAATCTACAGAGTGGAGTCACTCTCAAAGCCCACAAAAGTAAGTGTGGCCCACTCTGCCCCTCCCCCACTGAGGTCCGCCCTCCCCACACCCTGAAGGAGCTCGGTGCCAGCAGTGGTAATGCTTACCACTGGGCGGCTCCATGCTGGGTCTTCCAGGGACTGGGTGCCTACTGGCACTCGCCCAGCACTGGTGGTAAGCCCAAGAAGTGCCATATGGCACTTTTGTTACACCAGCACCAGTGGTACAAGTGTATCACTGGTGCTAGGCCCAATAGGATCAGGCCCTGAGTCTCACTAAACTCAATGAGTTTACTTCTGAGTCAGGTAAATAGTACAGTTTTTAACCATCTCTAACCATAAGTATAACCAGCATTCAAAGCATTCAAAAAGGAAAAATGCCCAAAACTTGATTGTTTTATTAACAATCTCCATGAGAAACAAAGACAAACCAAAAAAGAATGTTGCAATCAGAAGCAAAGTCAGAGCTGAACATGTCCCTGTAAACCAATTCTATTTATTTTCAGTCTGTATATGCTTTACAGTTTCTTCTCTATCAGTCGTTTAAGCGCACCTTTCACTTCCTGGTTTTTTAGAGTGTAAATTAAAGGGTTCACCATGGGTATCACTCCTGCATTCATTACATACATAACTTTGTCACTATCCTGGCTATTTTTCGACTGGGGCTTGATGTATGTGGCTATAGAGATTCCATAGAAAACTGCAACTACAGCTAGATGGGACCCACACGTAGAGAAAGCTTTCAGTCTGCCACCGGCTGAATGGATTCTCAGAATGGCCACAATTATACGGAGATAGGAAAAGAGGATGAAAGAGAAGGGCAAGAGGACTGTGAAAGTGCTGGTGAAATACATGTTCAGTTGGTTAACAGACTTGTCTGAGCAAATCAATTTCAGGAGCGCCGTCACTTCACAAGCAAAGTGATCGACTTGGTTGTGTCCACAGAAGCGGACTGGGTTTGCAAGGCCAGGAACTACAACAAGCAAAAAAGCTACTGTCCATGACCCAGCAGCCATCAGAATGCACACTCTCCAGTTCATGATGATTATATAACGGAGTGGACTAGAGATGGCTATATACCGATCATAAGCCATGACTGCCAGCAAGAAACATTCCGTAGATCCAAGGTATATGCTAATGTACATTTGAGCATAGCACCTAGCAAAAGATAAGGTAGGTCTGCCCACCAAACAGTTGACAATGGATTGTGGAATTGAAGAGGTCGAAAGACAGATGTCAATGATGGACAGATTGCAAAGGAAAAAGTACATGGGATTGTGGAGCCGTGAATCAGTTATGACCACCAAGATAATGAGTCCATTTCCCAACATGGTCACCAAGTAAACAATGGTCATGAAAGCTGCCAATCCTGTCCTTGTTGTGGGCCGGTGAGAAAATCCAGTGAAGAGAAATTGAGTTATTTCAGTGTCATTTATCTCTTCGGAGACCTGCATTAGTAATTTGTCTGTGGTGAGCAATGGAAAAACAGAGAGAGAGAGAGAGAGAGAGCATATTTGTTCATACATAGTATTTGGGAAAGGAAAGGTATAACTACAGATAATATACTCTTTTTTTACTGAGATGAATGAAACATGATTTTGGCAATAATCACATGGAAAAATAATATTTATGATTAAGGCTACAATCCTATCCACCCTTACCTGGGAGTAAGCCCCATTGACTATAGTAGAACTTACTTCTGAGTTAACATGAATAGGATTGGGCTGTAGCTGTAGTTAACAGGGAGAAAGGAGTTTGTGAAATTGAAACCGTTTAACCAGCAGCACTGAAAACTATGACCCAATTTTCACGACATCCATTTGCCTAATATCCAGTCCCCTAATATGCCCTGCAGAGAGCAAGCATCTGATGATGTTTGTATGCTTGTATTTCCAAACATAGTACTAATAGTGGACTGTGACCCATGTTATTGTGATTTTAGTTTCAGTAATACATCAAAAGATTATTAGTTCCAGTAATAAACTTTACTGAAAAGTAAAGTTTCAGTAATACATCAAAAGATCAGTATTACATCAAAAGACTGACGTAATTTAATATACTATTGACTTTTGAATTAGTAGTTTATGTCCATTTGTTATCTGTACTTCTTCATGTTGTGAGATGTTCCAGCAGCACCATTACCGGTTTGAGTCGATAAAGCAGTTGTAAAATGTGTTTATTGTTTGTTAATATTTATATGCCAATAAAGGTTCTGAACTGAACTGAGAAAGCAGTTTGGAAAAAGATAATGTTGGTCTTCTTAAGAGGGATTGTTCCTGTACACACACACACACACACACACACACACATGCACCAGGTGTCTCCTGCCTTTGACAGTGATTGCAAGAGACCAGTGAAATTACACAAACACAAATAACGAAGAACCATACCTTACTGAAAACAAAAGTCTTTCTTCATTTTCTATCCTCAATGGAAGTTCAACACTATAACATTCATATTACATTTTTCGACAAAAGACAACTTCAAAACAAGACCTTAAAAAAATGAAAATGGGGGGATGTGACTTCAGCATGTACAGTTTCATTAAATCGTGCAGCACCTCCATAATTTTCAAGACAGAACGTTGTATAGTCAAATATGTTATATAGTCAGTGTATGATCTAAGTTTCTTACCAAATAAAAGTGCCCAATAATAATAGAATTCATTTTATTATAATCAAATGAATTCCATGCAGCGGAAGAAGGGAATAAGAATTTTCACCTGATTTCATTGGGACTTAAGTGATAATAAAATAGGAAATGAATCCTTTGTCTTTTGTAGGTGCTCTTTGTATAGACAAAAAAAATGAAATGTTTTTTGTTAAAATAAGTATGCTTATAAATAAGCATAGGAGATTCTTTAAAAAAAACCCCACAAAAAACCACATTGAAATCTGCTTTAGCATGCTACCCAGAGATTAATTACTTGTAGATAATTAGTTCATTACTTCAAGCCAAAGAGTTTGACAGTGAGCATTGTTTATTCATGTGTTGAAGTCAGCTTGCTTGTATGCATATATCATCCATGGATAAGGAATTGCACATTCACATTTTATCTGTTTGCAAGGAACGTTTATTTGCACCTGCATGTGGTGCTGGGTGCATGCTAAGAGAGCATGATCCAGGCCATTGGACCAGCCAGTATGCTTCCCTCTGACAATTTAGGGTATATAAAGCTAGATCACAGACCCCCTTTGTTGGTAGATGTTGCATCAGACTGCATATGCTGAATGTGCCTGTTAATGGTTCAGCTTTCCTCTGAAGTTGTGTCAAGCACCCCCATTATATACACTGTCCAAGGACTGCTGTGGCAACCTGCCCTTAAGACAGATATCAGACTGTTCTCTTCTTTTATAAGTGTTCTCCCTCCCTGCCATGGTCCCTGAGGCATTACTGCAAGTACAGTGCCTGTTGAAGTTCCTTTCTTTTACATCTGTTGCTCCACCAACTACTGGACTGCTTCTCAAGAACCCCCTTCCATCTGGGAACACAATCTCTGCTCCATTCTTTGTTCCTTCTCTGAAACTACCTAAGGTTGTCCCCACCCATGTTTGCATTCCAAACCCCCTTTCCTGCCTTCTTGCCTTTACAACCAATGGGACCTACTCCCAGATAAGTGTGCATTGATTTGGCTGCAAGCCTGTGCAGATTTTACTGTTGGTAAAGGTGAAGGAGGTTGAACTCATTGCCCACAGCAGCACCAGATGGAGCAATCAAATACCCACTATTAGAAAGACCACCCTGAATGGGCCAAGACAGCACAACAAGCTGGAGCCAGAGTTCCATTTGCTGCAACTGCCAATTAAGGCACTTGTTTGAGTGTTGTCCGATCCACCATCTTTGTTTTCCCAGGAGTTAATTAGTAAATGATGGAATTCCTCCTTATTTATGTTATGTTTGCTACACTTCCTTTGATGAAGCTATGGCAATTATTAGGGGCTGTGGCCAAGTGGCATTGATGGCAAAGTGTTAAATGAGGATGCAGTGTGCTGGCATAGTGTCCCTACCCCATCCTTGCCTTTTCTTTGTATTATTTGTATAAGTTATATAAATGAGCAAGGCTTGACGTACTTAGGGCAGTGGTTCCCAAACTTGCTGGGTCCACAGAGCCCTTTGCATTCGCAGAGGTACCACATGGCTCTCTTCCTGGCCAGGCTAAGATTGCGGTAGATCTTGTGCTATTCTCATTAGATTACACAAGATTTTGTGCTATTATCAGCTCAGTGAGCCAGGAGAAAGTGGCTGTGTGGCACCACCACATTTACACTTTGGGAACCTTTGACTTAGGGCCTATTTGGATGATACTTTCTGAAAGGTTCTGTTTCCATGTGTTTAAGGTCATGAGCACAACAGCCTGTCTGGTACACAGCGGTACCTTTGCTTAATCACATGCAGGTTTATTTTCCAAATGACCCCTCCACCTATTGTTTAAATTGGTGCTTCCCAAAGTCCTACAAGGGAGTTGGGGGCACTGTAAGTGTGTGTGAGTGGGGGAGAGGCTATGGGCAGCAATGTGATTCCGAGGATTGCAATGCTGTGAGGAGGGAAGGTATTTTTTACTCTGTTAGTGCCAGCCTCTGGGAGGTGCAGGGTGCCCTACAGATGCTTCTGCAGGGCCCCCCAAACCTCAGGAACAGTAAAGAAAAACAATTGGAAACCATTTCCTGTTTTTGATTGAAACACCTCCTTCTAGCACCAGTGTGATCCTGGCTTCCCCCTCTCCTGGCCCTCAAATGGACAGGGACAAGTGCTTCCCTGGCTGGCAGGTCGCAACCCAACCAGTTTGGGAACCACTGGTTTAAATACCGATTTAATGCATAGGATTACATTTTGAGACAAAACATAAGATGCCATTATAAATAAGAGTCCAAATACATAGGATTGAAGCAGTGACTTGTTTAATTGGCATGAATGACCCATTCATATACTAGTGGAAGTTGAGCAATTAAACAATGCATGAATGAAAGAAACTGAATTATTAAGCATATTTATATACTATGTCTCAAGAGAAAGTAGTTCACAGTGTGGTTTATATTGCTGCATATCTAAATAAATGATTTCCTGTTCCCAAAGGGCTCACAATCTAAAACAGGTACAAAAGAGACACCACCAACAGCCACTGAAAAAAATAAAAATGCCAGGCTGGATTGATACAGAACAATTGCTTTTCCCTCCCTTGCTAAATATAAGAGGACACTACTTGAAAAAGTAGTGACATCCCCCTTCTTTGATACCACCCTCCACCATAGCTTCTTGCAGTCAGGGTTCAGCCAAGTAAATCCTTCCAACTTGGTTCTAAAATTCAAGAACACAGTTGGACCCCTTGAGAAATTTCACTTGTTTTACAAAGCCCCTTTTGATTTTTCCCGAAACTGCTCAGATAGTTTTGCTTTATAGGAATACTGAAATCTCCTTCCAATTTCACTTTTTTTTTTCTAAATTTCAGTTTCAACCATAGCCAGATATTGCTCCTATTTTTGGGGTGGTGGTGGTGGTGGTGATGGTAGAAAGAGGAGATCAGTGGCACTGCCTAGCAGTGGTTCCCAACCTGGAGTACTTGTACTCCAGAGGTACTTGCTACGACCTTTAAGGGATACTAAAAACACAAAAAAGAAAAAAAAAGAATTGAATAATTGCAGAAAAGGCAAGTCTGTACTGAAATTAATGTCAATTATATTAATTACAAACATTTTGCTATTAAGGCAGCTCACAACATTAAAATACAAATAGTAAAAATAAAAGGTAAAACAATACAAGGTAATAGAATTTATGGAATTAGGCTACCAAGGGGTACACAAGTGAAAAAAACTTTGGGAACCTCTGGTATAGGGCAATAAAATGTAAACTTATTCAATATTACTTACAGATTCATGTTGATGTAATATGAGTTTCCAATCCCTGTGAGTGGGGAGCACACATGAATAAATGTATCAGTTTGACTATTTTGCTTCTAAAAAATCCAAACTACAGTGACCTATAGAGCACACATTTCTGCCAATCCTTACGATGACATTTTATTCCCTGTCAGTCTTTTAAGTGCCCCTTTCACCTCTTGGTTCCTCAGGGTATAGATCAAAGGGTTTAACAACGGGATCACCGTTCCATAAATGGTTGGAATAATTTTATCCCGTTCATGCGAAACCTTAGATTGTGGTTTTACATATGTGAATATACAAGTTCCATAGTAAAATCCGACCACAGCCAAATGGGATCCACAAGTGGAAAAAGCTTTCCACCTGCCCCCTGACGAATGGAGTCACATGATGGCCACGATAATCCGTAAGTAGGAAAAAAGGATAAAAGCAAAGGGGACGAGAAGAGTGAAGCTACTTGTGAAAAACATGACCACTTGGCCCACTGCGTTATCGGAGCAGATCAGTTTCATGAGAGCTGTGAGCTCACAGACTATATTATCCACTTTGTTGTGTCCACAGAACTGTGCTGGCTGAGCAACAATGGGGACCACAGAAAGGAAGAAGGCTCCCACCCATGAAAATGCTGATAACATAACACAAACTTTCCGGTTCATGATAATCATGTAACGCAGGGGATTGGAGATGGCAACATACCGGTCATAAGCCATCACAGCTAATAGGAAACATTCTGTTGAGCCTATGTAAATGCCAACATACATCTGTGTGTAACACATGTTAAAGGACATGACAGGTCTGTCCACCAAGCAGTTGGCAATAGCTTGTGGAACAGAAGCTGTAGTGTAACAGATATCAACAATGGACAAATTGCAAAGGAAGAAGTACATTGGGTTATGAAGCCGGGGCTCTGCTACGACAACAAAGAGAATAATTCCATTTCCAATCATCGTCACCAGATAGGCAAAAATCAAAAAGCTCATTAAACCCATCCTTGTCTTGGGTTTTCCTGAGAATCCAATGAGAACAAATTCGGTGATCACGGTGTCGTTCAGTTCTCCTAATTCCGTCATCAGGATTAGAGCTGAAAGGGTGAAAGAAGCAAACGCTCAATTTTTGGACAGATGCTGGATTTTATACAGTGATTAACAATGTAGAATCAAAAATGAAATAATACAAACAATATGTCCATACTAGAAGTTCAAATAACTCTTGCAATGTTAGATCAGGCAGAAGAGGGGACAGAATCAGCAGCATTGGTGCATACTGTAACCTTCCCTGGTCTGATCCACCAACACAGCTCCACTAGGATTCGCAGTGGCAAAGTAGCAGTTGCAGGTCAAGTAGACTTGTTGCAGTAGCTGGGGCTTTCCCTGGGGCAAGGGGACAAATGCCCCCTTACCTCGGTCCACTTACCTTTAGACTACCAATTCCCTCTCAGGATATAATGCTGGCCCAGTGGCATCTGCATGGGGAAATTACAACAGAATTGAGCTGTAAATCTTAAGCACCCTTTCATTTGCCAGAGCATCCATCTGGCTGTTAAGAAAAGAAAAAGAGGACACAAGAAAGAGTGTCATCAAAATATGGTGTAATATCTCAATCTCAGTATGTGGAGGGGGGGACGACAAAATCCTCTATCGTTAGGAAAAATGGGCCCTAAAACAGTGTTTCTCAGACTGTGGGTTGGGGCCCACTAGATCGGTTTTGAGACAATTTCGGGTGGCGTAGGATAGCCATAATTGGGAGATGTGACACTGCAAAGGGAGAGGGGTGTATGTTTATTTTGCTGGGTCAAGGTTATAAATAGGTTTATTTTTTTTCCCCTTTCTGATTTACTTTGCTATTGGAAAACGGCTGAGAAATAACCCAATTTATTGCTGCATTCTCAGGAACTTATAAAATACAGTATGGTCATGTCTTGGAGGTAACATGGGAGCACAGAGGCATTGCGGCAAAGAACATCTTTGCACATAAGAATGGCAAAAGGTTTGCTAGAATAACTTCATTGAGCCAAACATGGACACTTGGTAACTTCATTAAAATTAAGAAAAATAAAATGAAGTATATAGCTTACCTTTTTGTTGCTGTTTCACTTCTTAACAAATCATTTTCATTGCAATGAATCTTTACCAAAAATCAGGTTATTGAAGTAGTTTCCTTAACCATAATTTTGGAAGGATGATCAGTAAATTGAGGAACACTGTGGAGGGAGAGAGCGAGAATATTTGGAGAAATGGAGTTCTTCACATGTTGGGGGGGGAAAGAATGTCGATATTTCAGTTAAAGCATAACTGTTGGAAATGTCATTGCCTTAAGGCATTTTAATAGGTTTCTTTGGCTTACTATCTTAATATAACCAAAATAAAGCTATGATGTTCAAAAGGCAGTTAGTGCAGGTCATAAGCTCCATACAATATACTGCATACAATAAGTATCGTTTTGCCTCTAGCTCATTTAGGATGAATAAATACCACAGAATTATTGTTTCAAATAGTTAAAGGTGCATAAAACAATGTATTACCCAAACTGTATATTCCAATAGGGTTTAGTCTCCAGAGACTCATTTGCTTGAGAAAATTCATGAAGTATCTATAATTATAGCCTGTGGTTATCACAACCATGACTGATCTTACACCCAGAGATTTTGGCTGCAATCCTATAATACTTACATGGGAGTAAGCCCCATTGTGCTCAATGGGTTTTACTTCTTAGTAGACATATATGGGCTTGCACTGAATCTACCGTATATAAAAAAAAGGACGTGTGTGTGTATGTGTGTGTGTGTGTGTGTATGTTCCGCATAGGCTCCGCAACGCCTGGACCGATGGACACAAAACTTGGCATGCATACACCTTGCGGCCTGGCGACAAACACTGCGGGGGTCAGGCCCCCCTAGCGCCCCCGGGGGTGGGGTTGCGAAGGGGGTGCCACATAAAAATGACTGAAAGTTTCCGGGGTCGCCGAGATGAGTGGCGACGCTCCCGACGCCATTGGAGTCCGGGTTCATCCTCCCTTGGCATGGGGGGCAAGAAGAGGTGCAAAACAAAACATCCGCCATGCCCCACTGGAACGCCTGGAGTGACTGGCACCAAACTCGGCATGCACATGCCTTCTGGCCTGGCAACAAACACTGCGGGGGTCAGGCTCCCCTAGCGGCCCCGGGGTGGGGGGCTGCAGGGGGCCCCTCGTGAAAATGTTCAAAAATGCCCAAAATCAGTGTCAGATCCATAGTTTCTGGGGCCGCCGAGACGAATGGTGACACTCCTGATGCCGTTCGAGTCTGGATTTGACTCACATTGGTGTGGGGGGCAAGAAGGGGTACGAAACAAAACGTCCACCATGACCCGCTGGAACGCCTGGAGCGATTGACACCAGTATGCTTTACGGTCTGGGGCAAACACTATGGGGGTCAGACCCCCCTAGCGCCCCCAGGGGTGGGGGTGCACAGGGGGCCCCATCTGAAAATGGTCAAAAATGGCCCAAATCGGTGACAAATCCGTAGTTTCCGGGGTCGTCGAGACGAATGGCGCCGCTCCTGATCCTTTTTGAGTCCATGTTCGGACTTGGGATAATTTGTTACCCAGGCAACGCCGGGTCAAAAAAGCTAGTTGCAAATAAATAGGATTGCACTACTTGGGTAGGGTTTAAACAGGGCCTTCCAGCATGAGCGGTAAAAGTGTAACGCTCATGTAATGCTCATGCTGGTGCTGTAAAGTGCCTCCAATGCTGGCAGTAAGGCATGACTGCTGGTGCTGAGGTGGCACCATGGCAATGCTGGCCACGTGGCCCCAGAAGGAGCATTGCTCCCTGGGAAGAGATGAGTCCACTGCTCGCCAGCAATGTGGCCTTTCTGGGTGGGACAGGAGGGCTTTCCAGGGAGGGGGAACGGGTGGCGGGACTGGTGGCAACCCTCGCTGCTGACTCCCAATCTCTCTGTAAGGCTGTGCAGAAGCGAGTAGACCGCTCACCCACCCTGCACCCTTACCACAGGGAAAGGGGGCGAATGTCCCCTTTCCCCGCGGAGCCTCCTGGCTGCTGTGGGATGCAGCAGTAGCCGCCTGGCTACTCCAGTGCTCCCGGGTGGTCGGGCAGCTCTGGATTGGGCTGTTACCTGGAAGTATGAACCACTGAACAAGTTAGGACTTTCAGGTGCCAAATTGGTGTTTTTCAGGTGTCAAAATGCCAGCGTACATTGGCTTCTCCCCCTCGGCTTCAAAGCCTGCAAAAGCAAAGTGAAAGAGATCCATCTGCTTTGCTCTTGCAGCCACATACGGCTCTGAAATTAAGGGTGAGGGGCACATTCAGGCACCTGAAAAAGTGCTTCCCCTCTCTGGGAATGCCACTGCAGCCACCTCCCCATGCCCCTGTGCCACCCAGCACAAGCCTACATGCTCTGTCCGGTGCTGATCCAGGATGCAGGCTGGCTGGCAAGGCCTTTGAGCTGACACTGCCAGCTAACAAGTAGACACAAAAGTGCACTAGAACGGCAAGGCCGGCAGGACTATGCCATAGCCATGATAAATTAGGAGCTGGCTGGAGCCTCCCTGTTTAGGCGCAGCTCCAAGCAAGCTGCATGGCCCGAATCAGGGCCTCACAGCCTGGGGATGAGAGGGTGAAAGCAGCCTAATGGCTGCATCCCACTTCCAGCCCCTCCCCGGGCCGGCACACCTCCCAGCCCACCCACCCTCCCAGTTCCACCCAGAATCACTCATGCGCCAGCCTTTGGCCAGCGCACTTGGACTGATATCAGCTGCTAGCATCGGCCCAACGGCACCAGTGCTGATGCAAGGGTGCCGGTCAGTGCTTTCCTGCCAGTGCTGCTGCCGTTCGGCCAAAGGGAGGAGCTAGTGTTGACCGAAGGCAGGGCGTTGGATTGCGTCCTGAGTGAGAGCAGGGAGGGCTGCACCAGCTCAGGGAGGCATTTGGATTGTGCTGTGAGTTTGTCATGAAGTATTCATAAATAGTGGAGGTGATCTTTCCTCTAATTTTTATTGGGGAAAAATGAACAAATAACCCACTCCATTAACAGTAAATGCTTCAAAGTTTCTTCTCTCTCAGGCGTTTAAGTGCTGCTTTGACTTCTTGGTTTCTCAGTGTATAGATTAAAGGGTTCAACATGGGTACCACACCTGCATTAATTATGTACATAATCTTGTCAGTATCCTGGCTATCTTTTGACTGAGGTTTTATGAATAAATCTATAGCGATTCCGTAGTAAACTGCCACAACAGCCAGGTGAGATCCACAGGTCGAGAAAACTTTCAGTCTTCCACCGGCTGAGTGAAGTCTCAGAATGGCCGCAATTATACGGAGATAGGAAAAGAGGATGAAGGAGAAGGGAAAGAGGACTGTGAAAGTGCTGGTGAAATACATAGTCAGTTGGCTCACGGCCATGTCCGAGCACACCAACTTCATGAGTGCTGTGAGTTCACAAGCAAAATGGTCTACCTTGTTATGTCCACAGAAGCGGGATGGGTTTGCAACACAAGGTATAACGACAAGAAGGAAGGCAACTGTCACTGACACCACAGACAGCAGGACACAAACTCTCCAGCTCATGATGATGGTATAATGTAGGGGTTTGGAGATGGCAACGTATCGGTCATAAGCCATGACGGCCAGCAGGAAACATTCAGTGGATCCAAGATATGTGGCAATGATCATTTGAGTATAACACCTCCCAAAAGACATGATGGGTTTCTCCACCAAGCAATTGACAATGGATTGTGGAAATGAAGACGTAGAAAGAGATATATCAATGACGGCCAAATTGCAAAGGAAAAAGTACATCGGATTGTGGAGCCGGGGATCAGTTATGACCACCAAGAGAATGAGTCCATTTCCCAAGATGCTCACCAAGTAGACGATGGTCATGATTGCTGCCAGTGCCATCCTTATTTTGGGTTGGCCAGCAAATCCCATGAGAAGAAATTCAGTAATTTCACTGTCATTCAACGCTTCTGGATCTTCCATTAGTAAGATGTCTGCTTATGGTCAATGGAAAAAAAGAAAACATTTTTGTTCATGCTTCACATTTGAAATGGAATTTTTAAAATGACAGATATGACAGATCGATTAAATGACAGATTAAATGACAGATTGGTTATTACATAATAAGAAAACATTCTACTCCACAAAAAAACAGCAGGGATTGGGGATGGCATCCTATCAATAGGGGTGGTTTGGTGGTGGTGGTGGTGGTGGTTGAAAACCGCTTTTTGGGCATTAACAACCACATTTTGGCAGTTAAAATATCTTAATTAAAAACAAAAAAAATTGCATTTTGGTGTTTAAGATATTTTCCAGAAATTAAAATAGACTGCTTTTCCAATTAGAAATAATACTGTGGCTGGATCTGCTGACACTATATCACCTGCATCATCTACCTAGTACACTTTTAAAGCATTTAAAATTAATAAAAATGAGAGCTTGGATTGAGAATGTACTATAACAACACTGAATGCCACCATTTGCTATTTTAATCAAGAAATTGTGGGGGGAAATACCAAAAAAAAAACAACAACAAAAAACAAACCCACCCCTACTTATTGGTCATAAACCATTTCTGCTATCAGGAAATATTCCGTTGCTAGATATATGTTTTAAAAGTAGGCAGGATCACTCTCTCCCTTTCTCCATCTGTCATTCTTTCAACATTCCAATACATTCCAAATGAACATGTGTTTGTCATATTCTGAATGTAGACTTCAGTACAGGTGTGTCCTGGTATCCACTGATTCGGTTTCCACAGTTTCAGTTATCCACAGATTCAATGGATACTGGGACGCCTATTACCTTGTTGCAACAAAACCACTGATGTTTCCCTGTCTTTAAAAAGGCATTCCCAGTATCCATGGTTTCAGGTATCCGTGGAATGGATACCTGGGCATGCCTGTATTGTATTTTTAATTCTGCTTCATTTCAGATTTTTCAGATCTGTCAATGCCCCAAATAACAAAATCCTTTTAAAAAAATTAAATGTTAACTGAGAGTTGCATAAGTAATGAAAGAAAGCAGGAGTATACAGAAAAATAATATGTTCCTCATAGGGTTAAGGGACTATGAATCTTTACACCTTCACAATACAAAGAATTATTCCAAAATTAAGGAATTATTTATTGTAATTGTAGATATTAACATTTGTTCTAAGTAGCATTGAGATCAGTGGACTTTTAAACACAAAGAGTCTAGAACTGTGATGGCGAACCTATGACACTCGTGTCAAAGGTGACACGCCACAATGTTTTGGGTGACACCCCATCATTCGCCAAAACCCAAGAACTGAGATTTTTGTTGATGGCGGACAACTGATTTGATTTTTTTTGGTAATGATTTGATGTAATGATAATTGATAGCCCCACACGTGATTCAACTGTACTTTTTTTTACAAAATGAATATGTAAATAATTATTTCTCTTTTGTGTGTGGGGGGGGAATGACACATCAGCAGAGTCAAGTTATATATTTTTGACACAGCAAACCCAAAAGGTTCGCCATCACTGGTCTAGAACGTAGTTTCTAAGGCAACATGGGAGGTGATTTAGTAAGGGGGGCACATTTCACTGAAAGAATGGCAAAAGGCTTGCTACAATAACCTCAGTGAACTAAACATGGAATATTATAATTCATTTAAAATCACTATATCTGTTAAGGACATAAGCACTGCATCTTACCTTTTTCTTGCTGTTCCATTCCTTGAAGTATGAAAATACCTTTTTAGTTGACAATGTGCCTTTAAAACAAACATGAAAAACTGGGCATTGTGGCCATTCCCTTTACCATAATTTTGGAAGGGTGATTGATCAGTAAATGTAAGAGTCTTTGGGCAAGAGGCAGAACAAGAGCATTTCAAGCAATGGTGAACTTTTTTAACCTTAAAAAAATGTATTTAAACTGTAATCCAGCATGAAGGTCTCTGTGGTCTTTCATCTCTGCATCAGAAGCACAGGTTTGGCTCTTAAATTATTTTACTTATGATTGAATAAGTACACTGGAATCGTAGCTCCATGTAATTTACTTTTGTATTCTCTTTGTGTACAGTACAGTCTCCGCTGACTAATTTCTTTGCAAGCAATCAAGAAATATCTACAGCTTTTGAGTGCATCACTCTCTGATTGTTATAAACACCAGGACCTACCTTTCATGTTTACTTGGGAGTAGGTTCTTATTTATTTCCTCCAGAGGAATCATACCGATTTTACTGAAACCCCATGAGAGCTATGTGTTCAATGAGTACAATTGTCCAAATGAGGGTTGTTACAAAATTCTTCCCTTTCTTAAATTTGCAGCATTAATTTGCATTGATACAATAGCCAAAACAATCTTTTCATTGCTCTCTCTTTATAGAGCAATTTTTGATTATTTGTTGAACACCAATATAGAAATAATTCACCATTATCATGACAATGATACCAGTACTTTAAACTATTCTCCACTTATTTGGTTTTGACTTTCCCAACATGATCAAATGTAATTAAACCAATGAGGCTGTTTTAAAATGTCCAGGATTGCTTTCAGTGATCATCTGAAACATAACAATGATTTTGAGACTTGGCAGTTTACATTTGTGCTATTAACTAATTGTTGAAGGGAGAGGGGTTAAAGGAATTTTTCTGTATCATACTTTGTATATGTGGCATGACATTCCTGAACATTTTTTGTGCTTTCTGGAATACAAGTAGCATGGGCAACTGAGAGCACAATCCTAAACTGGAGTTAGGCCGGCATAAACTAAGCCAGCGAAGTTCGACCAGCACAACGGCCACCATAAAGCATGCTTGGGCTATTCTTGGAATCAGGGAGGATGGTGCACGTCTGTGTGCTGGCCTCTCTGACTCCGAGAGTGGTCCAAACATACCTGAAAATGTCCCTCGTGCTGGCCAAACTTTGCTGGATTAGCTTATGCTGGCCTAACTCAGTTTAGGATCGCACCCTGAATCATATCCTGAGCTGGCACAGGCAGGCCATCTGGCCTGTGTTGTATTCAATGTAGGGTTGGAGGCGGCAGCAACACAACTTAGAGTAAGGGGATTTATGTCCCAAGACACTGCAATGGGGGCTACTCATATCTGCACCAGTGAAATTGCTGGCGTAGATGTAGAGCAGGCTGGTGTAATGCCCAGATGATTGGGAGGAGGATGTTAGGATCCGGCCTATGTACCAGAGGCCAACTGCACTCCCTTCCAGGCCTGGTCTGCTCACTGACCTACCCTCCCCCACCTTCCCCCAGCCCCAATCAGTCCTTGTTCCATCCTTGTTCTGCCTTCTCCAACCCCCCTGCCCTGGTTTTTTTAATATTCCTTGTCCCCTTCTTGCTTAAATCATTGTGCAGCCCTGTTTCCTTTGTAACAATTTCTTTCTTCTTCATTTCCCATACATTGTAATTGTTTATGCATAGGGCCTAGTAGCATGAGTGGTTAAGAGCACAATCCTAACCAACTTGCCAGCAGCTACGAGGTGAGGGAACCAACATTCCCTGACCTCGAGGAGGCCTCTGTGACTGCCTTCCAACTGCAGGATGCTGTGCATGCCCCATTGGCACAGCAATGTGAATGCTGGAAAGCTGGTTAAGATAGCTTCCTAAGACATATCCAGCTGCTCTCTTTTTGTCTTCTTTGATTCTCCTCTCTCACATTTGCAAAATCATCCCAGCAATGACAAAGCTTGTTGTTACACCTTAAGAACATAAGAAGAGCCCTGCTGGATCAGGCCAAAGGCCCATCTAGTCCAGCTTCCTGTATCTCACAGCAGCCTACCAGGTGCCCCAGGGAGGCATGAGACAACAAGATCCTTGCATCCTGTTGCCACTCCCTTGCACTCAGTACTCTGAAGTAGCCCACCATCTTTGTAAGGAGGTTGCACAATCCATCATTGCCTATAGCCCACGATGAACCTTTCCTCCAGAAATCCGTCCAATCCCCTCTTAAAGTCATCTAGACCAGATGCCATCACCACCTCCTGTGGCAAAGAGTTCCACAGATTAACTACCCGCTGGGTAAAAAAGTACTTCCTTTTATCTGTTTTAACTCTCTCAATCCGTTTTAGCGGATGCCCCCTGGTTCTGGATGCCACCTTCAGCGTCACTCCTTCATCTTCTCCCACTGAACCACAGCATAGGGTCCTAGCACACAAAATAATTCCCCCCATGTGTACATGTAAAAAAAATGTTCTGAAAAGTATGGACAGTAACGCAATTCAAACATGAACTGATATTGCAGCTTTATTTTAATATGTTTCCAAACTTTATTTTACCAGAAGAAAGATGCTTAGGATTTAGAAGAAAACATTCTCCTACAAGAGACCATCATTCTTCTGCTCTAGACTGATGATTAGGATAGAGGCTGACAATTCAGCCAGGAATGTATGCAAATAAGAGGCTAAAAACACAGAAGTCCCAGTAAGAAATTCAACACCATGATGCTCATTCCACATGTCTTTAAATTGAAAGGGTAAGCACATTGAACACAAGGGGCCAGGAGTAGCTGCATGCCACATGCATGTGCATGCTACATGCACGTGCATGCACAATGCAAGATGCATACACACACACACACACACACACACACACACACACACACCTCTTTTTTAAATGTTTCAGTATCTTTTGGGTTTTTTTGGGGGGGGGTACTTGGTGGTTTCCTAAAGGATGATAGGGATTGATGGTCAAGCATACGAAAAACTGTGCTCACAGAATAATTTACACATCACACATTCACAATCAACACTTTTTGCTTTTTTTTTTTTAATAAAAAGTAATTTTCCAAACAAATCATTTCACCTTGACAAAAAATTATTATAGATGGTTCAAGCATAATGCAATTTTTTTTGCAGCACTTGCTTATGAAGGCATTATAACTCAATTCTTTTTTCCAACTGTGCAGTACTGCCATCAGTAAATAATATGATCAGGAACTATCAGCAATATCAGTAAATATCTACATCGGAAAACTCAGGTTAAATATTAAGGCTACCAAGGATGAAGACTAGTACTGAGTTGTGAGGATGAGCTCACAGAAAGCACAGAAAGAAAGAAAAGAAAAAGAAAAAAAAACATTGGAAGAAAGCATTTTCCTAACATTTTCTTTAAAAACACACAGATTAGTAAGGCAGAAATAATCAAACCAGGGACCAGTCCAATCCAACTTTCCAGCACTGATGCAACAATGACAACTGGGTGTGCTCTGCATCCTGCAGTAGAGAGGGGGCTGTTTCAGAGGATTCCTCAAGACAAGGGAATGTTTGTTCCCCTGCTTTTCAGCTGCATTGTGGTTGTATTAGAACTGGAAAGTTGGATAGGACTGGCCTCCAATAACAGCAAATGCTTCACACTTTCTTCTCTCTCATCCGTTTAAGTGCCCCTTTCACTTCCTGGTTTCTCAGTGTATAAATTAAAGGATTTAACATGGGCACCACACCAGCATTAATTACATACAGAGCTTTTTCAGTATCCTGGCTATCCTTTGACTGAGGTTTGACATATCCAAATATAGAGATTCCATAGAATACCACCACTACAGTCAAGTGAGATCCACAGGTAGAGAAAACTTTCAGTCTTCCACCGGCTGAGTGAAGTCTCAGAATGGCCACGATTATACGGAAATAGGAAAAGAGGATGAAGGAGAAGGGAAAGAGGACTGTGAAAGTGCTGGTGAAATACATAGTCAGTTGGCCCACGGCCATGTCTGAGCACACCAGCTTCATGAGTGCTGTGACTTCACAAGCAAAATGGTCCACCTTGTTATGTCCACAGAAGTGGACTGGGTTGGCAACAGCCGGAACAGTTACAAATAAGAAAGCAGCTGTTAATGAGGCTGCAGACAACAGAATGCAAACTCTCCAGCTCATGATGATGGTGTAATGTAGTGGTTTGGAGATGGCAACATACCGGTCATAAGCCATGACTGCCAGTAGGAAACATTCGGTGGATCCAAGATATACGGCAGCAAACATTTGAGTATAACACCTCCCAAAAGACATGATAGGTTTCTCCACCAAGCAGTTGACAATGGATTGTGGAAATGAAGATGTAGAAAGACAGACATCAATGATGGACAAATTACAAAGGAAAAAGTACATTGGATTGTGGAGCCGGGGATCAGTGACGACCACAAAGGCAATGAGCCCGTTGCCCAAGATGCTCACCAAGTAGACGATGGTCATGATTGCTGCCAGTGCCATCCTTATTTTGGGTTGGCCAGCAAATCCCACGAGAAAAAACTCGGTTATTTCAGTCTCATTCAGCTTTTCCAGATCTTCCATTATTGATTTATCTGTGGTGGTCAATAGAAAGAGCAACAACATTTGTTCATGTTTCAAATATTATATTTGAATAATAATATTAATAATATATTATATTACATTTTTTTTAAAAAAAAATCCTTTAAATAAATATTTGAAATGGGGAAATAATTCACACAGA
Organism: Lerista edwardsae; assembly: GCA_029204185.1. Taxonomy (NCBI): domain Eukaryota; kingdom Metazoa; phylum Chordata; class Lepidosauria; order Squamata; family Scincidae; genus Lerista; species Lerista edwardsae. Next base: position 463,481 of record JAJKFI010000193.1, on the reverse strand, counting down.
TACCATAGCCATTTATGAAAATGATCTGTATAAATTTTAGTGATTACATAAGATGAAAAGAACTTTCCATTTCATAACAAGCATCTAATTCAGGGGGTTGCGGATGGCAATCTTTCAATCATAAACTTTTACAACTATCAGGAAGCATTCTGTTATTGCTAGATAGATGTTTTAAAAATTCTCTGTTTCTTCCTCTTCCCTCTCTCCAAACCCACAGCTACCATTTTCTCAAAATTCCAATGCATTTCAAAGAATCATGTTGTTGTCATATACTGTATACATTCTTCTATAGTTTATTACAGATTCTGGCCCATTTCAGATTTTTAGGATCAAACCATGCCCCAAATGTCTTTTTTTTTTAAAGTGAAAAGACACTGAAATTTGCACGGGGGGGGGAGAAAAATGAATATATGGGATATAATATTCTCCCTGAGTTGCACATAGAAAACATATATCTTTACTTTTGCACGATGGGAGGGATTCTTCCAACATTAAGGAGAAGTCCCACTGATTGTAACAGTAGATATTTAAGCATGCTCTAAATATTATTGAGATCAATGGATTGTTCAAAATACAGACATTTCTTGAGCATATTTTCTAAGGCAACATGGGAGAATAGATGTGGTTTAGAAAAGAGACATATCAAGATGTAAGACTGGAAACAGCCTTGATAGAATAACTGCAATGAACTAAACGTGGCATATGGAAAATGCATTACAATTACTATATTTGCTAAGAACAAAAGCACTATATCTTACCATTTTCTTGCTCTTCCACTCCTTGAACTATGAATCCACCATTTTAGTTAAGTTAAGTTTAGTTAGTTAAGATAATGTGCCTTTAAAACATGAAAATCAGAGCATTCTGGCTGCTTCCTTCACCATAAGCATGGAGGGATCAGTAAATTTGCCGTTTAGCAAGAGGCAGAACAAGACCACATTTCAAACAACGGTGAACTTTTTCACGTTAAAACAAAAAACATTTAAGCTGCAATCCAGTCCAGGGAGGATCCTCATTGAAATCAGCGGGGCTTACTTCTGAGTAGACACATTTAGGATTACACTACAATGCATAATACTTGCATTCAATCAGAGTTTGGGGAAGTATTCATGAACCTTAACACATTTTTCTATAGATGTCTTTTCTTTCAAGATCTTCACCAAATTAAAGGTGATACAACCCATGTTTGAAAGCAAGCTAATACACATCTATGGCCTCTGTGGTCTTCTGTGGCTGTCCCTTTATCAGAAGCATCTTAAATCATTTTACTGATTAAGGGCCCAATCCTATCCAATTTTCTAGCCCTGATGTAGACATCCCAATGGGATGTGAGCTGCATTCTGTGCTATGAGGGGGAGTAAGGGAAGCCTCTTTAAAGTAAGGGAATATTTGTTCATTTATTTGAGGACTGGATTGCAGCTGCATTGGCACCAGAAACTTGGATAGGATTGGGCCCTAAATAAATGCCTTCAGAACTTCATTAGAGGTAAAGGTGCATAAGACCATGGGTGTGCCTTTTATATTCCCATTGGGTATAATCCCTGTTGACTAATTTGTTTCAGAGCATACAGCTATGGAGTATTACCTCGTCATCACCACCATGATCCATCTTTCATGTAGAGGTTCTGAGAATTATTTATTTGCTCCAAAGGAATCACACTGAGGGCACAATCCTAAACTGAGTTTGGCTGGCATAAGATAAGCCAGCAAAGTTTGGCCAGCACAAGGGACATCATCAGGTATTTTTGGACAAGTCTTGGAGTCAGAGAGGCCAGCACACAGACGTGATTCCTCCCTGATTCCGAGAGTAGTCCAAACACGCTTTATGGTGGTCCTTGAACTGGCCAAACTTTGCAGGCTTAGTTTATGCTAGCCTAACTCCAGTTTATGATTGCACTCTCAGTTTTTGGAACCCCACAAGAGTTATGTATTCAAGCAATAAAAAGGTAAAGGTTTCCCCACAACCGAATGGTCTAGTCATGACCGATTGTAGGGGGCAGTGCTCATCTCTGTTTCTAACCCTGTAGAGCCGGTGTTTGTCCAAGGACAAACTTCCATGGTCATGTGGCCAGCATGACTATACGTCATAGCACACGAAACGGTTACCTTCCCACCGAAGTGGTTCCTATTTATCCACTTGCATTTTTACGTGCTTTCAAACTGCTAGGTTGGCAGGAGATTCAAGCAATACTGTTGTCCTAATGAGAGATGTTATGAACTTCTTTCTGTTCTTTAATTTGGAGTGGAATACATTTATCCCAATTTCAAGCCCTCCCACTTTCCAGATTTTATGAAATATGGATTCTTCGCATTTTGTATTTTTCAGGAAAAAGGCATTCATAAATTATATTTGACTATAGCAGAAATTAAAGTAGCTAGCCATCTTTTTACTGATTTTGCTTGATGAAGCAATGTGTATTTTGTTGTTGTTGTTGTTGTTGAACACCAATATGTATTTTATAATAAGAATGATAATTGCTGGGCCTTAAACCTTTCTTGGCTTTATTTTATTTTGATCCCAACATGATCAAATACCATGATCAAATAGCTCTTTTAAAATCTCTAGGATTTCTTTCAGTGATTAAAGCATAATAATGATTCCAGTTCATATTTGTGCTAAGAACTAATTCTTGAAGGGAGAGGGGAGTTACAGGAATTTTTTCTGTATCATGCTGTGTATATGTGGCATGACATTCCTGAACAGTGTGGAGCTTCATGGAATATAAGTGGCACTGAGAACCCTACATGGTGAACTGAATGTGAAAAAAAATATGTATTGCAAGGGATACTAATTGAGAAGAGAGGGATATTTTGTCCTCTGGCACAGCAGACTTCCTTGGAGGACATGTCTGTGCTCATCTCTTTGAATAATTTTGCAAAGCATCCCATCAACTCTGCTGGGCTGTGTTTGAATTTGTTATAGTCTGTAGCTGTGTGAGACTATTGCCCCTATACCAGTAGGGGGCAGTAAGGCTAGGTAACTAATGATAGGGGAACAAGATGTTACGTCTTACTTGTTTGTCTTCAGGTAATGCATGTTCTTTGGTTACCCAGAGTGCAATTCTCAGGCGTAATACCCTTCCTGCCAAGCAGTGCAGCTATAATGGTGATCGGGGAATACAACCTCAAGCAAAGCTTACGTATTGATTTGAAGAATTTATATTCTGACTTTCCCATGTTGAAGCAAATGCCCAAGGTGACTTACATGGGCAGGTTAGTCGAAACTACCATTTTTTTAAAAAAATGGGGATTTTACAAGTATACAGAGTTCTGTTATTCACTGAATCTTCAATCCCAGCTGTAGACTTCACAATGTGGTTCACTCCTCTGGCTGTGTGCTACCGAGCTTCAGCAGGCATTCATAAGTCAATCCTGGGCAGGTCCCCAAGGTTGTACCCCATTCTTTGGCTGGCTGAGCTTCCTCATAGGAAGTTGAGCTTCCAACCTCAACTTTCCTGCACAATGCTCCTTTTGGTGCTGTTTCTCTGCCAATAAAAAAGTGGCCTTCCTAGTGACTGGCAATTCTCCTTAAGCATATAACTTCTACGGTTTACATGTAGCTGGAAGCGACATCTTTTCCCCATCTTCCAAAGTACTTCTCCTCCATCCTACAAGGGCCAGCAGAATTCCAGCAGCCACTGCTGTAAGCACTTTGCTGCCAGTCCTTTGTGGCAGAGGGTGACAACAGTGTGGTATGCTGCCAGAATGTGTTATCTGGCAGCATCAGCCGGCCTTAGAATTGGGCTGTTAGTGTAAACATGGGTGACTCAAAAGAAGGATGACCAACCCTGGCTGCCCTCAACAACTCCATGACTAAACTCAATCAAGGAGCCCATGCTAATGAGGCAATTGGCCTCCCAAACTTGCCTGGTGACTGGTGACTCTTCTGTTCTAGGTTGAGGACTACACCTCCCCCAGGAATGTATGCAAAACAGGGGCTATAATGCAGAGTGAGGGCACAATCCTAACCTGGAGTTAGGCCGGCACAGTTAGGCCAGCAAAATTTGGCTGGCACCAGGGCCACCATAAAGCATGTTTGGACCTCTCTCAGGGAGGAAGGCACATGTCTGTGTACTGGCTTCTGTGACTCAGAGCATGGTCTAGACATAACTATGCTGGCCTAACTGCAAGGTGAGGATTGCACTCCCCGTCAGGAATGCACCTTCCACATGTCTTCTTTCTTTGGAATTTTTATTTGGTGTTTTCCTCAGGGGTGTTAGTTTTTGGCATACCAATAACTCTGTGTTAAGGACAATCAATATATATTTTTTTATTTTTTTAAAGGAATTTTCCAAACCATTCAATTCACATGACAAAAATTATTATAGATGGCTCAAAGTTAACAAAACATTGTGGGGTTTTTTCTGTACTTGCTTATGATGGCACTATAACACCACTCTTTCTCCAACTATGCAGTATTATCATCAGTATATATCATCAGAAACTATCAGTACTATCAGTAAATATCTATAACAGAAAATATCAGTCTACAAATCAGTATCAGTCTACAATATCAGTCCAGGAGATAAACTCATTGAAAGACTTTAAAAAATAAAAATAAAAGAACTAATAAGAAACAAAAAATGTTGGAGGCTAGCATTTCCCTAATATTTTTTTAAAAAACACACATCTTAGTGAAGTGCCCATAATTGGTCCAATCTATTCACTGTAAATGCTTCACACTTTCTTCTCTCTCAGGCGTTTAAGTGCCTGTTTCACTTCTTGGTTTCTCAGTGTATAGATCAAAGGATTTATCATGGGTACCACACCTGCATTAATTACATACAGGGCTTTGTTGATATCCTCGCTATCTTTTGTCTGAGGTTTGACATATCCAAATATAGAGATTCCATAGAATACCACCACTATAGTCAGGTGAGATCCACAGGTAGAGAAAACTTTGAGTCTTCCACCGGCTGAGTGAAGTCTCAGAATGGCCACAATTATACGGAGATAGGAAAAGAGGATGAAGGAGAAGGGAAAGAGGACATTGAAAGTGCTGGTGAAATACATGGTCAGTTGGGCCACGGCCATGTCTGAGCACACCAGCTTCATGAGTGCTGTGACTTCACAAGCAAAATGGTCCACCTTGTTATGTCCACAAAAGCGGGATGGGTTTGCAACACAGGGTGCAATCACAAGTAAGAAGGAAACTGTTATTGTGGCTGCAGACAACAGAATGCAAACTCTCCAGCTCATGATGATGGTGTAATGTAGTGGTTTGGAGATAGCAACATACCGGTCATAAGCCATGACGGCCAGTAGGAAACATTCAGTGGATCCAAGATATATTGCCGCATACATTTGTGAATAACACCTGTTATAAGACATGATAGGTCTTTCTACCAAGCAGTTGACAATGGATTGTGGAAATGAAGATGTAGACAGACAGATATCAATGATGGACAAATTACAAAGGAAAAAGTACATCGGATTGTGGAGCCGGGGATCAGTTATGACCACCAAGAGAATGAGTCCATTTCCCAAGATGCTCACCAAGTAGACGATGGTCATGATTGCTGCCAGCGCCATCCTTATTTTGGGTTGACCAGCGTACCCCACGAGAACAAATTCGGTTATTTCAGTCTCATTCAACTCTTCTGGATCTTCCATTATTATATTGTCTGAGGTGAAAAATAAAACATATTTGTACGTGTTTGATATTGCAGATAGTATACCAATTTTTAAATTATTAATGGTAGGCGTGAATATTAGTGATTACAGAAGAAGAGCAATCTGCTTCCAGCTAAAGGGCCATGGTGGACAGGGCATGAAAGAGCAACGTTTCCTCCATTCCTTGTTCTCCTGCTGAAAATGGGTCCCCATGGTTGCATTTTGCCCCTGAAGTAATGGAGGAAAGAGCTGATGTTACGGTATTTTTCCTTAGAAGAACTGGAGCCTCAACTACCTGTAATTTTAAAGACACAGCCTACATTTTCAAATCACTTGAGGACAGCCATGCCCTAGTCTTCGTCCAAATCAATGTTGGTGGGAACCATGAATTAGATTTCAGGTGAGAGCCTTCCGGGTGGGAATGTGGTGGCAACATTTGCCAATTGTTTTGTATGTGGGAGGGGCTTACTGGATTTGGTAGTGTTCCCCCTCTTTTCTAAAAATGTATTTGTTGCCATAAGTGGCTGGATATTGCGAGGAAAGAAAATACGGTAATAAAAATGGGTATTGCTTGAGAAGGAAGCTCTTTCTTATAGAGTCCAACAGTTATTTCCTGAATGTCACAAAATTTCCAGCTCATCAGGACCATTTAATGCAACATAGCGTACCAGTCATAAGCCATCAATACTAGGAGGAACCATTCAACTTTTGCTAGATAGTTGGTAACAGGTATGGGTATACCCATATGGGTATACCAATGGAAAAGCGGGACTGGACTGTCCACCAAGCTTTGAGAAAAATTGCTGCCATTTGTAAACTATATTAACTCATGGGATGGACTGCTTGTATATTTTCTTGCTACAACACAGAGATTCCTCTCTGGCAGCAGAGTTCTGATTCCAAGCAATTGAGAATGAATTTGCCTCCTTCACTAAGATGACCGAAAGAACTGCAGCAATCAGAGAATATATTCTGAGTCCTAGAAGTTGGCTTATAGCAAAGAAGGTTAGATAGCGTTGTCATGACATGCATCTAACTGGTGGATGTGGCACTAAATGAAACAGCAACAGTGGTCACAGGATGTCTAAAACCGACTCCAATACAAAAGGTGCATTACCTAACTGGCCTTCCCCCCTCCCAAATTTTGTTGGGAGAGTGCAGCACAGAAGGAGTGGGTTAAAGCGACGTCCCTAGAAAAACACCCACTGTACGGCCATCAACTCCCACCGTCGAGATTGAGATCGCGGAATAGCTTCCTTAGGACTGCGCCCCACCCTAATAGCCAGTCACCACAAACTGCTTTGGAACTCTGGAAAGTGAGCAAGGAGCTGCTGAGTGAGCGGGCACAAACATATGTATGTCCACCACCAGTCCCAGAACAACCGTGGCCTGTATGGAAATCCTTAAATCGACTGCGTGCTGGGGTAGGAAGATCTAAGGACAATCTGAGGAAATGGGGTTTCCCCATAAAAGACATGCTGTGTGAATGTGGAGAAGAACATCTCACATATGCTACAGTGCACACGGTGCCCCTCTACATGCACAATGGAAGATCTTATGTTGGCAAGGGAGAATGCTGCTGAAGTGGCCCAGTATTGGGCAAATGATATCTAGTTTTAACTTTGTATTTTATTCTAAAAACATATTTTGATGTATGTATAAAATTATATTAATGTAGGTGCTTCTGACACGAATAAAGAAAGAAAGGATGACATGCATCTAAAACATTTTCTTGGGCATGTCCAGAATACAGAATCCCAAGGTAGTTATAGTAATGTTCTGTAACAGGAAGGCTAATGTAGGGTTCCTATCTGAACTACGACGTACCAGAGATTGAATTGAATCTCCGAAGAGTATCCAAAGTGGAAGACAGGATGTTGCAAGACACAGTTGGAAAAAGAAATCACTTATTCTCCATATTCATTATGAGGTTGTGAAACTGCCTTATATTTTCATTTGATCTACTTTATTACTACAGCAATCATGTAATATAAGAGGTTGAAATTAAACTTATTTATACACAGATGAATTTCTCTGCTTCCCCCAACATATTAGTGAAGACATAGGCCATGGACTCTATTTCAACCCATTTTTTTTAAAGTTCACTCCCCTTTTCATCTATCATTCTCCCTAATTGCCAAAACATTTAAAGATGTTTATTATACACTGAAAGTATCCTTCAACGGTGTGTTATTGATCCCAATTCATTTCAGATTTTCAACAGCACCCCAAAAGCAAAAAAAAAAAAAAGACATGGCTGAAAGACATGGAAAATTGCACAGGTGGGGAAAAAATCCTGAATATTTCATAATGTTATCAGTATTTTTTTTTTAGAACTTCATGATGGGAAGGATATTTCCAAAGCTAGGCCCCCATAAGTCCTATTGATTCCAATGTTAGATGTTTCACCAGATTGTGACAATACTGAGTTCAGTGGGTTGTTCAAAATGCAGACATTTCTTGAAGCTAGATTTTATTGAATTTTAGTCAATAGGGGTGCTACAGCAGAGGGACACATTTGCATATAAAAATAGCAAAAAGCTTGTTAATCTCAATAAACAATATATGGATATTTGTTACAACCATTATAATAACCATGCAAATTTAAAATAAAAAAAAGTATATTTTACCTTTTGCAGCTCTGGTACTTGAAGTATTAAAAAAACATTTTAAGTTAAGGAAAGTAGGTGAGCCCTCTTGAGCTCAACGGGACTTACTTCTGAGTAGACATCAAACTGGTAATACCTTCATGCTTTCATGGCTTGAGCATGCCATAGCAGTGGTTCCTTTTACCATAATTTTGGTATGGTAAATAAAGAAAGTAAGTTTTGGAGAGTTTTGAAACAAGACGTTTGGAGCAATGGTGAAGTGCTTTCCAGGTTAAAAGATGTCTTGTAGATATTTCCCTTTAATCTGAACTGTTGCCCATTATATCACTCTGCACTTCTGCACCCATAATGTTGAAATCCATAATTTTGCACCCATAGATTTGAAAATCTTTCTTAGAAACTTGTTTTATATGAATAACTTCTGCAGCTTCAAAAAATACAGTGAGTATCAATAGCCAAGCAAAAACGTATCTGCTTCCTTATCTTCCCTCTGCTCAGTCTTTTGCCTCCTGGGTCTTCAGTGCTGTTTTTTTTCCCTACATAGGATGCAAAAGGATAGGTTTTAGATTGGTTTATCAATGAGTAAATAAATGCCATTGAATCATTGCCAAATATAACCAATGTGCAAAAAAATAATAATCATATGGGTTCTTGGTTTATTCTCGTTTCTTGTGCACTCCCAGTTGTTACAATCCTTAGTGACTAATTTGTTGAAATAACTATAGGCATTCAAGCTATCCTCGGTACCACTATCCTATCCCATGAGGCTATCCTCTGTACCACTTCTGGCAGGGCCAAGCCTTAAGCCAATGTGATCAATGTCATCACATTGGGCCCCGCACTTTGGGGGGGGGGCCCACACCAGCACAATGAATGTATCACCTGCTGCTGTAGCTGGGATCTTTATGGACTATAAGCAGTGATGTCATTCAGGGGGAACGGACCAGAACGGGAGTTCCGGATCCTAATGGGCTCTGTGGCTGCTTCTGGGTTTGTTTGTTTTTTCCAACATTTGAATTTGAACTCAAAAGTGTTCCTAAATGTTCCTAAATCATTTGAATGACACCACAGACTATAAGTCAATGGGGTGAGCACAGCAGCTTTACCTTGGGCCCTCCCACCTGCCCCTGCGTCCAAATGGCCCCAAATGGGCTTCCTGGAAGCAGCTGGCCATGACGTCATCATGCCACCACCAACTATTTCTAGATGCCACAGTTTGCATGCAGCACCACAAGTGCTCTTCTTGGTGAGTGGGGGGCCCTGCGGGGAGGGAGGGGGCCCCTTAGGAATGCCCACATGGGGCCCCATCACTCCTGAAGCCTGCCCTGACTTCTGGTTTTCTGAAAGAGGCTGACATCTGACACACTTAGAAGCTGCAATCCTAAGCACACCTTCCTGGGAGTAAGCCCATGGAACAAGATGGGACTTAATTCTGAGTAGACATGCATAGAATTGTGCTGGTACTCCAAAGTAATCTCATTGGCAGCCCAATCCTAACTTCTACCCAGTAGTGCTATCCAGCCGGCACGCTGGGCGGGAC
>JAJKFI010000193.1:411744-422121 GCA_029204185.1 Lerista edwardsae | reverse complement strand
GGCAAGCCAATCAGCGAGCATCCAGCTATGGGGCTGGAGCTCGGCATAACGTTATTTAACTCCCCTTATGCAAGCAGCTGGTCTTACTACGACTTCCTTGGGGATGAAATTATTATTCTTATTTATAGAAAAAGACCCGGCATACATCACTCAATTAGCTATGTTTATTATGCAAATTGTCAAAGTTAACTCTCTTCGGCACAACAAGGGGTTAGTTAGTACAGTCCCGCAGTAGAATTTTTAGGCAAAAAATTTGTAAAGTATATAAGGGATCTTTTTTCTTTGATATTTTACAGTGGTATTTTATTCCATATGTATGTTAAATGTATGGTTTTTTTGGTTGTTGCTGATGCCAATAAAGGTTTAATAATCATAATAAAAAAATAATATTCCTCAACCAAAATGCCTCAGATTGCAGCCTGTCAAAACTGCTGCCTCTATATAGAAACAAATGAAGAAGGATGTGTTTACCAAATCAATCAATCAATCAATCAAAAAGTATTTATATACCGCTTTTCAACATAAAGTTCACAAAGCGGTTTACAGGCAAATAATAAAGTTAAATGGCTCCCTGTCCCAAAAGGACTCACAATCTAAAAAAATGCAGAACACCACCAGCAGCAGCCACTAGACTAGACACTGTGCAGGGGTGAAGAGGGACATAAGACATTTCATAAAACATCAATGATATGCTATATACTTGTTATGAGATATTGGATAGGTGCCAAATAGAAGGATCACTGTAATATTTTATCCCATCTTGTTCCTGCTCACCTTCAATACAAATAAAAAATGTAGCAAATTGGACTGAAGCAGGGACCCTATACCATTGCTTACATTGTAATAATAGAGAAGAATATATATGACCTCAGTCAATCAATCAACAGTATTTATATACCGCTTTTCAGCACAAAGTTCACAAAGTGGTTTACAGGCAAATAATAAAGTGAAATGGCTCCCTGTCCCGAAAGAGTTCACAATCTAAATAAAATACAGACCACCACCAGCAACAGCCAGTAGAAAAGACACTGTGCAGGAGTGAATAGGGACAATTACTCTCCCTCTGCTAAATAGAAGAGGCGCACCACTTGAAAAAGTGCCCCATGCCCCGTTAGCAGTGGTTAAATGGGAAATCCCACCAATAATATGTAGTTTTTAAATGAATAGTACCAGAGCTAACATGAAGCGATATGTGGTGGAAAAAGGAAATCTTTTGTAGGGTGAAACCAATGGTATCGTAGTACACTGTCGCTTCTGAAAAATTGTGGCTCTGCTTGTGCATGAGTACATGGAACTGTACTAAGAGCTCAATCCTGAAGCTGGGCAGTAGGCTAAATGTGTAAAACATGTTCAAAGCACCATGGAATCAAGGCCATTTTCTGTTGGTAGAGAATTTCTTCAAATAATGAACTAATTATTTGTAGCAACATAACGTAATCTCTAAGGATCAAGCCCATTGTGATCTTAAAAAAAAGAAAAGAAATCTACACCTATTGGCATATTTCACAGGGTACACTGTTGAGTGAGATGCTTTTCCACCACATATTTTTTGGTACCAAACCTTCATCTGAAGATGAACGAACTATTTATTTTTCAGCATGACATACAGTATGTAGACCTGTGTGTTTTCTTTGGCACACTGTTATAACTGCTGTTTTGAAATGGAATTATAACATGTTCCTAATATGCTTACTCAGAAGTAAGTTCAATTGCATTCAGGTAAGTGGGATGTACTCCTGCTGTTCCTGAAATAAAAATAATATAGATTTCATCTTTCTGATTTTCCTTTAAAAAAACAAACAACCCTCGTGTTAATGCTCTTGTTGTGTTAAAAATGACAACTTAAAGCATCATTTTTGAAAGGCAAAATTCATCATAAATTAGGGCACAATCCTAATCTGGAATTAGGTCGTCGTAGATCTCTTAACGCCGGACGTGCACTGAATGTGCACTGTCCTCCCTAACTCTGAGAGTGGAAGAGTTTTATTGTGTTTGTGACACTCCTGGCCCAGCAAAAGGGACTTGTGCTGGCCTAACTCTATGTTAGGATTGCGCCCTTACTGGCATTTTTTTTTTTAAAAAAGAGATTATTACTATTTTGTCTTCCAACAGAAATGAGGTATGATTGATTTGCAAGGGGACTTTTCCTGGTTTATAAAAACTTCACAGATCTGTGTGGATCACAGTCACATGCACCTATGGAAACAGTTTGATTGTGACCTCATTCTTTGCAAACATATGTAGACTTCAAGCTCCTATCAAACTTAGTGGCGCATGGGAGAAAAGTGAATTAAACTGATGTGGTGCCAGTGTTGAGATTCCTTCACTTTGCTTCACCAGCTGTGAATGACAGAAGGTTAGCAGGAGGGGCAGCTTTACATGGGAGTTCAGGAGGCTGAAAAACCTCACATTCTCTCCCCTCCAGGAAGGCCACAGCTTTGTCTCATGTGCATGTGTGGGGAAGGAAAGGAGGTGATTGCACACTGCAGCCTTCTCTTCAGTTGTAACAAGTCTAAAACAAGTCTACTTGCAAGAGTTTTTTTTTCCCCTCTGTTGAGAGCGTTGATTTTTTTTCTTTCTGTGTCAGCCTAGATAATGCTGTAGACATGCCTTGCACAAAGTGATTTTATTTATCGTAAATCATTTCTCCTTCACCAATATATTAAACATGCGCAAATAATTTTTATTTCTTCCATTTGGTTCCACCAAAAGAAAAGCCAAGGAGAATCCTAGAGCAGGTCAAAGAAAAGATGAACGAGACCGAAATAACTGAATTTGTCCTCATTGGATTTGCTGGCAGACCCCAAACAAAGATGGGCTTAGCAGCATTCATGACCAGCCTGTATTTAGTGACCATGGTTGGAAATGGACTGATTGTCTTGGTGGTCATTGCTGAGCCCCGACTCCATAATCCCATGTACTTTTTCCTTTGCAATCTGTCCATTGTTGATGTCTGTCTCTCTACTATTTCTGCCCCACAAGCCATTGCCAACTGCTTGGTGGACAGACCTGTCATGCCTTTTGCTATGTGTTTCACTCAAATATACACTGGCCTCTATGTTGGATCCACTGAATGTTTCCTGCTGGCCGTCATGGCTTATGACCGCTATGTTGCCATCTCCAATCCACTACATTATACAATTGTCAAGAACTGGAGAGTTTGCATCCTCTTGGCTCTTGCTTCATGGACCACTGCCTTCTTCGTTTCTATAGTTCCCTGCCTTGCAAACCCACTTCATTTCTGTGGCTATAACAAGATAAATCATCTCGCTTGTGAACTTCCAGCCCTCATGAAATTGATCTGTTCAGATATGGCTGTGAGTCAGCTGACCATGTATTTTACCAGTACTCTCACGGTCCTCTTTCCCTTCTGCTTCATTCTCTTTTCCTATTTACGGATAATTGTTGCCATTCTGAGAATCCATTCAGCTGGGGGCAGATGGAAAGCTTTTTCTACCTGTGGATCTCACCTGGTTGTGGTAGCCGTATTATATGGAAACTGTATAGTTGGATACGTCAAACCTCAATCAAAAGAGAGCCAAGACAGTGACATAGTTATCTCTTTAGTTAATGGAGTTGTAATACCCACGCTAAATCCTTTAATCTATTCATTGAGAAATCAGGAAGTGAAATATGCACTAAAGCGACTCATAGGAAAGAAACTGTGAGCACAATCCTAAATTGGAGTTAGGCCGGCACAATTAGGCTGGCAAAATTTGACCGGCACAAGGACCACCGTAAAGGTATGTCACTCTCAGACTCAGGGTGAATGGTGACATCTGTGTGCTGGCGTCTCTGACTCCAAGAGTGGTCCAAACATACTTTACTGTGTGCCTTGTGCTGGCCAAACCTTGCTGGCCTAACTATTTTGGCCTAACTCCGGTTTAGGATTGCACTTTCTGAAGCATAAAGAGCCTGTTTCTCAACTGATGATCAGGGAAAGTGTTTCAATGTTGTTGTTGCTGTTGTTTTCTAGCCAACATTCTTCTAGGTATTGACTTATCTCATGCTCAATAGTTCATGCAAAACTTTTGAGCTAGCCCCATCCCGGTAGTCAACATTTTAAAATTCTTCATGGAGTGATTGTATTTGTTTGTCGTTACTGTGCAGTTGGGAAAGAAAAATAAAATATGAGTTTCTCATCAATGCCTAATACTGTACTTTTTTTTTTAAAAAAAAAGTATATGTATCCATTTAGGATACATTTATTTTCAGTATGTGTATCCATTTAGGAAGCAATTTTATCTGAGATTAAGGGTGCAATCCTAACCAACTTTCCAGAACCAGGATAAGGAGGGGCAGGAGGTTTAGTTGAGAGGGTTAAAGCCTCCGTTTGCCTGAAAATAAGATCCAAAGGTCGCCAGTTCAAAAACACCAGAAGCTTCCATGAGCGGCAGACCTTGAGAATTGCGACTGATAAGAGCTGAGCTGTCTCCAGCTGCCTGTGAGAGAGGAGTTGTGCTGGGCCAGCTGTTTCTTTGGTGGGAGCAGAGAAACCGTCTATCAGCCAGCAGGAAGGTAATCGTGCAGCCAGAAAGAAGGACTAGACCACGAAAGTTCCATCTGTATGTTGTTGTAGTTCTTGAAAGACAGAACTTCTTTGTAATTTGTAAAAACCCCTTGGGGGTTTAGAGAAATAAAGCCTGCCTATGTAAACCGCCTTGAATTAAAGTCAGAGGAACAATCTAATGACCAAAGAAAGGCGGTGTATAAATACTAGCATAGCATACTAGCATAGGATAAGGAAAATGCAGTTCTGAGGTAGGTACAGATACACCCTTACCTCCATGACTACTGCTCCACTGCAGAATGCAGCACATGTCCCATTGGCACAGCTATGCCAGTGCCAGGGTTAGGTTTGTGCCCAAATCTAATTGAGTAGATCTTACTTTTGAGTAACTCAGTTATGATAGTTATAATAATTGGAACAAATGCATATGTGGATATATCTGATTTTTAAAAATTATTGTATGACCTAACCATTAAAAAAAAAGATTTGGGTGTATAACTGTTATATTGTTGGGCTACCTTTACCTCTTCACATTCTTGCAGGAAGTTATTAGCAATTATTAGCTGTTACCTACAAACAGCACTGGCATCTTGATAAAAAATTTCAGTTTGGAGAAATGCATGCAGAGCTGTCCACTAAGGTTCATAATTTAATTACAAATTAGAAGCCCATTTACAGGAGTGACATCCCGTTCATATGTATGTATATGAATACAATTCAATTCTGCCCGTGATTCTTTTTCCTTTGAAAGCAAAACAAAAATGTTTGTAAGGTTTTAGGAACTCCACTTTCATCCTCATTAATGCAGGTATGAGTACAGTTTGTTCAGATTGTGTTACTGTGAAGATACCAACCATGTGACATTGGTCCTAATTTCCTGAAAATTAGCCATTATTGTCTTGCATATTAAGAGCATTTAGTGGATGCTTCCAGAGAGGCCTTGCCTTATAGCATGGGACAATACAATTGTTTCTCCATTTTGACTTTGGTTGTGTGTGGCTCAGGGCCTGCTCTAGGAGTGGCAGGGCTCAGTGCGGGGCATTCCTGTGGGCCCCCCACACTCCGCACAGGGCCCCCCACTCACCAAGAAGAGCACTTGTGGTGCCACACACAAAGTGTGGCAGCTGGAAATAGTTGGTGGTGACAGGATGACATCACTGCCAATTGCTTCCAGGAGGCCCACTTTGGGCACTTCAGAAGCTGAGAGGTCCCAAGGGAAAGCTGCTCTGCTGGCCCCACTGACCTACAATCCTAAAAGAACTGACTGCAGCAGGAAGCAATATGCTTACTGCACTGGTGCGGGGGGGGGCAAAGTGCAGGGCCCAATGTGATGGTATTGGTCACATTGGCTTAAGGCCGGCCCTGGTGTGGCTCACCTGGTGATAACAATGACCAGGATGAGGTGACAATTCCTCTGTAAGTGCCAATTACAGAAGCACTGGTGAAAATGGACCATGCCCTGGCATGCACGACTATCTTCATTTTGCCAGCTGTCAAAAAGGAGGTCCACAAAATAATGGACATGCAAAAAAACAGGGCTTTCTTTTAAAATCAGCACTGCAGTAGTAAAACTGTGGATCAATTTACAAGTGGGAACAGCTAACATAATACTGATTGTAGTGCACAATGTCAGATCAATGTTGCGCTGATGAGTGGGGGAAGTTCTCCTTCCTCTGAGCTGCCTCCATGTCACTTCACAATCAATATCACTGTGAGCAGAAAGAGGCTGTCCTCAAAAGCCCCTCTTCCCACCATAATTATGAGAGTAATTGCTCACAGATTTAGGCTAAGGCATATCTCCAAGGGTCTAGGATGACCAGGCAGAGTTCTGACTGAGGGCACAATCCTAACCTGGAGTTAGGCCAGCACAATTAGGCCAGCACAGTTTGGCTGGCAGAAGGAACACCATAAAGTATGTTTGGACCACTCTCAGAGTCAGAGGGGCCAGGACACAGGCGTGCACCATTCTCCCTGACTTGTCCAAAGGTGCTTTATGGTGGCCCTTGTGCCAGCCAAACTTTGCTGGCCTAACTGTGCCGGCCTAACTCCAGGTTAGGATTGTGGAATCGTACACAAGCAGGGAATCACAGCAAAGTCACCTTAAAAGCAAAGTCATTTATCTAAATTCCACTGTTCCATAAACTGTACTTGCTCCAAGGTGAGCTTGAAAAATCCATCACCCCTGTCCAGTGATGTCATCCGGGCACGCCAGGAACCGGAACGCCTGGATGATTGACAGCCCTCCGCCCCTATGGCAGAGGGCTGCCACGCCTCCCTGAGCCTCACAGCGCCCGAATTGCTCCATTTCAGAGTGATTTGGGACGCAAGGGAGGGCAGGTGGGCCCAGGAGCAGCTCGCCCATCCTCCAGAGTGGTGGCGTGGCCCGGGCCCATCTGCAGAACTGGCGGAACGGCGTACCAGGCCGTTCTGCCTGGATGACGCCACTGCACCTGTCTTATCCATAGAAGAACCATTCCCTTCTACCACCCTAAAACAGCGGTCTCCAAACTTCAGTCCGCTGCAGCACTGAAAAGACTCCCCGACGTGACTGACGCTTTTTGTTCTGCCAGGAAACATTGGGAAAGCTGTGACTACAGCCCCCAAGTGTCTCCGTGGCCAGCCATGCCTGCCCAGAATGCTGTGTGCACAGCGTGCTGGGGTGACAGAACAAGGACGCGGCTGGCCGCAGTGACACTTAAGAACTGTAGTCGCAGCTTTCCCAAAGCTCCCCAGAAGAATGGTAAGCCTGGGTCACCAGGTGGAGAGAAACAGTGGTCTCCAGGTCTGGCTCACAGACTGGAGTTTGGAGTCTGCTGCCCTAAACCAAGAGCAATTAGCCTGGATTAATTGTGCTGCACATAAATATCAGAAATATTGGAGAACACAACAAATAGCACCACTTTTAGTATCAGGTCTGTTAATGCCTTTTCTTGATTAGCTTTCCCTTGGTGTTGAGATCAGCTCTCCGAACAATAATATAACATTTTGGGAAAAAGATGCAGGCCAATAGCCCAGTGTTTGAGGCCAAGATGGCAAACACTTCCACCGTTACAACGTTTTTCCCCTTAGTACTGAGATAAGCCGGAAGAAAGGAGATCCAAACGCTGCAGAAGACCAGCATGCTGAAGGTGATGAACTTGGCTTCATTGAAAGTGTCTGGCAATTTTCTGGCAAAAAAAGCAACAATAAAGCTAATGATGGCCAGAAAGCCCATGTAGCCCAAGACACAGTAGAACATGATGAGAGAACCTTCATTACATTCCAATATGATTTGCCCTAGCTCTGAATGCATGTCAATATCTGGGAATGGAGGAGAGATCCACACCCATGCAATACAGATACTTGTTTGTATGAAAGAGCAGGAAAGAACGATGGAGTAGGCTACTTTCTGCCCTAGCCATTTCCTCATCCTATTGCCTGGCTTGGTGGCCATGAAGGCCAGGACCACCATGATTGTTTTTGCCAAGATGCAGGAAACTGCTACCGAAAAAATAATGCCAAAACCTGTTTGCCGGAGAAGGCAGGATGACTCCCCAGGCTTGCCAATAAAGAGCAGGGAAGAAAAGTAGCAAAGGAAGATGGAAATGAGGAGGACACAGGTGAGGTTCTGGTTGTTGGCTTTGACAATGGGAGAAGTCCAGTTTTTAAGGAAGATTTGGATCACCAGACCTGTAATCACAGCAAGGGAAATGGCAATGGAAACCAAAACAATCCCCAATGGCTCTAGGTAGGAAAGGAAGGATACAACCTTGGCAATACATTGATCATGATCCTGATTTGGATGATGGTCTTCTGGGCATGGAATACACTGGGCTGCATCTGAAGGAACAAATAAAGTTAGTCACTCTGCTATGTACAGTGTTGTCTGCTTTATGTGGAAATAATGAAATCTCGCAGAGTGAAATTAACTGCCCAATCCTATCAGGGTGTTACGGTGATGGATCAATTGTGTTGACCCTTCAGTGTAAGTCCAGGTCTGCTGTCATAAGAGCCATTCCAATGTGTGGTGGCTTGCTACTGATGGTGCAGAAGCTGGGAAGTCCCAGGATGGTAGCCACGGGCTGCTAAACCTACTTGGGCAGGTGCAGTTTGAATGGGGATCATGGGTGAATCAAGATGTGGAGTGGGTGGTGGTGGTACAGTGGTGGAAAGTGCATGCTAAGATCCTATTCGCCCACCTGGCTCCAATGTGCCCCCAGGAGTCTCTTTGGACTTATGGACAGAAAAACAACAGGCATAAGTCCAAGGGGATCCATTGGACATAAGACAGCTTACAGAGAATTAAGTAGTAAAAATTCTTACTTACCAATTCTAGGCTGTCTTGCCTACCTCCCCACTCCCCGCCTTCAATAGCATGCAATATGTGCACTGCAGGCAAGGCTACAAGTTTTGGGCTGACGGGGCCCTAAAGCTTCAGGGTCCAGGGTCCAGTGGTGTTCTCAGAGGGGGGCAATGTGCTATGTTTTGCAGGTGTCTCAATGCATTGTGTAAACGGCCTCTCCCCTTTGCCTTCATAGCCATTCTGGGCAGTGAGAGTAAAGCAGAGGAGATGCCTCTGTGTTGCAATTGCCACCCAGAATAGCTCCAAATGCGAGTGGGAGGGGCCGGGTCTGCAAAATGTAGTCTGCATTTGGTCTGCATATTGGTCACATATGTTCTGTGACCAGGAATCCAGATTTAAAAGTATTTTTAAAATATTGTCATCGACATATATTTGAAAACATTCCCCAGCCATTCTAGGCATTCACGTACCTGTCTGATTAGAAATCATGTCTTCCGAGCATGGCATACAGTCATAGCAACAAATCGGTTTCCCCTCCTGAACTCTTTTGCTGTGTCCAAGAGGGCAGTTCTCAACACATCTGGAGGGGGGAGGTATCTTAAAAATAATAGATACATATAGGTAGCCTCATGGCAAACTCTGGCTTTAAATTTCTGTTATTGAACTCAGTGAGACCTGATTAGACATAACTAGGATTGGGCTACTAGTAAACTGAAACCAGGGATGAACGGAGCCCCAACTGCGCCCATGGCAGGGCGACAAAACCACACCCCCAGCATGTCGCCCCACCCCCGTGTGTCATCCAGCCACGCCTCCCTGCACCCGGAATAGCTCCATTTTGGAGCGAACCGAACACCAGGGAGGGCAGGTGGGCCAGACAGTTCGTGGGTGACTCCACGGACTCTGAGCAATGGCACCCTGCCGCCCCGCCGCTACCGGTGCCCATGGCTCACACCACCCCGGGCTACACCCTTCCTCCACCTCTGACTGAAACAAACATTTGTAGGGTTTTTTCCCCCCTTGTGGATCAGTCAACTGATTTAGGGCCCAATCTTAAGCGGCCTAGCACCGGTGGTAAGCCTTTACTGCTGTGCTGGTGTCACAAATGTGCCATGTGCAGGACATATTGCATGTTTTGCAATTATGCATGCACATATTGCATGTGCATTGCACATATTGCATGCTAGCAGTTTCTAGCATGCCTTGTACTTCCTGTTTTGTTGAATAGGATTCCTTAGGAATGAGTCAGGAACTGGATTTCCACTTTCCGCAGATTTTTTTTTTGGGGGGGGGGAGGGATAGAGGATTATGCACAGGTGTGCCACAGTGGATCATGTTGGGTCATCCTGCACCAAGAAGAAGTTAGAAATAGTGTCCTCACAATGTGTATTCCAACTGAGAACAGAATCACAGAGACATGGAGCAAAAAGTGAGTAAAGTAAGAGAGATTGATGAATAGTATCAAAGGTGAGGACTGAGTAGAAACATTTGGATCTGTAGGGAGGAGATGGTTAGTAATTTGGATACCAGCACTTTCAGTGTGTGTGTGTGTGTGTGTGTGTGTGTGTGTGTGTGTGTGTGTGTG
>JAJKFI010000193.1:378040-411734 GCA_029204185.1 Lerista edwardsae | reverse complement strand
GTGTGTGTGTGTGTGTGTGTGTGTGTGTGTGTGTGTGTGTGTGTGTGCCTGATGGGAGAGAAGCCTTAAAGAGGGTTGGCAGAGAAAAACCTATGGTTGCAAAAATAATCAGTCCAATTCAAGAGTTTGGGGATGGAGCCCAACTCATGCATATCTACTCAGAAGTAAGTCCCATTATAGTCAATGGGGCTTACTCCCAGGTAAGCATGGATAGAATTTCAACCAAAAGGATGTAGATATTACATATTATCTCGGTGTGTACAGTATGTGTTTGTGCTGTGCTTCTTAACTGTTGTAACGTTCATACATTATAAGAAAAAAAATACAGCCCATCTCTTAACATGTGTTTAAAATGGATTTGTTGTGCTCGTATTGTGGTGGGTTATTTTTTTTTAAGAATTCTCTAAGCATTATGAGCAGAATCCAATTTGCCTCCATTCCCTACAGTTGCTTGCAAAGACATAAAACATGTCAGGAGGCTGGATTGTGTTTGCCCCTGATCATGCCGCTTATTTTGTACCTTTTTTAATCCCTTATTCCACACAATCCAGTCCTCTTTGATGGTGAACTCTCCACTTGGAAGAATCTCTCCAACACGCCAGGAAAAAGGACCTGATTCACTGTCTACATAGATCCAATTGACGACATCATACCCATATGACAAGTCTCTCTTCTCAAAAAATATTTCCTCTCCTGCTCCATTGTTAAAGTGGATGTTTTTCAATACAGAGTGGAGCTAAATTGAAAAAGAGAGTGATGTTAGCTACCAGAAATGGAATCTGTACTACATGTATATATAATAGGGCTTATCCTATATAAAAGGTAAAGGTTTCCCCACGACCGAATGGTCTAGTCGTGACCAACTGTAGGGGGTGGTGCTCATCACCGTTTCTAAGCCGAAGAGCCGGCGTTTTGTCTGAGGACAAGCTTCCATGGTCATGTGGCCGGCATGACTATATGCCGTAGTGCACAGAACGCCATTACCTTCCCACTGAAGAGGTCCCTATTTATCTACTTGCATTTAGGTGCTTTTGAACTGCTAGGTTGGCAGGAGCTGGG
Organism: Lerista edwardsae; assembly: GCA_029204185.1. Taxonomy (NCBI): domain Eukaryota; kingdom Metazoa; phylum Chordata; class Lepidosauria; order Squamata; family Scincidae; genus Lerista; species Lerista edwardsae. Next base: position 410,675 of record JAJKFI010000193.1, on the reverse strand, counting down.
ACAAGCAATGGGAGCTCACTCCGTCACGCAGTCTTGAACTCCCAACCTTCCGGTCGGAAAGCCCAGCAGCAGCGGTTTAACCCCCTACGCCACCACGTCCCTATCCTATATGCATATCCTATATACAATCCTATACCAGCATTTCCACAGCACTTGTGAATTGTATCAGAACAGAATCCAGTAGGTGTGCCACATTTCTTCTCAGCATAAGGTCACACTCTCTGCTGGCTCACTGAGCACAGAGTAAAGACATGAAACACTGGCGTGGGGTCAAACTCAGGCATTGGAGGGGTATGAGAAGCTCAGACAGAGACATCCTTCCTTTACAGCTGTAGGGCCCAATCCCAAAGACCTTTTCGCCGGCAATATGCGCGTTCTGCCAGTGAAAAGTGTTGCAATGGTGCAGTAAAGCACACTAGGGGCGTGTTACCACTCACACTGGGGTGCCACTCACACACTGCCAGGCCCCAACGCAAGCGGGCAGCACTCCAGCAGCACCAGCTGATGCTAAGGCTTTATGGGGTGGGGGTGGGAGGCAGTGAGGAGGAGGAACTGGGGAAGGGGAGGAGAGGAGCCAGCCATGAGGGGGCTTCCATTGCCAGATCTGATCCCTAGTGGTGGCTTGGGCAGTGCGACATGGGGCTGTGTGATTCACCACTGGCAAAAGTGCTGGCAGTGAGCTGGGTAGCCCTATTGTGGGAGGCGGGGCTTTCCCCGGGGAAAGGAGAAGAATGTTCCCTTCTCCCGAAGAGCCTCTTGTGGCTGCCCACGGGATGCAGTGGTCACCATTTTGGTACCGCTGCTCTTTTGGGAGTCGGCCATTTCAGGACTGGGCTCTTCATCTGCAAGTGCCACATGCTTATAGAAGCAACAGCAAGCAACAATTTTGCTACACATTTTCACCCATCAATTAGGCATGATTTTTTTTCACCAATAAATGTATTACAGTGATCATTTTACCTGCCAAGGTTGAACATTCAGGTTTTCAGATTTGCCTCTATGCAGTTTTGCTTTTTCTCTGGATACGTACATAGCATGTAGAGAATGTGCTATAGCATAGACCGCATTATAGATATTGTAACTCTCACCACTCATAGCTCCCAAATAAAGGACCTCGAGTTTCCCTTCTTCTGCACAGTTTTCTTTTTGGAATTGGTCTTCATTGAGAAGAGAGCAATAGAGGGTGTCGTCCAAATAGAAGTGGATAAAATCCATGAGTGACTTGTCCGGCGTCAAGGTAAGAAGAAACTCCTGGAATCTCGGCACTGCCATTTTGTGGACTCTGATAGACAAAGCACCATAGAAAATGTTTTCACCAACGACTTCCCTGTTGGGTAAGAATGAATATCTCCATTCAGGTGGCACGATCCAAACCTTCCGTATGTAGGTCTCTGTCTCTAGTTCAGAATTATGTAAGACACATGATAAAACAGACTGAAATAATTCTGTTCCACTGAGAATAATCACATGGGCTTCACTTGATAAAAGCGTTTTCCTTATTTTATAGATGCTTTCAATGAAGTCCTCCTGAAATTCATACGTATATTTGTCATCCTTTTCCAGGAAAGCAATACAAATGCTATTCTGATCAAACAAAGGTGTGAGGTTCTGTAAAAAACTTTCTGTGTCTTCCTCTGAGACAATAAGGCCAACCCATGTCCATCTGAAATGCAGGAGAAGCTGGACAATCCCCATACAATAAGTACCTTTCTTTGGTGCCATCCGGTACAAAGAAGGAAAATCCATTTTGCCACTCAGCATAGTCTCAGATGTACCATATGAGAGCTAATGGGAGATGTGAGGCACATTAGAAGTATTGAAATAACAAGAAAGTCCGATAGCAGCGATTGTCAAACTCTTAGGGCACAATCCTAACCAACTTTCCAGCACTGGCATAGCCATGCCAATAGGGCATGTGTTGCATCCTGCAGTGGAATAGTAGTCACGGAGGCCTCCTCAAGGAAAGGGAATGCTGCATTGCCTTTGCCCAGGTATTGGAAAGTTGGTTAGGATTGGGCCCTTCGGGAGAGTTTACACCATGTGCAGGGGCAGGTGGAAGGCAGTGATTCTGACGTGATGCCCAGGGTCACATTGCTGCCTGGAGTGACAGGTGCAGTGATTGCCTTACCTGTGATAGTGCTGTGCTCTGGGGTGTGTGTGTGTGTGTGTGGGAACCCTGCAGAAGCCTCCACAAGGCTCCCCAAACATTGTAATCAAGAAAAAAAGAGATTGTGATACACCTTCAGGTTGTGATTGAGAAACTGGCAACAGTGCAATTCTGGGGACCACATCACTGCCTTCCACCACCTCTAACCCTTAAAGGGAAAGGAGCAGAGGTTTGCTGTGACGCCCCAGTTTGAAAGCCTCTGTCCTAAAGTGTTATGATTATTTCTAGATGTCTAGCAAGATCGAGTCCTTAACATTCAGGATTTATTGTTGTTGTTGTTGTTGTTGTTGTTGTTGTAAACGTATACACAGTCACAATGGTAAAAAGATCACAAATGTCACAGACTGGTCTTTTATTGGCAATTCAAGCTCTAACCAAGAGCCTAAGAATTATCCAAATATCTGCGTAAGATGTATGATGTTCCCAACAACATAGTTTTTTGTAGGTCAGACATTCTTATATCATTAATCTTCAAAGTTTCTAGATGTTTTTTGTAAATTTTTCAAAATAGATCCAAGTGCCCCAATGACAATTGGCACTACTTTGGATCGTTTTTGCCATAATCTTCCAATTTCAATCGTTAAGTCCCTATATTTTATAATTTTTTCAAGTTGTTTGTCTTCAGTTTGGTTATCACCCGGTATGGTGATGTCTATAAGCCATACTTTTTTTTCTTTTCAACCACTGTTATATCTGGTGTGTTGTGTTCTAAATGCCGATCAGATATTATTATTATTATTATTATTATTATTATTATTATTATTATTATTATTATTCCAAACATTATTTCCCTTTTCTAGTCTAAGTCAATTATTTTGAGTAAATTTATTTTGAGTAAGTTACTCAAATAAGTTATTGATGGGGAAGAGTTTCCGATCACATTGACCAGGATTCAACACAGGCATAAAGGCCCAATCCTATCCTCATGATATGATAGTGGATCTCCACATAAGCTGACAGAACAGCAGCCCCACCAGTGTAGAAGTCTGCCTACTGACAGATGCACCACGGAACCAGCTCAATGTTGGAAAAGGGCCACACTGAAGGTTCTCTGACATCACTTGGATGACAGCATTAACTCTGCTGGTGGAGAGGCCAAAATAGAGAAGAGATTGTGTAGGATGTGAAGGAGGAACATGGAAAGGATTCGGAGGAGTTGATATAAACCGTGTACAATCCCTCTTTTCAAACTATAGACATGCCCCCACACACACATACTAGAAAAATGCTATGCTGACACCAACCTATTTATACATTATCTTCTGGCATCCTCTGCTGATTATTTAACTTGTCATCCAGTCAATATCATTAAACTGAAAGACATTGAGGAAGAGTACAACTGAAGCTCAGTAATATACCTGTGGAATCTTGTAGACATTGGCAATTGGGGCCAACTGGGTAGAAGTCTCTTCCGTAAGTCCTCCAATAATAGACAACACATGTTTTGTTCTATCACATTTGTAATTAGTTAGATTCCTTTGCTGTGTGAACAGTAGGCTCAAGGTACTCTCATATGTACTCCATGGATCAAATAGGTTGTCAAAGATGTGAAATCCCAGTGTAACATTGGGCAAGAGTTTGGGATTCTTATTGATCTCCTGAATTGCAAAAATCAAGGACAGGACATGCTGAAAATGTTGGATATTCTTGCTGCAATGAGATGGATACTACTTAAATTCAGAGAGAATATTTCCTGCACTGTCATTAGGACCATGTTCACAATGACTTACAATCAAGAACAATATCTACTGCAATGAGGAGCTCTGAGCAAAATGTGAATTTGATACACAGTTGCAAAGCTATAGGTGGCAATGTGATAAGTAATGCAAGTGGCACAACACACCATGGAAGGGGCTCTTCCCACTTGCTGTCAGAGCCATTCTAGGCAGCGACAGCAACAGTGTATTATGGAGCAATGAAGAACTTACCTAATCATATACCGTATTGCAGCTGGATATTCTGTAAAATTGTTCATCACATTGGAAGTTGGAATTACAGAAAGGATCCCACCGACAATTATGTCTCCTGGCAGGTACAGATTCTCTTGGGTGTTTCTAGGAGTGTCACATACAAGAACAGGCAGTAGCAGCAACAGGAGCAACAGGGAAAGTTGCACATTTGCATTCTTAAGAACAATACACTGCATTCTTATAAGCTACAATCCTCCTGGCTACAGTGGTCCTTATTAGATTACACTCTTTATTAGAACTTAACACATTCCTTCAAGGAATCATACAGAAGCAGAACCAGTAGACACAGAGATTGCACTAAAACCACTTTACAATTTGAGGAATTAAAGATGTATTAAGCTCCATGAAGCAATCACATCTCTGAGTGGCACATAAGCTTCAAAACAGACGTTGGCTCAGCATTTAACCATCTATGTGTGTTTTTTAAACTTGAATTTGTTACGTTACCAAATGGAGCAGAAGAAAAAAAAAATCAGCAGTCATTTTGATAATTACAAAGTACACAATTCCCATCTGGGATCACAGATTTGTGGTCTGTGTAACTGGAAAATAAAACATGTTTGTAAGATTGCAAGAAATATACTTTTGTCCTCATTACAGCTAAAGGTAGTTTCAAACTGTAGTATTGTGAGCAAGCAGCTATTGACACACACACACACACCGGAGCTTGGCAATCATTGTACATCTGCATTTTAGCTGACACTGTTTGGAACCATGTGTACAGTTTATTGCATGTACTTTATTGTATGTTACCAAAATACTAAATAAGATGCAATAAGTCTGGATGATAAAAAAATATTTTCTTCAGCATATCCAGTTCTACAGGAAAAGTCCTATGCAAAAACCCCACAATTTTCCTTTTCCCCTAAGGGAACTGTCTTCAGCCTAGAGATCAATAAACACAATATTTATAATGATAGAAATTAGAGTCCTACAGTATCAAGCTTCAAATGATAAACTGTACTACATTTTAACATCCTGTAGTAAATTCCCATATGACCACTTTGCTGCAGCAAGTATTTTTTTTTTCATGCTGCACACTTCTACCCCCTGAGGTTTATTGATTAGTATTTTTGTTCATTATGATTCTATTTCATTAGAAACTCTGGAGAATAAAGGAAATTTTTTTTTTAAAAAAAAAAATCAAATCCATGTTCTAGCTAATGAAAAAAAGACAACAAATAAAATGAAAGAGACAGAAACCAAGAATTTCATCAACTCTAAACTATCCCAACATTTATGCATGATTTGTTTTCTTTAACCATGTTTATTCCACTTCTCTGGCTATCTGACCCATGGCTAAGAAATGCATGAAAGCCAGAAATGAACCCAAGATTCCGACTGGGTTTACAAACCATGATCTCTGCTAAGTAGGGCAAAGCCTCAGAACCTCGGAACCTAACTAAGTTTTGCTCTCTAGAGCCCCTGACCCCACTTTTAGACCTCAGGGAGCCTTACAGGCACACATGCAGACAGCCGCCCCCTCCTCCTTTTGCCTTCAATCTTTCCCAGCATGCACCTCTTTTCTAGAGAGGCCAAAGGATTTGAGTTTCAGCTTCAGGATTTGTCCTTCCAAGGAGCAATCAGGCTTGACTTCCTGAAGGATTGTCCGATTGGATCTCCTTGCAGTCCAGGGGACTCTCAAGAGGCTTCTCCAACACCATATTTCAAAAGCATCTATTCTTCGGCGCTCTGCCTTCCTTATGGTGCAGCTCTCACATCCATACATTGCTACTGGGAAAACCATAGCTTTGACTATGCGAACCTAGGATATAAACTAGCACAACATTTCCACTACAAAAGACTACATTTCTGTTTAATACCAGAGCAGTGGTGAGTCAGATACATAGTAACATTTTTAGACTGATTTTTTCTATGTCTGAATTCTACCAAACAGTAGGCATGTGAAGGCCTTCTTCACTTCTTTATTTCTCAGGCTGTATATAAGAGGGTTGACCAGAGGTGTCAACATAGTATAAGCAACAGAGAAGATTTTGTTCAGGCCTCTCAGCCTGCCAGTATGTGGCAGGCCATAAACAATTGCAACGCTCCCATAAAAGAGAGTAACCACCATGAGATGTGAGGAGCAGGTGGAGAAAGTCTTCTGCTTTCCCGCAGCAGATGCAATTTGCAAGATAGCCCGAATGATAAGAATGTAAGATATCAGGGTAAATGTAAAGGGTGGTAATGTGAACACAGAGGCTACTATATATATAACCACTTTCATCACATGGGTATCACTGCAGGAGTGTTCTAGGATTGGAAAGCTATCGCAAAAGAAATGATCGATTCCATTTGGCCCACAAAAATCCATCGTGGATATGATAGACATTGTGAGGGAAGTTGGCAAGAAGCCATTGATCCAAGAGACAAGTACCAGCATAAGGCATAACCTGCCATTCATCCGTGTGCTGTAATGCAGAGGCTTACATATTGCCAAGTAGCGATCAAAGGACATGACAGATAGGAGGTAACATTCAACAGCTAAGAAAGTCCCGACAAAATAATGTTGCACAAAGCAACTGTTGATAGATATTGTCCAATTCCCAGACATGAAACTAACGAGAATTCTTGGCAAAAGACTTGAGCTAAAACACGTTTCCAGGAAGGACAGATTACCCAGGAAGAAGTACATTGGGGTGTGAAGGTGCTTATCGTACACAACAAGCAGGACAATAAGGATGTTTCCTGATATTGTTAGAAGGTAAATAAGTAGAAAAAGAAGGAAGAAAATCACTTTTCTTTCGAGCAGGTCTCCAAATCCCAGCAGGACGAATTTACTGATCTGTGTGTGGTTTTTGGATCTCATATTTTCAATGGACATAGTTTCTCTTTTCTCTTTAATAAGAATGACTTTTGTACATTCTGGAATCTCTTAGTTAAAATTTGAGTTAACCATTAATGTGTTTATTGATGTTTCTGTGATAGAGAAAATAGAATAAAGGAGAAAGGAGAAAATAGAATAAATAGGATTAAACATTATTTATCCTTAAAAAATATCTGCAATCAAAATTTTCAGTGCCATCTTCTCCTCAATCTCCAATGAATACTGCTAAGACTTTGTGATTGTGACCAATATTATGGTGACCTTCTTTGAGATTAAGACCATCACCATCTCAGCCAATATTCTCACTGACAGCAGATAATGGTGAAGATATTTCAGCAATGCTAAAGTTCTGATTAAAGGAAATTATAAGTAGACAGTATCTACTCAATTACTACAAGTCACTAATGAAGAATGATATTGCATACCTCTACGACACACATTCTTAGACTGCATTCCTCTATACTTGCAGTCCATGCTGAAATCAATGGATTGTACATACACAGGACTGGGCTGTAAAAGTATTTCTGATAATCACAATGACAAAATGTTTATTGCACATCTGTATGGCACTTGTGAATGTCAATGTCTATGTGTTTGTAGTTCAACCAAATAGTAGAATGTCTATGTTACCTAAGAAATGAGGATTGGATGGAAAGTTGCCCAGGATGTATATTGACCGCTATTATGGCTATAACTTTATTATTATTTGCCTGTAGACCATTTTGTGAAGTTTTAGTTGAAAAGTGGTATGTAAATACTGATTGATTGATTGATTGATTGATTGATAACTACTACTACTACTACTACTATACTTATACTTATACTTATACTTATACTTATACTTATACTTATACTTATACTTATACTTATACTTATTATTATTATTATTATTATTATAACCCCTTTTTGAGAATATCAGTATTGAAATGTTGATTGCATACCTATAGATTTCTGCATCATGAATATTTTAAAGTAAAGTTCTTGTGATGTGTCCATATCTGCACAACTCTCAAGAGCTATGACTTCAGCATACCTATTAATTCAAAGCACTTCCATGACCACTGTTCTCACAATGCAGATATTTAATTCCCCCATTCATTAATACTGTATCTTGCCCTTCTGTGAAAACTTCAAGCCAACTTACAAAGCAAATCTAAAATATGTAGCAAATCATCCATCTAAAATATGAAGAAGCAGTATTTCAAATATGTATTTCAGATTTGCCGAAGCAATGTGACACCTTATTTCCATCATGGGAAGTAATTGAAAATGTTAATGTATTTCCTAAACCTGAACTGAAATGAGATCCATATTAAAGAATAGCCCCTGAGAGTCATTAGAACAACCTTCAGAAGAAATCCTCCTCAATTTCATTGGGGGAAGGCCTCAGGGCATAATTCTAACCTGAAGTAAGGCCGGCATAGTTTGGCCAGCAAAGTTTGACTGACACATTGTAAAGCATATTTGGACCATTCTCTGAGTCAGGGAGGATGGTGACATCTGTGTGCTGGCCAATCTGGCTCTGAGAGTGGTCCAAACATACTTTACAATGGCCCTTTTGCCGGCCAAACTTTGCTGGTCTAACTTCAGGTTAGGATTGCACTCTCAATGACATAACACAACAATTTTCTCCCAACTGGGAAATAATACCACCTATAGCCCAAAAGACCATAGTTACCAATTTACCTGTTTACCTCCAAAGAAGTTTATACATTTCAAAATCCTGCTTCCCCTCCATTAGAATTGGTTCTTCGTAAATGATGCCCCATGCTGATTTGTGCATTCATCAAGCCTAGCAATCCAGAAGAAATCATGAGTCATTAAACATCCAACATTTAGATATGTTCTCCCAGTTCTGTCTGTACTGCTGGAGAAATGCTCAATGGGTCAACCAGTACATTTGAAGACAATGGTGCTAGTAGCACCATGTTCTGTCCTTTATAAGGGATGGGTTTCTTTCTCTTGAGTCTCCTTGTTGCAAGGATTTTAATGACAGAAATCCAACTATGAAGAACTTTCATCCCAGTGGAAAAAAAGCTCAAGGGGAAACTAATGAGATATAGGAACCTGAACTGTAGTTAATTGCCTGAAAGGAAAATGGAATTAAAATATTGCAGAAGCCTCCCATTTCCTGCAATCGGCCCAAAGTCACCATCTAGGAAATCAAATAACACAATTTAACCAAAATTATGATGAACAGATTTTCCCGTTCCATTCCTTTATTTTTCTGTTGGTTCTAGACTGTGTTCTATCCCTCCTCAATTCCAGTTCAACTGACTTCTTATTAATTGCTGCAAGTCTCTATTCCTTCCGTGCATCAACATCTGTTGCCTTGCTGTACTACAGAACCACAGAGAGCGCAATCCTAACCTGGAGTTAGGACGGCACAGTTAGGCCAGCAAAGTTTGGCTGGGCCGAGGGCCACAATAAAGCACATTTGGACCACTCGGAGTCAGGGAGGATGGCACACGTCTGTGTGCTGGCCTCTTTGACTCCGAGTATGGTCCAAACATTCTTTAAGGGCACAATCCTAAACTGAGTTAGGCCGGCATAAACTAAGCCAGCAAAGTTTGGCCAGCACAAGGGACACCGTAAAGTATTCCAGTTCCAGTTACCAAACACCTTCACACTGGAGCCCAAAATTTCAGAAATACGTTTATGAAGTGAATGTGGTGTGCGTGTGTGTCCATGTGTGTGTGTGAGGGGGTACTGTTCAAGAAAAAAAAACCCCATAGAATTCCAATGAACTAACAGAAAACACTTGCATGAGCCTAAATACCTTCTTGAATCCCAGTCTTCAGTAGGTATTTATAATATCATACAGCTATAGCTAGGGTTACCAGATGCAAACTGGGACAGAGAGCCTATACCTTTACCCATTGTATGGAAGAGGGAATTTGGGCAGGTGCAGTTCATCATGGAAGGGTTTCAAAAGCTGCACCTGCCAAAACTCCCTCTTCTATACAGTGGGTAAAAGTATATGCGCTCCTTCCCAGTTTGGATCTGGTAACCTTAGCTATAGAGCCCCCCTTTCCCCCTACAAAATTTAGGTTACCCTTAATGAGCTTGTACAAACTTTCACTTGACCAGTTGGAAGAAAAAGTTAACTTTTAAAATACTGCTTTATTCTTTACTTACTGTACTTTTTTTTACTTTCATGTGGAAAGCACCCATAACCAGCTACTTCTAAAAAGATCCCACAACATTGCTGCATTTCCTGTACAACCCCCTAATGAAGGTCTTTCATTTTTCACTTTGCTGCTGAACACAACAAACACAAAAGTGGAACTGACTTGAAAGCAAATGTGGGTCTTAAATAGGAACCCACCTTTTGTTTACCTTATCTATCCATGGGCCTTACATTTGCAAATAATATACTATCTATCCTACGATAATTTTGACTTCATCAGGATCTCAATGGGAATTTGAACAACAGAGACTGGGAGAGAGTAAAAATCTGAAATCTCATGGGAATTTACTGATGTGGACAATTTGTCATATCTTAGCAGAAGAACAATGAGAAGAGAATATTTGTACATAACATGTTTTCAACACACATTCTCTGTTTGTCAAGCCCTGGTGGAGTTCATATGAAGAGGGAATTGTGCTTTTCTTCCAAAGGGGCATTGTTTGCAAAATGTTTCTTGAGATGAATCACCTGGATCCAGCTATGAGAAATAGCATGATAGTAAAGCTTAGACATTGTTTCTCAAACTGTGGGTCAGGACCTATTAGAGAGGTTGAGAGACAATTTCAGGTAGATCTCCCATTCACTTCAGTGTGTGTGTGTGTGTGTGTGTGTGTGTGTGTGTGCACGTGCGCGGGCGTATTTTTAATATTTACTTGAAGCTACCATTGTATGTGATTGTATCTCTGTTACCTTGATGAAGTCTCTGTTACTACCCACACACCACAAGATGTAGTGCATATCAGGGAAGAAAGGGGAGGAAAGACTGTTGAATATGGAAAAGAATGGGATGGGGAGAGGTGGGTTGAGCTGAGAAGGGGGAAGTATGAGTGGCAGCAGTTCCATCAATATCCTACCCCCAATCCTGACCTCAGTCCACTTTCCCTGGTCCCTGTTTCCAAGTGCCAGAAGCTTACCCTCTGGGAATGGCAACAAATATTTCCTTACCAGAGTTAGTAGACCTCTGACACAAGTGGTTCCCCCCACTTTGAAGGATGGAGTACATGATCTGGTGGCATGGCTTCATCGTTGGGTATAAATAAAAATGTACTGATTTAAGATATTTCAATACAGTCTGAACATATGCACACTCACTCAGGGCGCAATCCTAACCTGAAGTTAGGCCAGCAAAGTTTGGCCAGCACCAGGGTCACTGTAAAGCACATTTGGACCACTCTCAGAGTCAGGGAGGATAGTGCACATCTGTGTGCTGGCCTCTCTGACTCTGAGAATGGTCCAAACATACTTTATGGTGTCCCTTGGGCTGGCCAAACTTTGCTGGCCTAACTATGCCGGCCAAAATACAGGTTAGGATTGCACTCTCACTCACTCACTCACTCACTCACTCACTCACTCACTCACTCACTCACTCACTCTCTCTCTCTCTCTCTCTCTCTCACACACACACACACACACACACACACACACACACACACACACACAGAGAGAGAGAGAGAGAGAGAGAGAGAGAGAGAGAGCTTTATCAGTCAATTCATCTGTATCTATGTATCCACTAACTGCTCAACAGCCTTCCCTGCCCTCTCCAACACACACCCTTTCCTTTGAGAATGGAAAGAACATTGCACGCACACAAGGACCCCTTCCACTCATGCAAGCAGCCCTTCTCTTTGTGGAAACAGCTTCCAAAGGATGAAACTATTATGGATGCTATCCTTTGGATGTATTGGTGCTGAGTCAGGATTCTCTGTTCTTAAACACAATCCCACAATGCCCAGAAGATCAGTTGTGATTTAACAACAATGCTAATATTAATGACACATACACATATATTGAAATATCTTTAATGGCTGATTAAAGTTTCTACAAAATAATAAGCTTGCATTAGGTAAACATCAATCATTATTTACAATAGTACAATACCACTATGAACATTTGGAAGCTTCAGATGATGCAGAGAATGGCAACATTCTCTACTGAAGGTAATTCACCCTGAGATGTGAATGCTTTTCGCACTTTCTCCCCTATTTTTGTGCAACACCTCTGTATTTCATCCAGGGCTCAATCCTAACCTGGAGTTAGGGTGACACAGTTAGGCCAGTAAAGTTTAGCCGACACAAGGGCCATCGTAAAGCGCGTTTGGATCACTCTTGGATTCAGGGGACTGGTGCACGTCTGTATGCTGGCCTCTCTGACTCTGAAAGTGGTCCAAACGTACTTTACGGTGTCCCTTGTGCCCGCCAAATTTTGCTGGCCTAACTGTGCCGGCCTAACTCCAGGTTAGGATTGCTCCCCAGTGACATACCTAGAGGTGGATCACAGCACTAAATTTAGCAAGCAGACACTCCCCTTCCTCTTTGGAGCCATTCATAGCCAATGTAGCCTCCGTTTGCTCCAGCCACTGGGAATGGCTCCAAAGAGGAGTGGGCACAACTGCTTGCAAAACATAGTGCTGTGATCCCCCTCTAGGTATGCCTCTGACCTAATCAAAACCAATTTAAAAAAAAGAAAAACATCTTTCAAAACAATTTATGATTTGGACTTGTAGAGAGTCAAGAGAAATACATGACTAACTATTCTATTAACAAAGTGATGTTCAGGAGCCAAAGAATTGCAAAACTTGTTCCGCTGTCCTAGGACAGAATGGGTCTTTTTGCTCTTAAATTTCACAAGCATTCTCTTTTGATACTGCTGGAAATACATCAACTACCTTCTAAGCAGAACCATAACAGGCTCCGACTATGCCAGGGGCAAGGTGGCATAGTGATGCTGCCCCCTGCGTCACCACACCACTAGCACCACTGCCCCTTTCTCTGTGCACGCTCCATTACAGAGCCAAAACATTTTCCGGCTTTTTCCCCCGCTGCACCCCACCACAACTGGCACCCGGAGCTCCCACACCCCCCTGCAGCACCCCAAATATGCCTCTGCTTTCAAGATTCCTTGCTGTTTTTCCCTATGTTTTTGCAAACAGCTGACCGACCTGCCTCCTCAGTGCCTTTTTAACCTCTTTATTTCGCAGGCTGTAGACAAGTGGATTAATCATAGGCGTCAAAACAGCATAAAAAACCGAGAACAGTTTATTGAGGTCTCTCAGTGTTTCCGTATTTGGCAAGAGATAGACAATCATTACTGTGCCGTAGAAAATGGTCACCACAATAAGGTGAGAAGAGCAAGTTGAAAAGGCTTTTTGTCTGCCACTGGTGGATGAGATTCTCAAGATGGCAGAAATGATGCACCCATATGATATCAGGGTCAATAAAAAGGGCGGGAGGGTGAAAACCGAGGCAACAAGAAAAATAAGAATTCTCAAAAGATGGGTGTCACTGCAGGACAACTCTATGAGTGGGAAGAGATCACAAAAGAAATGATTTATCTCATTGGGACCACAAAAAGCTAACCTGGAAACAAATATTATTGTTGTAGAAATAGCCAGAAACCCACTGAGGAAAGAACCACCAACTAATTGCACACAAAACTTACCATTCATGCGGGTGACATAATGCAAGGGTTGGCATATAGCTAAATACCGATCATAAGACATTACAGATAAGAGGTAGCACTCAGCCGACCCTAGAGATGCAAAAAAATAGTGTTGCACAAAGCAGAACTTGAATGGAATCGATATGTCCCCAGTGAGGAGACTGGCCAAAGTCTTGGGCAGAATGGTAGAACTATAGCAGGTCTCCAGGCAGGAGAAATTTCCAAGGAAGAAGTACATGGGTGTATGAAGATGCTTATCAGCTATCACAAGCACCATGATGAGGATGTACCCAGCCGAAGTCACCATGTAGATAAATAGAAATAGTAGGAAGAGAAGAGTCTGAAATTGTTGAAGATCCCGGAATCCTCTAAGGATGAATTCAGCTACATTTGTCTGATTTGTCTTCTCAGGGCTCTTCGGGAGTTGCATCTGTCGATTAAGGATATTAACTTATAATCCAATGACAATAAAGGGAAAATAACATTGCAATCATCATGGGACTGATGAATGAATGAATGAATGAAGGACTGTTGCACCCCATTTGAGTAGACCCATCCTTTGAAGACCTATTGGGAAACCTTTTCGCAGAATCCTTTTGTTTGTTTGTTTTCTCTGAAATAAGTTCCACTATGTTTGATGGGGCTTACTCCCAAGGAAATGGAGGATAGGATTTCAGCATGTCAATTCATCTCAGTGGAAGAAAATAGGGCACACTAACTCTAACAGAAAATAAACCCCACTGTTCCATTTGTTATTTTGTAATAGTTTATCATGAAGAACAACCAAGTTCTATTCTGTATATGTTACTCTGTTCTCGCCTTTATTCAACATTTTTCAGAAACAGCAGTGTTTCAGAGCTTCCTGGCACCTGGGGCTGGGCAACATGGTGATGCAAATGTCAGCTGCCCCATCATTGTGCCTGTGCCTGACACACACACCCACTTCCAGAGACTGGAATGGTTCCATTTTCAGGCCCTTGGGAATGCAGATGGACTCAATTTGTGGTGCTCATTGTTGCAATGAATGCCCTTTTCAAGCTTGGGAGTACCTGGAGTGTTGTGATGGGGGAAGGTCTCCCCCAGTTGTACCCTGAATGCCACCAGCCCCTCTGAAACCCCCCCCCCACTGTTTGGCACCTGGACCCTCCCTGCTGGGTACCCACTATTTTGTCTGTTATTGCTCAAAAAGAAAACTGGTTTTTAATTTAAATTAATGCATCCGTTTAAAGCATTATCTTAATGTGTGCAATGTTATAGATTTGGGTCCAATTTTAAATCTTGCCTGACAAATGCATCTTAAAATGTGCCTGTCTTCGAATGCAGCACTGTAATGTCATTTTCATCTTCTCCTCTATTCTATGACTTACCTTCTGCTTTGCTCCTGGAGTTTACATCAAAAGGAGTCACTTGATGTCACATGATCTGATGACAGATTTTCACATGCATCTTTTCCAGCATTTCAGAATATAACTTGGAGTGGCAAAGGTTAGCAAAGTTCTTACTCCATCAGAATGGCAATATATGTCAATCTTTTTATAGATCAATTGCTTCACAGCATGTTAATGTATGGACTCCTATTTTCATGAAGAAGGGGAAGCTTAATTTGCACACGTTATATTCAAAGGGAGTGTTATCTAGTGGAATCAGAGCCAGAGAGAGCAGTTGGGGAAGAAAGCATCAGGAGAATTGCTAAACTCAAGCAAACCTCTAGTCTCAAAGGGCAATTACTGAGGAAGCCAAGGCATATTAGGGGAAAAAAAACATAGTAATAACAGAGCCTCAGTCCTTGATACAGTCTATCTTGCTTGACGATCTACCCAAATGCCTTCTCTTACATTTTTATTTGGGTTGTCAGCCAACAAGAAGTCCAATCTTGCATTGTTGTTGTTGTTGTTGTTGTTGTTGTTGTTGTTGATGATGATGATGATGATGATGATGATGATGATAATAATAATAATAATAATAATAATAATAATAATAATAATTCATGGTAATGGTTGTTGGCACTGGAGATGCCTTATGAAAAGTGCTCTCATGACAAGTGCTCTCATAGCATCTGCACTTTCCTACCTGACAGAGTGGAGAGTGAAGAAGCTTATTTGCCTACTTCAGAAGGACCAGGTGGTTTAAGTGTACTCCCTTATCATTTTTGTTAATTATTTCACTAAGTGGTCACAACTCTGGTATGTAGCACTAGCAAATAATTAAGCAGCACTATTATGTAGTAAGCATTTATGTAAGAGTTGACAATGCACAATGTAAAATAAAGGTAGGATAACCAAGGGGGGCGCCAGACAAATGGCATGAACGAGAAGAGGGGAAGGATAATCAACTACAAAACACATAGAGCAGTGTTATTCAAACTGTAGGTTAGGACCCACTTGGTGGGTTGCGACTTGATGTCAGGTGAATCGTGGAGATCTGGGGGCAGCCATCTTGGAAGCTGCAGACCTGACTCTTGCTATATTCCTTTTGTGAGTGTTAACAATTTGAATTTTCAAGTGAGGGTTTTTTTAATTTTGTTTTTAGTTCAGTGCTTTTACATCATATTTTGCCCTAATCTTGCTTTCTGTCAGAGATGCTTCATGGTTGTACAATTGCTGCAGTCCAGTAATGCCAATTTGCATTTCAAAAGTGTCATTTTATTATGTTACTGTTGCCGAGAATCGGCTCAAAATGGTTTTTATTGCGGAGAAAGCATTAAAAAAGGCAAAGAACCAGAGAGTGTGAGGATCATCCTTATTACACTTGCGCAGGTGGGCCAATCTCTCTGCCCCACTTGGCAAGCAGAGAAAAAGGCAAAGGCATACAATTCCAAATCACCTTTATATCCCTCCCCCCCCCCCAGCTGCTGCTTGGTGGAAAATTACAACACAGGAGCTGGGACATGAGAAGCCCTGTGTCAGTTGGGCCTTGAGAATATGCTGTGGCCGTTCCGATAAGGGAGGAAGCTCTGCTGGCTTGTGAGGGCTACCTATTGTGAGGGCTAGAGCACTAGATAGAGAAGGTTACAGGTGGGGGCAAATGAGTGAAAACAATGAGAGCAAAGAGAGAAACAGTTACAGATTTTAGCAGCTTTAGACAAGTGACTAAGCAAAAGACTTAAAATGGCTGCACTTTGGTTCGATGGCAACATTACAATGACAGCAATTTCTGCCTGATGGTTTCACTTCCTGCCATGGCAACACTTCTAAGTTAATGACATCAATTCTGGTGGGTCCCAATATGAGTGCCATTCTAAAAAGTGGGTCTTGGTCTGAAACGTTTGAGGACCACTGACATAGAGCAATAGTGGACTGAGTTATGTATATTAGACACTAGATCAGTGGTTCTCAAACTTTTCAGCACTGGGACCCACTTTTTAGAATGCCAATCTGTCTTGGATTGACCAGAAGTGATGTCATGGCTGGAAGTGCCATCAATGAGACACCAGATCCTGTTGCTTTCCTGAAAATGGAGCAATAAGTTGGATTACTTCTCAGCCCTTTCCCAATAGCAAAGTGAATCAGAAAGGAAAAAATAAACGTATTTACAACCTTCCAACAAGCAAACAACCACACAGCCCTTCTCCTTTCCAGCATCCCATCTTCCCATATATTCAATATAGCTGCCGTAGGTGATTCGCGACCCACCTGAAATTGGCTCGTGACCACAGGTGGGTCTTGACCCACAATTTGGGAACCACTGCCCTAGATGAAATAAACATGATATGCAAATCACTTCCTTGTTGTGCAAATTAGTAGTCACAAAGTCCTCATCTCTTTGTACCCAAAAATGGGTTCCGTCTCTGCATAGCCTTGTTCACGGCCCTTTTCAAAGCCACTTTCACCTCTTTGTTCCTCAGACTGTATATGAGAGGATTTACCAAGGGAGTCAAAACGGTGTATGGTACAGAAAACACCTTTTTGAGATCCTTCAGTGTATTGGTGTTGGGTAAGATATAGACAATCATGAGAGTTCCATAGAACATGGTGACCACGATGAGGTGAGAGGAACAAGTGGCAAAAGCTTTTTGTCTTCCGGTGGTGGATGGGATTTTCAAGATGGTGGCAATGATGCAAACATAGGAGACAATGGTTAATGTGAAAGGGGGTAAGATATCAATTGACCCAAATATGAGAGCTAACAGTCTGATGTGGCTGGTGTCACTGCAAGAGAGCTGAAGCAGTGGGCCGAAATCACAAAAGAAGTGGTCAATTTCCTGGGGGCCACAAAATGCTACTTGTGACACTAAAGAGATGATTATAATTAAAATTGTCACTGCACAGAGCCAAGATAGGACTATGAGATGCAAAACAACCCTGCCATTCATTATCGTTGCATAGTGAAGTGGCTTGCAGATTGCAACGTACCTGTCATACGACATCACAGACAGAAGGTAACATTCAACAATGACAAGGCAGCCAAAGCAGAAAAGCTGTGCGAAACAACCCTGGATGGAAATGGATTTGTCACCAGTGAGGAAGGTGGCCAGCATCTTGGGCAGGATGGTGGAGCTATAGAAGACCTCCAAGCAGGACAAATTTGCTAAGAAGTAGTACATGGGAGTGTGAAGTGGTGGATCAAATGCCACCAGTGCAACCATGAGGATGTTTCCAGCCATGGTGAGAATGTAGATCACAACCAACACCAGGAACAGAAGAACATGGAGATCTTCGAGGATTACAAACCCCAGCAAGATGAATTCAGTGATGGTTGATTGATTCTGCTCTTTCTCATAAGCCTCCATTACTTCTAGGGTTCGTATAGTATCAGGATGATTTCTGTGAAGGACATATAAACTAGATCAGTGGTTCTCAAACCTTTCAGCACCAGGACCCACTTTTTTGAATGACAATCTGTCTGGGACCCACCAGAAGTGCTGTCATGGCCAGAAGTACTATCACTGTGATGCCAGAGTCTGCTGCTTTTCTGAGAATGCAGCAATACGTTCGGTTATATCTCAGTCATTTTCCAATAGCAAAAAAAATTCCAATTTTCCATGTTGCAAACTGCAATAAACAGCAGGATCTTTTAGCACTAGGACCCACTTTTTAGAATGACAATTGGTCCAGGACCCACCAGAAGTGATGTAAAGGGTGGAAGTGCCATCATTGTGATGCCAAAGCCACCAGAGAGAAACAGTCTACCATACAGTAGTAACATGAAGGGAGAAAGGCAGAAGAGTGAACAATTGCAAGGAAGTGGTTTTACCTTATGGGAGATCTGCCCAGAGTTTTCCCTTTGTAACCTCATGGATCAAAGTTCCTAAAGACAATGGTTTTTGTTAGCTTCATTTCGGTCTCCACGATTCAAAAATCTTCTCTTGGTGTTGAACCAATTGAGCTAGTTCTCTTCTCTGCCTTCTGAACATGGTGCCTTGCACACAGTGGTGGGATTCAAATAAATCAACAACCAGTTCTTTGTCCTTCAGGGCGGCCTTCAGGGCAGCCGCTGCCTTTCTTCCCTCTCCCAACCTAAAATTAGCAACCGGTTCTGCAGAATAGGTGAGAACTGGCTGAATCCCACAACTGCTTGCACACCAAAAACAGGTGTGATCTGCAATGATTGTTTCAGATGATCAAAGATCAAATTTATCTGACCATTTGTGCTCACTCAGATGATCCACCCCCTTCTGTAATGGCAAACCTAAATGCTGACTAGTTCATCTTAAACAGAGCATTTTTAGCTCCTCAAAGCAGAAACATTCTCAAATGAGGATTCTCAAATCCTCTCTTGGGATTAATTAGTACAGCCACAATTTGTAGAAGACATGTTGGAAAAAAAGAGTTACCATTTACATCTAATGAGATGGATCACATAATAGTATACATTTATGGAGAAAGAAGCTACATCCTACATATATAATGTGATATATAATCACATCCTACATATATAATGGAATGATGGCCAAGCGTTTTAGCTGTGAGCCAGATCATTTCTGTGAGCCATGAACTCATCATATGGTGATGATCACTAGCCTGGTTGGCTTTAAAGGGCAATTGGACAAGTGGATGGAGGACAATTTCAAGGCATGATTGCTATGTGCTCTCTCTAGGTTCAGCAGCACACTGCCTGTGAGAATCCACTGCAGGGAATCAAGGATGGGAGAGAACTAGGTCTTTCTCTCCTCTTTTTCAGGAGCACTATGAATTCACTGAATAGCCAGGCAGCCCAATTCTAACTAATTTCCCCTGCACCAATGCAGTAGTGCCTGCACAGACTTGGAGCACAATCCTAACCTGGAGTTAGGCAGTTAGGCCAGCAAAGTTTGGCCGGCACAAGGGACACCATAAAGCGGGTTTAGACCACTCTTGGAGTCAGGGAGGATGGTGCACATCTGTATGCTGGGCTGGCCTCTCTGACTGTGAGAGTGGTCCAAACATACTTTACGGTGGCCTTTGCCTAACTGAGCCAGCCTAACTCCAGGTTAGATTGCCCCTTCGGTGGCATCCTTTGGCTGCTATAGTTCAGCTGCTAGAGGTCTCCTCAAAGTGTCCAATCCAACTTCCTTCCAGGCCCAATCTGTCCACCCCACCCCTCTCACCAGTATCCCCCATGCTGTTCATCCCCTCCCCATCCACCCCCATCCCCGCACCCATATCAGCTGTAGTGCAGTCCCTAGGAGAGGATGCTAGGTTTTACATGTCACCTTACCTCACCATGTAAACCGCTCCTCTTCCTTGCCCTTGTAGCCAATCCTCAAGGGGAAAGCAACACCTCCACATTGCTTACTGGCTACAACGGTAAGGGAGAGAAAGAGAGGGACTCTACATCTCTAGCGGGGACTTTTCTGTTGCTGGCATATGCAGACTTCCTGCCATCACAGAGCACTTACAGTGCTTATGCAACAGTGCAAAGGCCTGATATGCTGGCAGAATGTGTGTGCTGACAGCGCCCCCTCTCTGTCCATCATGTGAAGTACAGGTAAAAATCTAGCCCATGTCCGCTCCCATTTTGGAGCTTGCAACCATCCTTTCACAGCTGTTGAAGATCTTGTTAAGTTGAAAGTGGGGAGGTTTTCTGTGATCATGCTTCTCAAGGGCCAGGAGGACTAAATTAAAGAATATCCATACAACCAAGCAAAATGAGAGTATTTTCAGCTGAGGTTTTCTGAATGGGAGGGAGAAAAATTATCCCTGAGTATCCCTGAGATCCTGCCAGCCTTCTAGAATGTCTTGGATCCAGCTATTCTGGTTCGCTACCAGATAAAAAGAACCCCCCAGCGGGGAATACCTAGCTGGCAGGTAGCCTGGACATCACCTACTCACAGAGGTTGAAAGAACCAGATAAGAGATAGAATTAGGAGCTAACATTATTATTTTTGGACTGTTATTTTGAGACAAAATTTTGTCTCAAAAATTTGTAACGAATTCTTTATTAATAGACCAATACAGTGGGTGCCTCTGTTATAATGTATTCCTGCTTTGCATTCTGTCCCACTTCACTGTGGCCAATTCATTTTCCAGGGCAAAATTCCAACATCAATGGGCCTACAAAGGATCATTCCTCCAAATCAATGGGCCCATGAAGTATCAAATATTTTAGAGAAGTCCAATAGGATTGGGGGCTTCGTTGTTTTAAATCTACTGTTCAGACTCCAGAGATCTATTGAACCAGCTTTTGTTCAACAATATTTAAACAAATATTGATAACAAGGAACTGGGGAAAATTAAGTCCTACCCAGATTTCCAGGGCAGATCCAGCCATGCCAATGGGGCAAGCATTGTATCTTGCGGTGGTGGTGGGGAGGTCAGTCATGGAGGCCTCCTTCTAAAGTTTGTTCCTTTACCTTAGGGCCGCATTGCAACCGCATCAGCACTGGGAAGTTAGATAGGATTGGACCCTTAGGATATGGGAAGTCCCACTCTGAGCTCTGGATGAGAGAAATACAACAATTTCTTAAAACATAACTACTACTCTGTACAAGACAATCTACATTGGATTGTACCTTCATTGGATTGTACCCTAAGTTTAGAAGATCACCACTATGCCCGCTCATGCCCACTTCCACCCACATAACAGTGATATCTTTTAGAGCACAATCCTAATCCCTTGCTGGAATAGGGAGGCCAGCTGGCCTGCCCCAAAGCCAACATAAGGCTGGGACTGGCTGAAGTGCAACCTGGGCAAGGTGAATCAATTCCCGTTACCCTGCGCAATGCGGCAGTGGCCCGAATGGGGCTACTTAGATCTGTGCCACCAAAATCAGCAGTACAAATCCAAGCAGCATGGAGGGCAGTGCTGGATCCTGGCACTGCCCTCTCCCGGGGCCAATCCACCCACAAGCCCGACCTCTGCAATTCCCCATGCCAGCCAAGCTCGGCTGGCCTTACCTGGGTGTTGCCAGGCCTGGGTGCTATTCTTCCCAAGAGTCATCACAAATGTGCTTCCAACACTCCTGGGCCAGCATAAGGGACATGTGCCGACCCAAGCCAGGGCTTGGATTGCATCCTTAGCCATGTACCTTGTCTCTAGGATCTCATGTTGGTTCGATTCATTCTGGAGACCAGTCCTACACATTGTCTCATACGAAAGATTCTGGGGCCTGAATATCTATAAGCGACACTGGCTTCTTCCCACAGTCCCTGGTTTCATAATAATCTGTAAGCCCAATCCGCTGCAGAAGACTTCTGCTCCACAAGACATGTATGCTGTCACAAAATGGCTGCAGATAGAGCACAGAACATTCAATTGGCAGCCATTTTAGAAGGGCTGACACAAGAGGTGGCAGCACTCCCTGCCTTGTTGCTTACCTATCCATGGACACTGGAGCAGGTAAGGTGGAGGAGGTGATAGGGAGGGAGTGAAACTGGGCAGGGAGAGAGATAAGCAAGGTGGAGGAGGGGGAAGAAAGGGGGTTGGGGAGGCTACAGGAGGGGGTGAATCCTGCACTGATTGTGTGCACCAGTTGTGTGCCCCTTACTGTGCATCCTCATCAGTCCCTTTAATTGGACTTCACCAACTTATTTTCTGCATCAGGCAGCACAATCCTAAACCTCACACTTAGCGCCGATGCAGGAGTGCCAATCAGCACCCCCACATCCGCGTTAAGGCAACATGACCGGTGCTGCAGGCAGCGCTGGCCCTGCTGCGCCCGCGCTGAGCCTCTCTAAGCCAATCGGCGTGAGGGAGGCTCCATGCCAAGGCAGCATGGGGATTGGAGGGAGGGAGGGAGGCGGGGTGGGACTTTGGCGTGACGTGGGCGGGCTTGGGAGGTGGCCATATGGTCACTTCCTAAACCCGTCAGGGAGGCCGCGCAGCCCTGATTCAGTGTTTAGTGGGCGCAGATCCGAGGAGCACATAGGGGAGGCTGGAACCCAATTAAAGGGGCTGGTGAGGTTGCACAGGAAGGGGCTCACGCTCCCTTGCCACAGGGAGGTTCCAGCCTCCACCTACCCAGCTCTGGATAGGGCGCTGGCTGGCCGCCACTCCTACCCCTGCGATGGGTAGGATTCTGCCCTAAGTTAGAGTGATTTTAGTGACCCTCTCAACTCTCAGAATGTGCTTTCTTTGATAATCAATTAAATACATCTCCTTTGGCAAATTTCTGTATATTGATTATGGATTTGAATGAAGCAGTAAACAAATGAAATTGAGGTGCCATAATTTTATATATATTCAGCAAGATTGAACGTCTAGTTTTGTGATCATCAGATTATGATTTTTCACTGTAGTGGTTTCCCTGACAGTCACTAGTGTTACTGATGTTTTGGGATTTGTCCTCCTTATGTTCATTCCCCACGGAGTTATTATGGCTGATTAATTGATGTCAGTGTTTGTATAATCAACACATCCACTGTATTCACCAAACAAAGATAAATAGACTCCATTGGTCTTTGTAGCACACAATTTCACAGCGCTTCACGAAAATATTCTGAATGGAAGTTTCGGATGCATTGTATGGAGGTAAAATAGTCCACATGAGGAATTTGCTGTGTTTTGAAAATTTGAAGAAAATTGATGGCTTGAAGATTACTTTCATAGCCCAGAATTGTGTATCAACAAGAAACGCAAACAATCAAACCCAGGATATGCTGTCTTAAGGTGAGGAATCCTGTTTACTCATTTTCTGCAATGTGGAATGTGATCCATAATTTGGGCATCATACTTTTTGAAATGCTGATATTAATGGCAGAGGTTTGCATGTTAATTAAGGCATTCCACATTAGGATATAAGAAGGCAGTATCACAAATGTCTCTTACACACAACCATAGCACCATTAACTGGATCCCCTTGGAAGAATTCTGGTTCTATGTTGTCAAATCAGTTTGACCCACAAAAAGTAGGTCCCAGTGCTAAAAAGGTTAGAAACCACTGATTTAGAACATTTTTTAGGCAAACTTCACCATAAGCCAACAGGGTCACAAACAAAATCAATGTAAACATTTCACATAAAAGCATGGAGAGATATCGGTACAAATCAGGCAGATAATTAACAACAATTACAGCAAAATGGTAAAGATGCTAGAACACCTGGGGATATTATTGTTCCCAAATCACACTCTAAACCATAAGGCTAGAACAAAGGAAAATAAAGCACTGCATTTTTCGTTTCTGACACAGCATCCAAAATGGAACATGCACTGAAGAAATGGAAGGTTTCTTTCTGAAAGTTATACCAATCACACAAAAACAGGAAGCACAAATCACATGCAGATCACTGCTCCCTATTAGCTTTCTTTAGTTGCTACCATCATGCAATATGTGATATATATTGGGACATTGTAAGTCATATGCAAAAGGGACGTAGTGGCATAGTGGGTTAAACCACTGCTGCTGGGCTTTCTGACCAGAAGGTTGGGAGTTCAAGACTGCACGACGGAATGTGCTCCCGTCGCTTGTCCCAGCTCCTGCCAACCTAGCAGTTGAAAAGCACCTAAAAATGCAAGTAGATAAATAGGGACCACTTCGGTGGGAAGGTAACGGCATTCCGTGAGCTGTGGCGTATAGTCATGCCGGCCACATGACCACAGAAACTTGTCCTCGGACAAACGTCGGCTCTTCGGCTTAGAAACGGAGATGAGCACCGCCCCCTACAGTTGGTCATGACTAGACCATTCGGTCATGGGGAAACCTTAACCTTTTAAGTCATATGCAAATTTATATTGCAAATCACTTCTGCAAATTATAGACCAAATGGTCCATGAGGGCTTGTTTCCTGTTGCATGTTCAGAGCCATACTTGGCTCACAAGGTGCCTGGGCAGGGTGACGTCACTGTACCCCCAGTGTGGCCGCCCAGCCAACATACATCACCTGGCCACACCTTCCTGCACCCGGAAACATTCCATTTAGGAGCTATCAGAGCTCAAGGGAGGGCCGGGGGCAACAAGCTTTTCCATGCTCTTGCGACCAACCGCAGCCAGCACCCGATTTGCTCGCCTCCCCCCCAGCAACATCTTCCCTATGCCCCTGTGCATGCTTTGTCAATTTGGGGTATGATAAGACAACCCTCAGTAACAATTATTTTCTGATCATTTCTGCTACTGTTTAGATGCACCTGAACATGGGCCAAGAAGAGGACAACCAAACGGCTCCTGTGGTATTCATCCTCTTGGACTTTAACCATGATGAACTACGAATTTTGTTTTTTATATTGTTTTTACCGATCTATATTGTAACAGTGGCTGGAAACGTGCTCATTGTTCTTCTAGTGGCCTTTGATCAGCAGCTTCACACACCCATGTATTTCTTCCTGGGGAATTTGTCCTGTTTGGAGACTTGTTATAGCTCAACCATCATGCCAAGGATGTTGGTCAGTTTCCTGAGCGGGGACAAAACCATTTCAATGAATGGATGCTTTGCACAATTCTATTTCTTTGGCTATCTTGCAACTACGGAATGCTATTTTCTTGCAGTGATGGCGTACGATCGTTATTTGGCAATATGCAGACCATTGCATTACGCGATGCTCATGAGTGGCAGGCTGTGTATTCTATTGATTGTTGGATCATGGACAGTCGGATCACTGACGATCAGTGTCGTAATAGCCTTGCTGTCTCAACTGAGTTTCTGCGGACCCAATCAAATTAATTATTTATTTTGTGATGTGACCCCAATGATAAGACTCTCCTGTAATGATACCCATTTGATTGAAATGACCATTTTCATATTCTCCTCCATAGGTACCACCATTCCATTTCTAATAACCCTGATGTCTTATGTTTGCATCATCAGAAGCATTTTAAGGATCCCATCCACCACGGGGAAGCAAAAGGCATTCTCCACCTGCTCCTCGCACCTTACGGTGGTTGCTTGCTTCTATGGCTCCTTGATGGTGGTCTATGTCTTACCAAACAGGAGCTCACTGAGTGACTTGAAAAAAATGTTCTCTCTGTTCTATACTTTGCTCACCCCGTTGGTCAATCCCCTTGTATACAGTCTGAGAAACAAAGAGGTGAAAGAGGCTATAAAGAAAACAGTCAAGGTGATGATTACAACTCATTAGCATTCCAAACCAAGGTCAATCCCCATCCTTTGGTGGGGAGGCAGTTGGAGATTGAAAAGGGAGAGTGATAAGATTTTGGCTGTACACTTCTGCTGCTGAATCCACCCACCCCCATATTTCTCATCCATACCAATCCCCCTCCTTGCCCAGACACCCCACTTTCTTCCCTCCCTGCCCTCTCCCAGGCACTGCCTTCCACTGCCACCTTACCTTTGCAGAAGGTGGCCTGGCTGCCAAACCACATGTATGCCCACTGGCACTGGAGCACATAACACCATTGTGTGACTTCTGGTGGGATCCAGTCACTTCTGCCCAGTGGTGGGATTCAAATAAATTAACAACCGGTTCTATGTCCTTCAGGGCGGCTTTCAAGGTGGCTGCTGCCTTTCTTCCCTCTCCCAACCTAAAATTAACAACCAGTTCTGCAGAACTGGTGAGAACTGGCTGAATTTCACCACTGCTTCTGCCTGAATCCTTCTAGTTCCACTGGTAGTGTATGTGCTCCACCAGTGGAGGAACACTGGATTCACAAAGGCAACCTCAAGTCCTCTCTGGCCTTTGGGAGTTTGCACAGTCCAGCTGTCTCGACCCTTTGGTGTTGACAATGAAAAGCTTGCACCATCTTTAGATGGATTGATGCTTGGAGTCAGGTAGTCTTGCCCATGAATCTGGAGGATCTACAATCTTTAACCAGTTCCCTCTGGTTAATGCCTACACATGGGGAAGGAGCTTTAGTATGCTCCCTACTGCAGGTGATCTGAATTAATAATAAAATGTCCCAGTTTAAATCCAAGCCATTTTCTTTTGTGTTTTATTGCACATATATGGGGAAATGTTACAGACAGAAGCAAAATAGGTCTTATGCAGGGTTTTTTTTTTTTTTTGTGTGTGTGTGTGTAGACATTCATTTAAGTAGAACAGTGATGTCATCTGGTAATGAAGAACGGGAACGCTGGGTGGGACTTATGCATGATTGGCTGCCCATCCGTTCCATTCCACAGCTGCCCTGGCCTCGGCGGGGCACCTTCTCGCCGGGGGGACAGGTGGGGGGCGCGCCGGGTGCCTGGGTGAGCAGCGGCGCGCCAACTGGGGGAAGCCCCCCCGAGGCCAGGGCAGCCGCGGAATGGAACGGACAAGCTGCCAATCATGTGTAAGTCCCACCCAGCGTTCCCGTTCTTCATTACCAGATGACATCACTGATATGAAGTAGAATAATTATATGTTCAGAATAGCAAAAAGGCTACACTTTCTATGGGCCTCAGAAAACTTACTTTAAGTCAGTGGTTTTCAAATATTTTAGCACTGGAACCCACTTTTTACCATGACAATCTCTCCAGGACCCACCAGAAGTGATGTCATGGCTGGATGTGCCGTCATTGTGACGCCAGAGCCTGCTGCTTTCCTGAGAATGCAGTAATTGGTTGGGTCAATTAGCAGCCATTTTCCAATAGCAAGTGAATCAGAAAGGGAAAAAAGTCTATTTATAACCTTGACATAAGCAAAATAACCACACAACCCAAAGATCCCATCCACAACAGGGAAGCAAAAGGCCTTTTCTACCTGTTCCTCCCACCTCACTGTGGTTGCTTGCTTCTATGGCTCCTTGATATGATGATTGTCTATGTGTTACCAAACATGAGTTCCTTACATTATTTGAAGAAATTCTTCTCTCTTTTCTACACTCTGCTCACCCCACTGGTCAATCCCATTGTATACAGCCTGAGAAACAAAGAAGTGAAAGAGGCGATAGAGAAAACGGTCAAGATAATGTATAGAACGCATTGAAATTTGGAAGGGAGAGAGAAAACTGTAATTGATGTAATACCATTGTTGTTTAAAAATATTTGATTGTATAGGTGATCTTTAAAAATGTATTTTGTCTAAAACATAATCATGGATACAGGGAAATAGTTTGCATTGTTATAAATGATTTTTCCTGGCTTATTTCATGCATTCAGAAGGTTTGGGGGAAATTTCTCAGTCACCATGCATTCTTCAGGCATACAATCAGAGTATACAGTCCTTTATCAACAACCAGTTACAGTATGTATTGTCTGACTGGGAAAGGAACAAGTGACTTAATTTTGATCCAGCATTTGAAGGAACTGAAACAAGCACATTTCACATTTTACCTTATCTCAATAAATTTGACGAAAGAAAGCAAAGGAATTTTCATGCATCAATCGTGATATTTACAGCTATTGTGAATAGACATTATTTAGGTTTTCGTAGATATATATTTAGGTAAGATAATTTGATTTTTATTTTTTTAGGTAGAAGAACTATATTTTTGAAAAAAAAATTCAAGGTGTTTCCACATACATGAAAACACCTGTTGCATTTGGAAATTTGTACAGAAAAGAGCAACTAAAATGATTACTGGGCTGGGGCACCTCCCTTACGAGGAAAGGTTACAGCGTTTGGGGCTCTTCAGTCTAGAAAAAAGGTGCCTGAGGGGGGACATGATTGAGACACACAAAATTATGCATGGAGTGGATAGAGTAGACAAAGGGAATCTTTTTTCCCTCTCACACAATACCAGAACCAGGGGACATCCTCTAAAGCTGAGTGTTAGGAGAGTTAGAACAAACAAACATGCTTTACCCAGCATGTAATTAGAATGTGGAACTCCTTGCCGTGAGATGTGGCAAGAATGCTGATTTTGGGCCTGGATGCCTTTAAAAGGGGATTGGATAAATTTATGGAGGAAAACTCCATTACAGGTTACAAGCTATGTTGGGTATGTCCAGTCTGAGATTAGCTGACTAATTGCTCATCATGAGGGCCGGGTAGGAATTTTTTTTCTGTCGTCCAAATTGGCCAATTATGGATGGCAGTTTTTTTGCCTACCTCAGACTGGCGAGGGAGGGATGGATGTTCAGTAGGTTACATGATTTACATTGTGCTTAATAAAGTTAAACCCCAACCTCAGTCTGGTGTCTTCCTTGGGGGTGGTGCAAGGGTAATAGTCTACTTCAAAATGCCAGATGCAGGGGAGTGGCAGCAGGACACAAGTATCTGGTTGTCTTGCGTGCTCCCTGAGGCATCTGGTGGGCCACTGTGAGATACAGGAAGCTGGACTAGATGGGCCTTTGGCCTGATCCAGCAAGGCTTTTTCTTATGTTCTTATGTTCTAACTTATGGTAGTCTACATACATTTTTTTTTTAACAGACACAATTATATGCATGTGCCTTCGGAGATGAGGGGAAAGGGCTACATTACACAGGAACTCAGGCTCCTGCAATGCTTAGCATTTTGCCTCTGCTCTAGGAATGCTACAGCTATTGCCTCTGGTTAAATTAAAAAACACACAACCTTTTTGACTTTTTGACTTCTGCAGTGGCACTGGAGTGAACTGGGAAGTGCTGTTGCCACCACCCTACTATCATCACCTGGGGGTGTGACCCCCAGGTTGGGAAACACTGCTCTGAAAAGTTTGGGAAACTAAAGTAGGCATGGGGAAGGGCAGTTCAAAATAACACATCAAGCAATAAGGAAGACTAAGTGGAGGCAAGAGGAGAAAAATAAGAGTTTAACTAATGAGAACAGGTACATACAAATCCATTCCTGCAGGAACAGTGGAATTTGAAAGTTACTTTAACTTCCTCCCTGCATAAGTATGCAAACGTGTCCAGTTTCCATTTGCTGTTCATACTTAGAGTTACTTTGTGCAAATCAAGGTCCAGAAACAGCAAATATTCTCAACTATGCACCAGGAAAAACAGCCCAATTCCAAGCTTCCCTTGGATGAATGAAGCAACTGAAGGTTGGTGGTCCCCTTACCAGATCTTGAGACCCAAGTCATGTTGCCAAAGGCATTGTGCCCATGAGGGGTGGTGTAGTGGTTGCCATAGGCAAGGGAGCTGGGCATGCCGCGGAAGAAAGCGGCGTGGAGTTGGGCCCTCCCATCTGCCCCTGCCTCCGTTACACTCCAAAAAAAAGGAGCGATTCCAGAAGCAGGGGGCGTGGTGAGGCAATTATCACGTATAACAATTATCTACCTTTAAGACATTGCTCTATGATGTCATTGCTCTATGATTTCTTGCAAGGGCCCAAATGGCTATAGTCATTTTTTGTTCCTGCGGCACGCTCAGCTCCTTCACCAGTGCCCATGGCAGGCGCTACCCCACGCCCTGGGGGCAACAGCTCTGGACATTTGTTTGTTCCTAGGCAAAGCCTATATTAGGGCGTTAAACATAAGGCCTGTGGGCAGGAAAGAAATTTCTCTGCCCCCCATTATATCTGGTCCCCCCCCAACGTAATAATTGAGGTCTTTCAAATCTTTAAATTATGAGCAAGATTTGGACATTTTTTCATCTGTCATTGGCAGCAAATGAATATCTATGTCAGATTGAATTGAGTATTTCTGGCCATCATCTGCTTAATGACCTCACTTCCTGCTTAATGATGTCACTCCCGGCCCACAGCAGGCCCAGGAATGCTGTTCTGCCTACTATATGAAACTAGTTTGATATCCCTTGGCTATATCACTGATTGTTGATTCAGAAGTGCTTAGTCTGATTGTAAGGAAGTTGCTTGCTTGTTGCCGAAGGTTAGCATTTGCAGCGATGCAGACTGTTTCCTAGGTCACAGAATCCATGTTGGCAATTCAGAAAAAAAAATTGTTTTTAATTATCATATTCATAATCAGATATTTTTAAACCATTCCTATCACAAACATAATATCAGTTAGGTTTTCTTCCACTCCCTCACTTTGTATTTCAATGAATTCTATCCATAACCTTGAACATTTTCTTTATTGCTTCTTTCACCTCTTTGTTCCTCAAGCTGTAGACAAGGGGATTGACCAAAGGGGTGAGCAGAGTGTAGAACAGAGAGAACAGTTTCTTCAGGTCAATCAGTGAATTCCTGTTTGGTAAAACATAGACCATCATCAAGGAACCATAGAAGCAAGCAACCACAATGAGGTGTGAGGAGCAGGTAGAGAATGCTTTTTGTTTCCCAGTGGTGGACGGAATTCGTAAAATGCTTCTGATGATGCAAACATAAGATGTCAGCGTTATTACAAGCGGAGGCAGTGTATCTATAACTGATATTATGAAGGTAGTTATTTCAATCCAATCTGTGTCACTGCAAGACAGCCTGATCACTGGGTAAAACTCACAGAAGAAATGGTTAATTTGGTTGGGTCCACAAAAACTCAACTGAGAGAAGAACATCATGACACTGATAGGTAGTGATCCAACAGTCCATGATCCAGCAATGAGGCGCATACAAACTCTGCCATTCATGAGCATTGTGTAGTGCAAAGGTTGGCATATTGCTAAATAACGATCATAAGACATCATTGTGAAAAAGTAACATTTGGTTGTTGCAAGATAAGCAAAGAAATACATTTGTGCAAAGCATCCATTAATAGAAATAGTTTTGTCCTTGCTCAGAAAGCTGGCGAGCATCCTTGGCGTGATGTTACAGCTGTACCAGGTCTCCAAGAAGGACAGATTCCCCAGGAAGAAATACATGGGGGTGTGAAGATGCTGATCGATGACCACCAGAAAAACAATGAGGATGTTCCCAGCCATGGTTACAAGGTTGATGGGTAGAAAGAGTTTGAAAAGTACAATGTGTAGGTCCTCACGATTACAGTCCTGGAGAGTAAACACCCCAGGAACAGTTTGATTTCCAACTTCTGGGTCGATGTTCAGATGCATATATATAACAGCAAAAATTAACAGGAAATCATTGGAGTAATGGACAGCAGGATTCACTTCACGGAGAGTGAATGGCTCTCTGATCATAGCTCATGCAGACAAAGGAGAGCAAACAAATGTACCATTCTCCTACTTTTAGCGCCAGGACCTCCAATATATTGGTTTTGAGGGCTCTCATTTTTATGGGTTGTTGCCTCCAGCTGCATGCTGCATGCAGCCCTCCCAAGATGACCCTCACATGTTATATTTTGAATGATGAACCAATCCTTAAAAACTCATTTGCATTTCTCTGCCTGTTTGGTGCGAGGTGAGCTTGCATGCAGATCGGCATTCATTCTACCTCCATTCCAACTGATGCAATTGACCAATGCAATTGGCAGGAGGTGTGGACTGATGGTTGAGCTGCTGGTCCTGCCTGAAGCTAAGCAGGAGAATCTGTGGCCCATTTTTGGATGGGAGACCTGTGACAAGCTGCAGTACCTGTTGTGGCAAAACGGGGTCACTGTGGAGCTGATTAGCCAGTGCAGGAATGAGAAGCTCAGCCGGCCACAGAATGGAGTCCAACCTTGAGGATCTGTCCAGGCTGGACGTACCATCATCTGCTGAAGCTCGATGTCACATGGCCAGAGGAGAGAAGCATACTGTAAAGGCGACATCTGGAACTGAGGATTTGGAGAATTGCAGAATACTGCATATTTGTAAAACCCCATTGAAAAAATTGTGGTTTCGACTAGCCTGCCCATGTAAGCCGCCTTGGGCATTTGCCTCGGCATGGGAAAGGCAGGGTATAAATTCTTCAAAATAAATAAATAAATTCCTCACTGGGGTTGCTTGCTTCTACGGCTCCTTGACGGTGGTCTACGTCTTACCAAACATGAGTTCCTTACATTATTTAAATAAACTGTTCTCTCTGTTCTACACTCTGCTGACCCCCCCCCCCC
>JAJKFI010000193.1:332430-353030 GCA_029204185.1 Lerista edwardsae | reverse complement strand
CAGGCTCTTCTTTATATATATAGACTAGCTTTTTGTTACCCGGCGTTGCCCGGGTAACAAAATGATCTTCCAGAGTTTATGAGTTTTGCACCCTTCTCGCCCCCCACGCCAACGGGGGCCGAACCTAGACTCCAACCACGTCGGGAGCGTCACCGGGCGCCTTGGCAACCCCGCAAACTATGGACTCGATGCCAATTTCGCCCGCTTTCGGCCGTCTTCACTTCAGGCCCCCTGCCTCGCCCCCTGCCTTGGCCCTCTGCCTCAGGCCTCGGCGACCCCGGAAACTATGGGTCTGACGCCGATTTAGTCCGTTCTTGACCATTCTCATGCAGGGGGCCCCGTGCACCCCACCCCTGCGGGAGGTAGTGGAGCCTGATCCCTGCAGGTTTTGTCACCGGGCCTCAAGGCATGCGCGTGCCGAGTCTGGCGCCAATCGCTCCAGGCGTTGCAGCGGGTCATAGCGGACATCTTGTTTCACACCCATTCCCGCCCCCACGCTGAGGGGGCCCCGAACCCAGACGCCCATGGCATCGGGAGCATCGCCACTCACCTCGGCGACTCCGGAAACTACAGATTCAACACCAATTACGGCTGTTTTCAACCGATTTCTGCAGGGCCCTGTGCATACCCCCACCCCCGGGGGGGCTGGGGGGGCCTGACCCCCGCAGTGTTTGTGGCCAGGCCGCTAGGCTTCCGCATGCCGGGTTTGGTGCCAATCGGTCCAGGCATCACAGTGGGGCATGGTGGGCCTTTTGTTTCACACCCCTTCTTGCCCCCCATGTCGAGGGGGCCCCAAACCCGGACTCCAACTGTGTCGGGAGCATCGCTGCTCATCTCGGCGACCCCGAAAACTACGGAGTCGATGCCAATTTTGGCCATTTTCAGCCATCTTCAAATGGGGCCCCCTGTGACCCCCACCCTGAGGGTGCTAGGGGGGGCTGACCCCCGCAGTGTTTGTCGCCAGGCCGCAATGCACGTGCGTGCTGGGGTTGGTGCACGTTGCTCCAGGCGTTCCAGCACGGCATGGCGGACTTTTTGTTTTGCACCCCTTCTGGCCCCCCATGCTGAGGGGGCCCCAAACCCGGACTCCAGCGGCATCGGGAGTGTCGCCACTCATCCCGACGACCCCGGAAACTACGGACTCGATGCTTCTGCATGCCGCGTGTGGTGCCAATCGGTCCAGGTGTCACAGCGGGGCATGGTGGACGTTGTGTTTCGCACCCCTTCTCGCCCCCCCACGTCGAGGGGGGGCTGAACCCGGACTCCGACGGCATCGGGAGCGTTGCCGCTCATCTCAGCAACCTCGGAAACTGCGGATCTGACGCTGATATTGGCCATTTTTGAGCGTTTTCACTTGGGGACCCCCACGTACCCCCACCCCCGGGGGCTCTAGGGGGGCCTGACCCCCACAGTGTTTGTGGCCAGGCCGCTAGGCTTCCGCATGCTGCGTTTGGCGCCAATCGGTCCGGGAGTTCCAGCGGGGCATGGCGGACGTTTTCTTTCGCACCCCTTCTTGCCCCCCACATCAAGGGGGGGCTGATCCCGGACTCCAACGGCATCGGGAGCGGCACCGCTCATCTCGGCAACCCCGGAAACTGTGGATTTGATGCCGATATTGGCCAGTTTTGACCGTTTTCACGCGGGGACCCCTGCGTACCCCCACCCCCAGGGGTGCTAGGGGGGCCCGACTCCCGCAGTGTTTGTCGCCAGGCCGCTAGGCTTCTGCATGCTGCGTTTGGCGCCAATCGGTCCAGGCGTCACAGCGGGGCATGGCAGACGTTTTGTTTCGCACCCTTTCTTGCCCCCCACGTCGAGGGGGTGCTGAACCCGGACTCTTATGGCATCGGGTGCGTCGTCACTCATCTCGGCAACCCCGGAAACTGTGGATTTGACGCCGATTTTGGCCGTTTTTGACCGTTTTCAAGCGGGGACCCCCGCGTACCCCCACCCCCGGGGGTGCTAGGGGGCCCCGACCCCCACAGTGTTTGTCGCCAGGCCGCAAGGTGTATGCGTGCCGAGTTTCGTGCCGATCGCGCCAGGCGTTGCGGAGCCTATGCGAGACATACATACACACACACACACACACATACACACCCAGGCTCTTCTTTATATATATAGATTTATTTATTTGTCTATGCCAATAAAGGTATTGAAATTAAAAAAAAAAAGATGGATTTGATTTTCTTTTCCAATGTAAATGATGACCAGCGCAATCCTGTGCATGCCAGCTCAGAAGTAAGTCCAGTTGCATTCAATGGAAAGTGTGTAGAGGATTGTAGCCAACTTCTCCCATTGCAGCTTATAAAATGTTCCCTCTTTAACAAGATCTCAACAACATGGAGGATAAAAACAAGACATTAATTTCTTTACATTTTTTTTAAGGATGAATCAAAATGAAGTAACCTGGCTCATATCCCACTTTAAAAAACAAACATGTGCCTAGCTCTTTGACAACCCAAGAATATAGAATCTAACCTGGAGTTTGGCCAGCACAGTTAGGCTAGCAATGTTTGACTGGCACAAGGGCCATCATAAGGTGCGTTTGGATCACTCTCAGAATCAGGGAAGATGGTGTACAACCAACTTTGTTGGCCTAACTCCAGGTTAGGATTGCACCATAAGAATGTGGGTTTTTTTTTGGAGTTTGTGTTCACTCCTTTGAAAGCTTGACAAACAGAATGTCAGCAGTCTGGACTAAATTGGCTGGATTCTACATTCGTAATGGAAACTGAAACATACAGTACTTTATGAACTCTATAATTACAACCTGGCCCTGCATGGCATTCATTTTACAAACCATATGGTATCTTTTTTCTCCTGACTTTCAATGAGTTCTGCCATGCATCTTGAAGGATTTCCTAATGGCTTATTGTACCTCTTTGTTCCTCAAGCTGTACACAAGTGGATTGACTAAGGGGGTGAGCAGAGTATAGAACAAAGAGAACAGCTTCTTCAAGTTGCTCAGGGAGCTCATGTTTGGTAAGACGTAGACAATAATCAAGGAGCCAAAGAAGCAAGCAACCACAATGAGGTGAGAGGAGCAGGTAGAGAATGCCTTCCGCTTCCCTGTGTTTGACAGGATTCTCAAAATGCTTTTAATGATGCAAACGTTATGAGGAATGACACTAGGGTGCCTGTAGAGGAAAATATGATGGCTGTCATTTCAGCCACATGTGCATCATTGCAAGACAGCTTGACCAATGGGAAAAAATCACAGAAAAAATGATCGATTTGGTTGGGTCCACAGAAACTCAACACGGAGATTTATGATAGCAAGATACAGAGAAATAGTGATCCAATTATCCATGACCCAGCAATCAAAAGAACACAAATTCTGCCATTCATGAATATTGTGTAATGCAATGGTTTGCACACTGCTAAGTAACTATTGTAAGACATCATTGCGAGAAAGAAACATTCGGTAGTTGCTAGAAATAAAAAAAAATACAATTGTACAAAGCATCCGCTAATAGAAATGGTTTGGTCCCCATTCAGAAAACTGACCAGCATCCTTGGCATGATGGTTGAGCTGTAGCAGGTCTCTAGGAAAGACAAGTTCCCCAGGAAGAAATACATGGGGGTGTGAAGATGCTGGTCGATGACCACTAGAATAACAATGAGGATGTTGCCAACCATGGTTACAATGTAGATGGGTAGAAACAATATGAAATATAAAATGTGCAGGTCCTCACTATTAAAGTCCAGCAGAATAAATACTCCAGGAGCTGTTTGATTTTCTGGGGTTATGGTTGGATGCATCTAAATATCAGCACAAATTATATAAAAAAAATAAAATCAGGGATCACAGTAGTTCAGAATATATAGAAGATACTTATGTGGGTGCAATCCTAAACTGAGTTAGGCCAGCATAAACTAAGCTAAGCCAGCAACGTTTGGCCAGCACAAGGGCCACTGTAAAGTATGCTTGGATCACTCTTGGCATCAGAGAGGCCAACTCAGATGAGAGCCATCCTCCCTGACTCTGAGAGTGGTCCAAACATGCTTTATGGTGGCCTTTGTGTTGGTCAAACTTTGCTGGCTTAGTTTATGACAGCCTAACTCCAGTTTAGGATTGTGCTCTGAATCTAAGAGCCCAAACCTATGCATGCCTACTCAGAAGTACTTTCCATTAAAATCCATAGGGCTTATTCCCTGGTAAGAGTGGATAGGATTGCAGCCTAAATACAGGCATGCCCTAATATTCACAGATTTAGAGCACATCCTAACCTGGAGTTAGGCCGGCACAGTTTAGGCCAGCAAAGTTATACTGGCACAAGGGACATTGGCAGGAAGGCCACTGAAGTGTGTTTGGACCACTCTTGGAGTTAGGGAGGATGGCTGGCCTGTCTCTGAGAATGGTCCAAATGCACTTTACAGTGCTCCTTGTGCTGGTCAAATTTTGCTGGCCTAAATGTGCCAGCCTAACTCCAGGTTAGGATTGTGCCCTAAGTGTCATGGGTTGGCAACCAGTGAAGAAGGCAATGATCAATGACAGTTGAAGTTTGGTCAAAATTCTTACCACATTACTTGCTAAAAGTGTCTTCAGTCAATCATGAGCTTCTCAGAATGACACAGCCTCAGATTAGGGCTGAGAGGATTGGTTTATTTCTACTAGATCCAAGATCAGTGAACAAAACATGCCAGAGCATTAAGGAAATGTAGCAATTGGCAGGACTCTGCCATTTCATATTGTAAACAGAAGGCTAAAAGTTTGAATACTTACCTGTGTTAAGAAAACATAAAAGTCGGGAGACTTCCCAGTACATTCAGATGCACTCACATGGCACCAATTTTGTTTGGTATTGCCATAATATGAAGATTTTTTTCCAGTTCCCCAGGCATTTCAACCCCTGATATAGTTGGATTTATTTGGTTGATGCTTCAACTCTTGTTCTATCACTGATTGACATTGCTATCTAGCTTTTATGGATTTAATTGTCT
The DNA here is from genome assembly GCA_029204185.1 of Lerista edwardsae. Lineage (NCBI taxonomy): Eukaryota > Metazoa > Chordata > Lepidosauria > Squamata > Scincidae > Lerista > Lerista edwardsae. The sequence goes on along the minus strand of JAJKFI010000193.1, from coordinate 348,089 downwards.
TTTAAAATTTTCAGCTAACAAATAATTTGCATTGATATATATATATAGCCTCTAATCTCAGTGGGAAAACACAAAGCTGTAAACAGCATGAAATCCCCCAGAGCAACTGTTGCCTACGAAAGAAAAAAAAATATTACTAATAAAATAAAATAAAGCAGAAAACAGGAAAAATAATTCAAGGGGGAACGTAGGGCAACACACATTTCCAAGCTCTCCTAGCATTTAATTAGATTTTTCATGTGAAACCTCTTTGTTTTCTTTTAATTTCTGTATTCGGGTACATAACATAGGATTCAAAAAAGGTGGAAATTGTGTGAAATCTCTGGTGTCGGGTACTCTGAATGGGGGACTCATCTCTCATTGGTATACAGTGGGATAGAAAGCTCAGTGTTCCTGTGAGAAGCTAAGGATTCCCGTGCTCCAGTGCTGAGCCTGCTGAGTCAGGCAAAATGTCATTGCTGGCCAATCTCTACTAGGGATGGTGCCTTCTGAAAAGGAGAACCAACCTTGAAATTTTCTGAAAAGGAGAACCAACCAAGAATATAAAGATTATGTAATAGCACTGAACTAAAAACAAAATGTTTTCATGAGGAAAATGAGGAAGACCTAAAGAACCCTCTGATGAGGGTGAAAGAGGAGAGTGCAAAAATTGACTTGAAGCTCAACATTAAAAAAAAACAAAAAACTAAGATCATGGCAACCACTCCCATCACTTCCTAGCAAATACAAAGGGAAGAAATGGAAGCAGTGTCAGAGTTTATTTTCCTGGGCTCCAAGATCACCGCAGCTGGTGATTGCAGCCATGAAATTAAAAGACGTTTGCTTCTTGGGAGGAAAGCTATTGTGAACCTAGACAACTCAATAAAAAGCCAAGACATCACCCTGCCAAAAAAGATTCACATAGTCAAAGATACAGTTTTCCCAGTAGTAATATGTGGCTGTGAGAGCTGGACCATAAGGAAGGCAGAGCACCGAAGTATAGATGCTTTTGAATTATGGTGTTGGAGAGGACTCTTGAGAGTCCCTTGGACTGCAAGGAAATCATAGGTCAATCATACAGGAAGTCAAGCCTGATTGCTCCTTGGAAGGACAAATACTGAAGCTGAAGCTCAAATACTTTGGCCATCTCATGCAAAGAGAGGACTCTTTAGAAAAGACCCTCATGCTGGGAAAGATCATTGAAGGCAAATTATTGAAGGCAAAAGGAGAAGGGGGCGGCAGAGGATGAGATGGTTAGATAGTATCACCGAAGCAATGAACATGAATTTGGGTGAACTCTGGAAGCTAGTGGAGGACAGAGAGGCCTGGCATGCTGTGGTCCATGGGGTTGCGAAGAGCCGGACATGACTCAGCAACTGATCAACAACAACAGCAAAATGTAACAACAACCATCATTTGAAAATGCAAACTTATGGAAACAGATTGCAAGATCCACGACCATAAGCCTTGGATAGCATTTGGACTGTAAGGTTTTTCCAGCTCCATTTACAATAATTGGAAAAACCCCATTGCACAATTCTTTCTTTTATCATTATCTTGAGTATCCTGCCTCCCCCAGGTGGCAATTATTATTATTATTTTCTCACAGCTTCTATTCAATTATTTTTCATGATTAGCTTTTTTTAATTTTTTTTGTAAGTTGCTAATTTCCCTTATGATTTGGGTGGTACCTCCTTTGCGCTTAATTTCAGCTGATTTCTTTTCAGGCTGATCAATGGATTTGAACATATACGCATATAACCAACAAGTGCCTGGAATTTATGAATTAAGAGAAGGCCTGCACCCATTCAGATATCCGTTGCTCAAGATTGCCGCACCTTTTAGGAAATCTTCTAAATTGAAGCTTTGAAGGACTAGATGTTGGTTTGTTATGAATATTATGGATGCTTCATCACATTCAGTAGAAAGTTGGTGGATGTTGATGAGCTATAGAAAGGGTGATTTCCAAGTTCCAGAATTGTGTAAAAGAAAAAGGAAAATGAAATAATCCCGCTTTCTTCTGGCTTTAAGGTAAGGACTCATGAAAACAGTGCAACTATAATTGGTGGTGTAATCCACAATCCACGTAAATTAATTTTTTTCAGAACTACTGTAATTTAGATTTACTTGATGTTAGTTCCAGTTTCACATTCAAAAGAAATGTCAATCAGGATGTATAAAAAAGTGCTGCAAACTTCTCTCTTGCAAACGTAAGGACTAGTTGTCCAAAATAGGGGGCGAAATCTGACTCCAAGTTGCTACCTCTGAGAGGCAGAGAATACAAAATCAATAGCAGCTGGAACATGGAGCTGGGTAGAGTCAGGTAATGATCCCTTTTACTCCAGCTCCATACAAATAGTGGCATCACAGCATCGTTAGGTTGGAAACTGTCAATCAATCAATCAATCATATTTATATACCGCTTTTCAACATAAAATTCACAAAGCGGTTTACAGACTAATAATAATAATAAAGTTAAATGGTTCCCTGTCCCAAAAGGGCTCACAATCTAAAAAAAAAAAAAAATGCAGAACACCACCAGCAACAGCCACTAGAAAAGACACTGCGCTGGGGTGAAGAGGGACAATTTCTCTCCCCCTGCTAAATATAAGAGGAACACCACTTGAAAAAGCGCCTCTTGCCCAGTTAACAGGGGTAAGGGATACTATCTTGATTAGGTTGGAATTGGATACTATCTGAGAGCCCACAACCATTAGGGAACAGTTTCAGCCTAGCTGACCTTTGAAACCTCATTTCAGGTTTCTTCAGGAGATCGACTGAGGTGTCATGGGAGGGACAGACAAGGGCTAAGTCACTGGTGCAGATACTTCCTGCCAGAAAGTGATAGCCAGAGGTTTAGCTACCTAAGGGGAGGTGGGCACAGCGCCCCAGGTGCTATCCTCAGTGGGGGGGGGTGTCACCACTGAACCCCATATTTCAAAAATCGTGAGTTTACAGAATACCACAATCATGCTGTATACCGTTGGATGTGGAATTTCACCTGAAATTCAATGGAAAAAATGGAGTGTAATATCTCTGTTATAGCAAAAGTTATGGCCAAAAAACTAAAAACCCAAAATAAAACTTCTTTTGAACAAATTGTGTTTTTTTTTAATCGTAGTTTTAAGGAATACTACCATCATGCTGTTTACTGTTGGATGTGGAATTTCACCAGGAACTCAATGAAAAAACCCAGAATGTAATATCTTTATTCTAGCAAAGGTTAAGGCCAAAAATAAATAAATAAATAAAAAATACAAGTGTCTTATGCTGGGATGTCATACATATAGTCTGTAGTCCTGAATGATGAGTCCACTAATCTTGTCATGGGGTGTTAAAAATGTATGGGCCCTGCTGCAAAATGGCCTAGCTATGCCACTGGTGATAGCTGAATCCTAATGGGCTGGCCATCATGGGCTGCTTCCTCCTCCTCTCAATCCCTCCTATTCATCTCTTCTGAAATTATAAAGATCAAACCAGCCACAACCACACAAATCACTTGCATTTCACTTGGATCTACAACTCACAACTCACTTGGGTCTACACATTTTACTATTCAGACAGTAACATTTCTTATTGGCATTCCACTGGAGACAACAGAGCCCACAAAAATAGTGCCCACAGGAAAACTGAATGTTTCATTCTTCTGTTTATGTCAGCATGGGCTATGATAGGACAACCAGTCTCAGACATATCTTGAACCAAAGTGAACCCTGCTGCCAGTTATAAAAACTAATGACTTCCTGTTAATTTGTGCTGCTATATAGATGCATCTGAACATTGTCCCAGAAGGGATGAATCAGACTGTTCCTGGGGTCTTTACCTTCCTGGACTTTAATCGTGAGGATCTACACATTTTACTCTTCATACTCTTTCTACCCATCTACTTTGTAACCATGGTTGGGAACATCCTCATTGTTATTCTAGTGGTCATCGATCAGCGTCTTCACACCCCCATGTATTTCTTCCTGGGGAACCTTGCCTGTCTGGAGACCTGCTACAGCTCAACCATCATGCCAAGGATGCTGATGCGTTTTCTGAGTGGGGACAAAACCATTTCTTTTAGTGGATGTTTTGCACAATTGTATTTCTTTAGTTATCTTGCAACTACCGAATGTTACTTTCTCGCAGTGATGTCTTACGATCGTTACTTAGCCATATGCCAACCTTTGCATTACACAATGCTCATGAATGGCAGAGTTTGTGTACACCTCATAGCTGGATCATGGATTGTTGGGTCATTACCTATCAGTGTCATGATGTTCTTCATCTCTCAGTTGAGTTTTTGTGGATCCAATCAAATTAATCATTTCTTCTGTGAGTTTTACCCAGTGATCAGGCTGTCTTGCAGTGACACAGATTGGATTGAAATAACTATCTTCAAAATATCAATTATACATTGCCCCCGTTTGTAATAACCCTGACATCTTACATTTGCATCATCAGAAGCATTTTACGAATTCCATCCACCACTGGGAAACAAAAAGCGTTCTCTACCTGCTCCTCACACCTCATTGTGGTTGCTTGCTTCTATGGCTCCTTGATCATCGTCTATGTTTTACCAAACAAGAGCTCACTGATCAAGCTGAAGAAAGTGTTCTCTCTGTTCTACACTCTGCTCACCCCTTTGGTCAATCCCCTTGTCTACAGCTTGAGGAACAAAGAGGTGAAGGAAGCAATAAAGAAAACATTCAAGATTATGGATAGAATTCATGGAAATACAAAGTGAGGGAGAGGAAGAAAACAATTGACATTACATTGGTGATAGGAATGCTTTACAATGTCTAATTATGAATATGATAATTAAAAACACATTCATCAGAAAAGATTGGATCCAGTGATCTTGGAAAAACACACACACAGCATTGCTGCATATAAAGACCATTGCAACATTCCATAAAACAAAGAAAAAGGATACAAATGTGTTCATCCTTAGTTCCCATTTTAAAAAACAAACAGATATAACAGTAAAAATAAAAAAGGATATAATGATGACAGTCAAATATCTCAAATACAATAATCTGCATATTTCGTGTAGTTCTAAATGCTTTGTCCAAGAATGTTCTCCAGATATTTTCAAATATGTCGCTTCGCAACTGATGTTGATAGGTACAAAAGTTCATCTCGCCTTTGGGCGCAAGTTGGTGGGCTTCGTTCTTTCCAATGAAGTAAGATCTTTTTTTTTCCAACCTGAGGGCACAGAGAGTCCATTTTCATTGACTCTATGTCAGTTTCCAGGTTACAGGTAGATAGTTTAGGAGTACGTACGTATCTATAAATAAAACTGGTTGCTGTATCACTGTTCGTCTAATATTAAGAACTTCTCTCCCAAAATTTACAATAACTGAACATGACCATAACATATCCAGAAGAGAAGCATCCATACTCTTACATCACCAACATTTAGAGTCACTACTGATTCCTTTTGTATATAATCTCTGTGGGGTCTAGTTTACCCTAAAAATATTTTTTGCTGTGTTAGATGTAATCTAAGCTCCATGGATCCACTCCATCCACACTTTTGCCAAAGGCAGTCCAGAGAGGAGGTTTTGGCAGGCTGAGGTTAAGAGCTGTAACTCAGATGGGTTCCTGTGTGCAATCTCATGTGAGATCTCGCATGATTCAATATAGTGATACCCAGGAAAGCAGGGTGACTACAGAGTGACATTGCTTTGGTATGTTTGAGAACCAATGACCTAAGCCCTCACTCCACACATAGCTCCTAAAAGCCTACAAGCTTGAATAGGTTAATTATTTTTGAGATCTAATAGAATCTGTTTCTCCATTTCCCCCTAAAATCAGCGCTGCACTGCAATTACACAGCACGGAATACTTCCGTCTAAGCTGGGGGAGACACAAGGACCCCCTCAAAGTTAGGGCTATGCCAGGCAACATGGCCCAATTTCTGATGGACTCAAAACTATGGTAAGCAATCTTACGTGTGCCCTCTAGCCAAGTGAGCCCTCTGGTGCTCAGATGACTACTGCCCAGACTGACTGACCTCATGGGAACACCAGTTTTCAATTTGTGAGCTAAGGCATTGCTAGGGGGTGTGGGGGTGTAGACTATGACAGGCAACTCACTGGGGGTGTGTGACACCACTATTGGCCAAAATGGTTAAAATTTTGGTATTTTTGAATAACACCATCATGTTATATAATATCATTCAATGTGTAATTTAATGCAAATGTAATTTAATTTAATTTAATAAATTGCATTGGGATATGTATATTCTTTTTGAATTATGGTGCTGGAGAAGACTCTTGAGAATCCCCTGGACTGCAAGGAGATCCAATCGGTCAATCCTACAGGAAGTCAAGCCTGATTGCTCCCTGGAAGGACAAATCCTGAAGCTGAAGCTCAAGTACTTTGGCCACCTCATGAGAAGAGAGGACTCTAGAAAAAGACCCTCATGCTGGGAAAGACTGCAGGTAAAAGGAGAAGGGGGCGGCAGAGGATGAGATGGTTGGATAGTGTCACCAAAGCAATAAACATGAAATAGGACGAACTCCAGAAGCTAGTGGAGGACAAGGAGGCCTGGCATGCTGTGGTCCAAGGGTCGCGAAGAGTCAGACACAACTTAGCGACTGAACAACAACAACAACAACATGTATATTCTATACCTATAGTGAAATAATCAAAAATAGAAAATACGATTGCCTTATGTAACGAAAAGTGGATTTCCTAAACTCAGAACTGACCAATGAGACTGATTGTTACAAATGCCAATGACATGTTACTATGATACAGCAGGGAACCAATAAGGTGTGAGGATGAGTCAGCTCTCATTTCCTTGTATCAGAGCAAACACTGGAACTCACTTAAGGCCCAATCCTATCCAATTTTCCATCCTGATGTAGCAGTCCCAATGGGGTGGAGGGGGAGTCAGGGAGGCCTCCTCAAGGTAAGCGGATGCTTGTATGCTTAACTTGGAGCTGCATTGCAGCTACATTGACACCAGAAACCTGGATAGCTTTGGGCCCTTAGTTGTATGAATGGCATCCGGTTTGCCACTTGTTTTGTTGTTGGTTTTGTTGTTCGTTACTGACTGACACCACAGGGACGTGGTGGCGCAGTGGGTTAATCCGCTGCTGTTGGGCTTTCCGACTGGAAGGTTGGGAGTTCAAGAGTGCATGACGGAGTGAGCTCCTGTGGCTTGTCCCAGCTCCTGCCCATCTAGCAGTTCGAAAGCACCTCAATGCAAGTAGATAAATAGGGAACACTTCGGGGGGAAGGTAATGGTGTTCTGTGCACTACAGCGTAGAGTCATGCCGGCCACATGACCACGGAAGCTTGTCCTTGGACAAAACGCTGGCTCTACAGGCTTTGAAACGGAGATGAGCACCGCCCCCTACAGTCGTTCACAACTAGACAATTTGGTCATGGGGAAACCTTTACCTTTACTGACTTGTTGGGTGACCTGTACTGTTATATATGTAAATAAATAAAGTTAATGGGTGTTAAATCAACCCTTGTGATGCCACTGCATATAATATTGTAGTTTATTTTGTATAGTCTGGTATGGGAGGAGATCTATAATAGGGTGACACAGACAGCTCTTGCACCAGGGGATGCAAGTGATAACCTGTTCACAGGGCTGGCTCTAGGAGCAGTGAGGCCCAATGCGGGGCATTCACGTGGCCTCCCACCTTCCCTGCAAGGCCCCCCACTCACCAGAAGAGTGCTTGTGGTGCTGTGCACAAAGCATGGCACCTGGTGATGACATCACAACCAACTGCTTTCGGAAGCCCATTTTGGGCTGTTTGGAGGCAGGGTCAGGTGGGAGGACCCAAGGCAAAACTGCTGTGCTTGCCCCACTGATTTACAGCCCAGAGAGATCCCGGCTGCAGCAGCAGGCAGTATACTCACTGTGCTGGTGCGGGGCCCCCAAAAGTGTGGGGCCCAATGTGATGACATTAGTGACATTGGCCTAAGGCCGGCCCTGCCTGTTCAGGTGCATCACGTTCACCTGACGCAAGTTCAGGTGATGCCTCTGAACTATTGGTTCAAACTATTGAGTTGGAACTAGTGAGCACCCAAAAATCCCAGCCCAAACATGCCCTGCCCACACCCACCCTGAACTTTTCATGATCCCCCCCAAACCTTCCCTGCTGCCAATCCACTCTGGTGGGGTTTCTGCAAGACACTGTTGTGCATTTGCACTGGCAGCCCCAGTGTGCACCAAAGTCATAAAGCTGTCATGACTTACACATCATGTCATATCTTACAGCAATACATCTCAATATCCTCCACCATTAGCCTCACATAGGATGGAGCTGTAATTTTTTTTTAGAGGCAGTCCTACCATTTTTCATCTTTGACAATGACTGGAAGTACTTCATTGTGTAATTTGTATCTTTTATCATTCTCCTTTATCATTCTCTTGAGACTGCAACCCCTCCCTCAAGTGACAATTATTATTTTTTTTCTCACAGCTTCTATGCTTTTTCATGATTAGCAATATCTTTGGCAGTTGCTAATTTCCCTTATGATTTGGGTGTCACCGGCTTTGCACTTAATCTCAATTCATTTCTTTTCTGATCAATAGATTAGAACACTGACAAAAGCAACACATACATTGAATTTCCTAATAGACGGCGTGCACACATAGATACGTCCAGGTTTTCCCTGTTGCTCCAGATTGCCAAAATCTTTAAGGGCATCTTCAGAATGAAAGTTTTGAAGGACTGGATGTTGCTTTGTTGTGAAGATCATGGATTCTCCATCACACACAACTGACAGCTAACGGATGTTGGTGATCGGCAGAAAGAAAGATTTCCAAGTTCTGGATTTGGGTATAAAAAGGCAAATGAAATAATCAAGTGTTGTCCTGACATTAAGGTATGGTGCTTACACAGTCAAACAGTAATGTGCAGCTCAGTGCTATGGTGCTGGGTCCCCATAGGAGCAGTGGTGCCCAAACGGCTACCGTTACATCCTATGGGCACAGTGGCAGAGGTAGGAGGCACTTCAGGCGAAGGGGATATTTTGCTGGTGTAGACTTGAGAGTCTCCGTGTCATACCGTGCAGCCCAATACGGAGGATAGGACCTTTCCCATTCTGCCCTCCCCTGCCCAGTTCTGCCCCCTCCCAGTGTCTCCCATCCTGACCAGGCTTAACACAGACCAGTGCTGCTGAAACACCATCTGTCCATACCGCCCATGCTGGGGCGCAGCACCAACTGGAGGGGCCCCAGCACCAGCACTCTCTCCTTGCCGGATGCCGTAAAGGTACTTTATGGCATGTTTAGGACATCTGGAGTCATTACTAAGCAGCAGTGCTGGCGCTACAAGCCCATAGGATCGGGCTCGTGGTGGTGCAATTCACAATCCATGCAAGTGACTTTCCTTTTTGGAGCTAATTTAGATTTACTTGATTATAGTTCCAGTTTTGCATTTAAGAGGCAGGAGAAGCAGATGAATACAAAGTAATCAATAGCAGATGGAACTTGGGAGTGGGTAGAGTCAGGTACTTCTCCTCTTTACTCCAACAAGAAGCAGTGGCATCCCAGCTTGGTTAGGTTGGAATTGGATACTATCTGAGAGCCCACAACCACCAGAGAACATTTCTAGCCTAGCCAACCTCTGAGAGCGCAATCCTAGCCTGGAGTTAGGCTGGCACATTTAGACCAGCCAAGTTTGGCTGGCACCAGGGCCACCTTAAAGTGCATTTGGACCACTCTTGGAATCAGGGAGGATGGTGCATGTCTGTGTGCTGGCTTCTCTGACTCCGAGAGTGGTCCAAACATACTTTATGGTGTCCCTTGTGCCAAAGTTAGGCCAAATTTTGCTGGCCTAACTGTGCCAGCCTAACTCCAGATTAGGACTGTGCTCTGAAACCTCAGCACTATAGTAGCAATGCGTTGTCAGAAGAAGGAATTGGGAATACTCTGGTTTCTCTTCAGATTGCATAAATCTTTTGCCTTTTACTACAGGAGAAGGAATGAGGAGTCCTGAGATCAGGGCTCAGTCCCAGGGTTCACTGCACCTGGGTACAGATATTGCCCGTCAAATTAAGAACATAAGAACATAAGAAGAGCCCTGCTGGATCAGGCCAAAGGCCCATCTAGTCCAGCTTCCTGTATCTCACAGCGGCCCACCAGGTGCCCCAGGGAGGCATGAGACAACAAGATGCTTGGATCCTGTTGCCGCTCCCTTGCACCCGATACCAGTAAATTGTTATAGCCCAATCCTAATGGGGCTTTCCTTCCAAGGCACTCCTGAAAATATGCTTCTTGAAAAAGCCTTCAGTCTTTTTTTGTACAAGTTGAATGTTTGTAGGTTGAAGCAGAGGAGCTTCTATCCATTGGGGGAACATGTAAGTGTATAATTGGTATCCTTTACCAGTTGATGCCATGGAGTGAAAGGAGATCTATATGTTAGCCTAAATTGAACAAAATGGTCAACATGCAGATCAGTTTTTGAGATGGTTGATGCATCATTCAAAATCCAACCTGCAGGAGGAATGTGCGCAAATCTGTTTATAAAGGTCACACCTGCATCACAAATCACTTGCATGTCATCTTTTCAGACAATATCATCTCTTGAGGGGCCAAAATTGTGCTATCTTGGAAGGGGTACATTCAGTTGGAGGCAAAAGCCCCCACAAAAATAGTTCCCTCAATAACAATATAATTTATTGGAGGCACCTGCACTAAAATGTTGGGAAATTGTATGTTTGTTTGGTTGTGTGAGTGTGGGCTATGATTAGACAGCCATTCTCAGACATCTCTTGAACTAAAGTGAATCCTTCTATCAATTTCTCAAATCTACTGATTTCCTGTTAATTTTTCCTGCCATTTAGATGCATCTGGACATCAATTTCGTAGGAGAAAATCAAACTGTTCCTGAGGTGTTTGCCCTCCTGGACTTTAATAATGAGGATTTACACATTTTACTCTTCATACTCTTTCTACCCATCTACTTTGTAACCATGGGTGGGAACATCCTCATTGTTATTCTGGTGGTCATCAATCAGCGTCTTCACACCCCCATGTATTTCTTCCTGGGGAACCTTGCCTGTCTGGAGACCTGCTACAGCTCAACCATCATGCCAAGGATGTTGGTGCGTTTTCTGAGTGGGGACAAAACCATTTCTTTTAGTGGATGCTTTGCACAAATGTATTTCTTCGGTTATCTTGCAACTACCGAATGTTACTTTCTCGCAGTGATGTCTTATGATCGTTATTTAGCCATATGCCAACCTTTGCATTACACGATGCTCATGAATGGCAGAGTTTGTGTACACCTCATAGCTGGATCGTGGATTGTTGGGTCATTACCTATCAGTGTCATGATGTTCTTCATCTGTCAGTTGAGTTTTTGTGGATCCAATCAAATTAATCATTTCTTCTGTGAGTTTTACCCAGTGATCAGGCTGTCTTGCAGTGACACAGATTGGATTGAAATAACTATCTTCAAAATATCAATTATAGATACATTGCCCCCATTTGTAATAACCCTGACATCTTACATTTGCATCATCAGAAGCATTTTACGAATTCCATCCACCACTGGGAAACAAAAAGCATTCTCTACCTGCTCCTCACACCTCATTGTGGTTGCTTGCTTCTATGGCTCCTTGATGATCGTCTATGCTCTACCAAACAGGAGTTCACTGATTGACCTGAAGAAATTGCTCTCTCTGTTCTACACTCTGCTCACCCCTTTGGTCAATCCCCTTGTCTACAGCTTGAGGAACAAAGAGGTGAAGGAAGCAATAAAGAAAACATTCAAGATTATTGATAGAATTCATTGAAATATGGATTCTGGCGGTGGAGGAAAGCATAACTCACATAACTTTGGTGATAAGAATGTTCTACAACAGTGGTTTTCAAACATTTTAGCACCAGGACCCACTTTATAGTTTGATTGTCCAGGACTAGAGATGTGACGGCCCGGAAAAACCCCCAGAAAAATTCAGAAAAAAAATGTTTTTTCCTGTTTTTTTTTTTCTTGAAACCTTTCCCCCCCCCAAAAAAAAAAAATCAGAAAAATTGAAAAAAAGAAAAAAAATTGCAGAAGCAGAGACTGAAACAGATACTGATGATTACAGCTCAGAAAATGATTCTGATTAAATTTCACACACATTCATTGAAATTTACTCCCACTGCTTTCTACACACTCCCCCCCTCTTCAATTCTTTTTACGAGAATGTTTATTATTATTATTATTATTATTATTATTATTATTATTATTATTATTATTATTATTATTATTATTATTAAAAACTGTGGAGAGGAAATATGAATAATTGCTACTTCTGGAATTTTAAAAATGGTTTTGAGGAGGTTTTTTGTCTATTCCACATAAACTAGTAAACAATTCAGGAGATTATTGCTCCATTTGTTACAATTAGAAATAAATATTATAAAAAAGTAAATTCTGTTTGTAATAATTGTTTGGATACACTATATTTTTAATATGCTAATTGTGATAATTTTATGCCAAGTCAAATTGTCCATAGTCATATTTTATGTTCCTAAAATAACAGGATGACTTTCAATCTGGAAAAGAAAAAGTGCTAATGTAGCATTTTTTAAAAATTTTTCCAAACATTTCCAGTTTTTTCTGAGCTCCAAAATTTCCAGAAATTTTTCATCTCTATCCAGGACCCACCAAAAGTCAAGTCATGGCTGGAAGTTCTGACATTGTCACACCAGAGCCTGCTGCTTTCCTGAGAATGCAGCAATGTTTGGTTATTTATCAGCCATTTTCCAATAGCAAAGTGAATCAGAAAGAGAAAAAAACCTATTTACAAGAACAAAACAACAACACAGCCAGCGGCAGCATTCAGCCAGTACGCTGGGCGGGACTTACCTTTGACTGGCAGTCCGCCCGTTGCATAACGACGCGTTCCGCCGCTTTCCCGCCCACCGGGCGGACTGCCAGTCAAAGGTAAGTCCTGCCTAGCGTACCGGCTGAATGCCGCCGCTGAACACAGCGCTCTCCTTTCCAGCATTCCACTTCCCCATAATTTAAATATGGCTGCTCTGGGTGCTTTTTGACCCACCTGAAATTGGCTCACAACCCACAGTTTGAGAACCTCTGTTCTACCATATCTGATCAAGGTATATGATAATTAAAAACACCTTTAAAAAAATCTTTATCATGGATCCAGTAACCTAGTGTCCAGGTTCTGTGGCAGGGATACAGCCCAGACTCGCCACCCTCTCACCTGAAGCCGAGAAGCGGGAGGAAGCCAAGCACGCACCTTTTGGCGGACGGCCCGCTCTGGCAGTTCGCTCACCGTGCTCAGAGGCGGCAGAGCAGAGCTCTGCAATGGAGCAGCTCCCGCCACCCATCCGACATTCTGGCAGCAGGGAATCTGGCTGGGGACAGGCCAAAGGGCTGCCAATGCCGCTGAGGCCATAGTCGGCGACTGCGCCACCGGGGGAGGCAGGGGTGGCGAGCAGCTGGCCGGCCTCGCCTGGTGTTCTGCGTGCCGCTGGGCAGAGCTGCGGTGTGCACTTCCGGCACTCTGGGTCACGGCAGCCCCCTGCGCTGAGGGACCCCACCCCCTGCCTGGCCTGGTGATTTGCTGCTGGGGGGAAGGGAGGCGGGCCCTCTCCCGCCCGGGAGGGGATGAGCCAAGGCTATGGGGAGGCGGAGCTTCCCTATATAAGACTGCCTGAGACAGGGATGAGAGGCAGTAGAGCTGTGTCCCTGCACAGAGGAGGATCTCAAGTGGTCTCAAGTGAGGTCTCAAGTGAGACCCGCTGGAGGGGAGAGGGAACAGAGTGGTGCAACGGCCCTCCCCCTCACACTGTTCTGAGGCGACTGGGTCAGGCCCCTCATTGGGGGAAGACCCTTGCCATCTCGGGCTACGGCTGACCCCGTGACGACCTGCCCCAGACCAGGCGGCGGGCTAGGATGGAGCACCCGGTACAGGGGGCAGGGGCCAGGGGCCCTTGGCCCGGGGCCTCACACCTAGGAAACAGCATTGGTGCAAATAAGGAACTTCAGCAACAATCAGGCAGCATTCATACAATTATACTAAGTCCTCCTTCTAAGTACATACTAAGAATCGACAATGAACTATGTATTGTTTTGCCTAGAAAAGGACAATGTCTTCATTTTGGAATAACTTATCCAGTTATTTTCAACCTTTTCCAGCTGACGACAAACGGACAAAGTGTTGAAATTGTCAGGGCACACCATCAGTTCTTTTCAGAATTGACAGGGCACACTGTGCTGCTGGTGGGGGGTTCACAACCCCTAATGCCCGTACTGATAAGTGATCCTCTCCCAGACTCCTGCATGGCATCAATATGCCATGGCTGAGCAGTTGAAAACTGCTGATGTCAACCATTGCTTTTAGCCATTTGGGGACTTGCACTCCCATCACTTCCTGGCAAATAGAAGGGGAAGAAATGGAAGCAGTGACAGACTTTATTTTCCTGGGCTCCAAGATCACCGCAGACGGTAACTGCAGCTACAAAATTAAAAGACGTTTACTTCTTGCGAGGAAAGCTATGGCGAACCTAGACAACTTAATCAAAAGCCGAGACATCACCCTGCCAACAAAGGTTCGCATAGTCAAAGTGATGGTTTTCCCAGTAGCAATGTATGGCTGTGAGAGCTGGACCATACGAAAGGCAGAGTGCCGAAGAATAGATGCTTTTGAATTATGGTGTTGGAGAAGACTCTTGAGAGTCCCCTGGACTGCAAGGAGATCCAATCAGTCAATCCTCCAGGAAGTCAAGCCCGATTGCTCCCTGGAAGGACAAATCCTGAAGCTGAAGCTCAAATACTTTGGCCACCTCATGAGAAGAGAGGACTCTTTAGAAAAGACCCTCATGCTGGGAAAGATTGAAGGCAAAAGGAGAAGGGGGCAGCAGACGATGAGATGGTTAGACAGTGCCACCGAAGCGATGAACATGAAATTGGGTGAACTCTGGAAGCTAGTGGAGGACAGGGAGGCCTGGCGTGCTGTGGTCCATGGGGTCGCGAAGAGTCGGACATGACTTAGCGACTGAACAACAACAATACATCATAGAGCAATGGCATTCATCTATGATGCTAACATTAACAATCATAATAAAGATCAGTCTTAAAGGTTCATTCATTTATTCACTCATTTAAATTTCATTCATACATTTATAAAACCGGCTTTTTCAGTCCACAAAAATGTGTAAAATATACAATGTGGCCCTCCTATTGAAAAGTTTGGAGACCCCTCGTCTAATGCTTCTGTCAATGGGTATAATTTGATACAGTTTTCTTTTTCCATCAGCAATTATTCTTGGGAACTTTGTAACATTCTTTATTTACTGTTTATTATTCCACTGAGAATAAAAGGATGATTTAATTGACTTGAGACTATATCTGGGTGCATATGTGCGCACATGTGTACATCAATTGAAAAAAAAAAAGAATCTACTATTCAGTACCTTTCATCTGAATAGAAGGCAGATACTCAGCAATAGGTAACCAGGCAGGTTTTACTTTCTCAGAGATGCATGCAAGACATTTTCTAACAATGAATAGAAACCTTCAGCTGTAGGCATAATTGGATTTGGTGAAGTTGGCAATTGGCCATATTATCAATGTGTACTGATAATGCATGGCTGGTCAGTCTGCATTTGCTCTTTGCTGTGTTCTACTTGCTGTGTTTCAACTGAAGAGAATGGAGTCTCTCTCTCTCTCTCTCTCTCTCTCTCTCTCTCTCTCTCTCTCTCT
>JAJKFI010000193.1:319540-332420 GCA_029204185.1 Lerista edwardsae | reverse complement strand
TCTCTCTCTCTCTCTCTCTCTCTCTCTCTCTCTCTCTCTCTCTCTCTCTCACACACACACACACACACACACACACACACACACACACACTCTGAGGGCACAATCCTAACCTGGATTTAGACCAGCACAGATAGGCCAGCAAAGTTTGGCTGGCACAAGGGCCACCGTAAAGCGCATTTGGACCACTCTCAGAGTCAGAGAGGATGGCGCAAGTTTGTGTGCAGCGTGTGCACGTTTGTGTGCAGATCAGTGCAGGGCTGTTCATCAGGGCCCTCAGAAATTTGGTGCCAGCAAGACTTAATTATTATCCTTTGATCTGGTGTGTGTGTTTCGAAACCTTTATTGGCATATAAATAAACTTCACAACATAAATACAATTACAACACTCAACAGGGTAAATAGAGCGAAGTAATAGAGGAATGAACTCGAAACAACAAGCAAAATCATAAATTATGGGTTAAAATGGAAATTTCCAATAGATATCCTGCAACGGCAGATGTAATAGAAGGACAGAGATCACTCAGGAACAAGGAAAGGGAATTGGGAAAAAGAGAGAGCCACGGTTCAAGGAATAACTGGCGAAGGGAGAAGTGAGCCGGGCAATGAAATAAAATATGGTCCAAGGTGTCCGGCACCAAGTGACGAAAAAACAAAACCTACTGGCACGGGGGATATTGGAAAAACGGCCTACATGGACCACAGAAGGAAAAATATTCAGGCGGGCCAACATGATCCTTTGATCTGGTAGATACTTTATTTTCCTTCCCTGATTCTTATGTCCATTTTACTCTGCATGTAAATATTCAGCTTCAACATTATAAAGTCATAATTCAACTTCTTTGGCTATCATATCATTGTGTTATTTATGATGGCCTATGGTTGTAAACATATAACATTATAGACATTTCACTGCAACTTTGAACTTTAATAAACCCCCTGCCTTGATGCACTCCAATAATCTTGTAAAATACTTCCAATGGTTAATGTGTGTCAGTTTATAGTGCTTCTGATGAAAACGTAGGATGTGATGGTTCATGATGATGCAGTCAGGAGTTTGTTGTTTATTGGGTAAATGGGACATTCAACAGTAACTCCAGAATTGGATTGAGAGTAGTTAAGTATTCTTTTGTTGGTGATAGTGGACAGATGATGCCCATCCAATCATCATTCATTGACTGGAACATCTATATAGGGGTGAAATTATCATTCATAGCAGTGGTTCCCAAACTGTGAGTCAGGACCCACCAGTGGATCATAAACCAATTTCAAGTGGGGCACATCACAGGCTGGGGCAGGGCAAATGGCAGCGACTCACTAGGCACGTCACCAGTCTTCCATTCAACAGCCTCATCCATATGTCCGCATCGGAAAAGGCAGTGTTTTGGTTATGGGAACTTGTTACTTTACTGGGTATCTGATTCATTTTCTAAAGATGCAGGTTGAGAAAAGCTCTGAATGGCAAAACAGGACAAGCATCACAGAGTTCATCCTCCTTGGATTTGGAAACCTTGAAACCTGGAATATCCTCCTCTTTGTCTTATTTCTGGCCATCCATATTGTGACTCTATCTGGAAACCTCCTCATTGTGACAGTGGTTGTGGCTGAACAGCACCTCCACAACCCTATGTACTTCTTCCTGGCAAATCTGTCCTTTTTAGAGATCTCCTGCACCACCACGATATTGCCCAGAATGCTGGCCAGTTTTCTTGCAGGAGACAAAACCATTTCCCTTTGGGCCTGCTTTCTGCAGATGCATTTCTTTGGTACCCTGGCAGCCACAGAATGTTACCTCTTGGCAGCGATGTCCTATGATCGTTACTTGGCCATATGCAGGCCATTACATTATGCTAGTCTAATGAATGAGGGAACATGCATCTTAATGGTTTCAGTATCATGGATACTTGGCATACTTTTAGTAAACAGCACAGCGTACATGCTGCCTCAACTCAAGTTTTGTAATCAAAACAAAATTGACCATTTCTTTTGTGATTTCACCCCTGTCGTCAGACTTTCTTGCAGCGACACCTGGGTTATTGAAATGGCATCCTTTGCAGCAGCATCCGTAGGCCTTCTGCCTACATTTGTCATGACAGTCACATCCTACATTTTAATCATTAGAACAATCCTAAAAATTCCTTCCATCACTGGGAGGCAAAAGGCGTTCTCCACCTGCTCTTCTCACCTCACTGTGGTTTCCATTTTCTATGCATCTTTGATTGTTGTCTATGTCTTGCCGACAACTGGAAAATTCAGAGACCTAATGAAGATCTTCTCTTGCATGTACACAATCCTAACCCCAATGATTAATCCCTTCATATACAGCTTGAGAAATAAAGATGTCAAAGAAATGCTGAGAAAAATATTGCATAAATGTTTGGATTTTTCTGAGATCTGTCAGTGGTGAAATTGCTGTAAATGTGACAGCCTACCTAAATATTATTAAATCTGTCAAGTCAATTGTGCATGTGTGCGATTTATTTACAGGCCAATTCCTATGCATACCTACTGAGAAGTAACTCAAATTGTAGTCAATGGGGCTTACTTCCAGATACATGTGGATACGATTGCAGGCTTAATCCTGACCCTGTTATTGCTAAGTGCTGCAAATGTGCCATAAAGCATGTCTGCGACACATTACCACCTTACCGCCCCAAGAGGTGGCAGCATCACAGCTTTGCCACCAGATCCCACTAGACCTGCCAGACCTAATCAATTGATGATGGGGTGGGGTGGGAGGGAGGGGAGGAATGGAATGCAATTGGGCAGGGGAGAAAGCATGGGTGAAAAGGTGACAAGGGGGACTGGACCTGGATGCACTGGCACGTGCTGGATCCTATCCCCTCCGTTTTGAACCTACCTGCCCCTTTTCTTGGAGCTATGCCACCCAAATATATGGTTACATCAAACAAAATTCATAGGCAGCATACTTGGACTAAGTATAAATGTTTTATGCTTACCTCCCATTTGCCTAGGAGCACCTCCTACTGCTGGATACAGCACAAAATAAATCTCCACCATCTCCATTGTGCCTTAGTCCCTGATGGGTCTACTCATATTTGAGCCAGCCTTTGGCAGGCACCATTCCACGTGGACCACCAAAAGCATGGCCAGGCCAGGCCAGGCCAGGGGACACTGCTGATCGGTAGGGCCATTACTGCCGATAACTGCACCCTGATCTCCACCAACATGCCTCCCAGTGGCCCCAGTCTCTGCCTGAGCCCCTTTCCCTCCCCATCCAGTGCCCACCCCTTGCACCAAATTACTGCCTCTGGAGAGTCAGAAAAACTGTGACTGTGCACATGGCACTTGCTGTTTGTGGCAGTGCCCTGGCAACATGCAAGAGCAGATTGGATTCTGTGCTTCTGGACTGTGTCCTGTGCTGCTGGATCGCAAGTTCCAGCAGTGCAGTCTGCAGGTAGCATTGGGCAGTAACAAAGTGAGTTAGAGCTCCACCTACTGTTGAAAGGAGCATTCATATCTTGGTCAGTATATGCTGGCTTACCATAGTCAATCTCCTCTACAGCAGACACAGTACAGTTTGTTTATTGTTCACTGGTGGCTTCAAGTTCATGATTTGCTGCTGCGTGTTACAAAAATGGTATTGCAGCTATATTGCCCAGACATCCCCCACAAGATGCACACGATCAGCTTTGGGTAAACAGGCCACATTTATTGAATTAGAATAATACTAATAATAACGTCTAGCACAGGATCCTATCCCCTCTTCTCAAGCCTTCCCACTCCTTTCTTCTTCTCAGACTTGTGCCACTCCATTGTGGAGTGGGAGCATGTGGAGGGGTAAGGAGAAATCCTAATTCCCTTATTCCCTTTGAAGCCTCCTGATCCACCCTGAGTACAGGGTGCTGATTTTTTGGCCTGGCTGCATTAGTGTGGAGGGGAAGGAGGATAGGATTAGGCTTTCAGTTTGTCATATTAAGTGCCTATAATGCTAATTCTAAGGCTAAAAATATTGCTACTGTTGGGAAAGCCAGCTGCTCCCCTGGAATTCTGATCTGAAGAAATCACAAACTGGAAACACATGCAGCTCCTAGTTCAGATATTATTATTTTTCTTTGTTGTTAAAAGCAATTGCCCAATGCACAGTCAAGTATTCGACACAGGTCTACTGGGAAGGGATGCACACCTTAACAAAGGTGTCCAAAGCTTTTATACTTAATATACATACATATTCATAAAATAAGCCTAACCCATCACCTTTAGCAATTTACCTGTTCCATAAAATTATGAATGCATTGAGTACTAAGTTTTTTTTTCTAAATCATGTGCAGAAAGATAGCTGTAGCTTTACGTTTCCTTGAAATAATATGATTTCTCTAAAATGGCATCTCCAAACACTGCTAGCGTAATCTAGGCATCCAAGAACGCATCAGCTCTACCTATTGATAGGGCTTGGTCAGTGATGTCATGCAGGAGGAACGCGGGGGAACTCAGTTCCACTAGTTAAAATTAGGGCTGACCCCGCCCACTTCACTCTCCCTCCTCCCCCATCCGAATTCCTCTGCAAAGAGCTTTTCTTCTTGGTTGACTGGCACTCAGAGGGTTAAAGGCAGTGATGTCATTCAGGGGGAACGGACCAGAACAGATCCTAACGGGCTCCGTGGCTGGTTCCGGGTTCCCGACAAGTGCCAATCAAAAGTGAGTTCCTGTTCCTAAATCATTTGAATGACACCACTGGGCTTGGTGCTGCTTATTACATAGAGCCTGGAGCTAAAACGATGAGTTCAAAACACATTCTTAGTAAAAAACATCTTCAGTTAACCTGGGTCCCATCTTCCAGCGTATACCAAGAAAATGGTTATACACAGGTTATAAGGTAACTACAATAGGGTATTTCTTTTTGAAATGCAGTATAAAATATCTGCATAAAATGACCCAGCTCAGGGTTACCAATGGTCACAATACTACCGTGGTCCTTCAATTACGCTCTATCATGGAACCAATATGAGATAAACTGTTCTGGGGGGCTTGGTTTTCTAGGAGAGAGAAGCATAAAATCTTTTGTAGCCTTTAATCTGTACCTGCCTGGTCTATGAAAGGTAATTACAATAAGAAGGGACACGATACTGGGCAGTTGTCATCTGCTGCAGTTGTTAGTACCTAATGAAGGAGATCTAATTGACCCTCATTTGCCATAAACAGGTACATTGCTGCTCAGCTTTCAGTTTTCTGGTTTTGCTGGAAGCTTCCAAATTGTGGTGCAATTCAAATGAATTAACAACTGGTTCTATGACGTCATAGCCAGAGCCAATAAAAACCTGAAGCCAGCCGAGGTAAGCGAGTGGGCGTGGCCCGGCCATTTAACAACTGGTTCTATAGAACCTGGGCAAACCCCCTGAATTTCACTACTCAATGAAACTGTCAACCACTTCATATGTGAATGTCTCAAAATCGCTAATACGGATTACAAAAAACAACACGACGATGTCGTAAAACTCATACACTGGGCCTTGTGACAGAAACACGGATTTGACACATCGGAAAGAGCATGGCAACACCAGCCTGAAAAGGTCCTAGAAAACCAGAAGGTCAAGATCTTGTGGGACTTTAGAATTCAAACAGACGAACGTGTTGGAGCGAACACGCCTGACATTACACTAATAGACAAGGACACCCAATTTGTAACTTTTATTGATGTCGCCATCCCGGGAGACCACCGTGTGATTGAAAAGGAGAGAGAAAAAATAGACAAGTACCACGAATTGTGCCTTGAAACTACTTGACTGTGGCATAAACATACGAAAGTGCTGCCTGTCGTCATTTGCACACTAGGAACAATATCCACAAACTTCGATACATATTTAACACAACTAGAAATACCAGCAATAACACCTGCTGAGCTACAACGGACTGCTATTATTGAAACTGCTTCAATTCTTCACTGATACCTGTGAGATTCCTAGGTCTCTGGTTGAGACCTGACCCTTGCAGGCAACGCCAACTAGTGATCCTGTGATTTAATTTTTGTGTTGTAACACTGTACATCATTAGCTGTGTATCTTTTTAAAAAGAATAAAACTATCATATATTAGGGGGATCAAACCATAACAAAGGATAGGTTCTTAGCAGTGAGCTAGTATCTGTTTACACAACAAAGAGGTGTTAATGAGGAGCAGGCTTGCAGAGTATCTGTTTATACAACAAAGAGGTGCTAATGAATCTGCAAAGAATGCGAATGAAAGGTGCAAAAACCTGCCTTTCACTTTAGCAGCAGAAACTGAGTGAAATATGTGTTGTAACACATACAAAGCAAGAACCATTTTCAAGAGGACACTAACTCATTCTTCTTAAAGAATTAAACAGTAGCCCATACAGGCCCATCATAGTGCATCGCCAAAGACCAGTTTATCAGGTTCATCTCAGAAACAATTTCATGTGTTTCACTTCTATGCTATCAAAAGCACTGGAAATTGGGAAGTAGCCTAGAGTCATTTTTCAGGAAGTACTCTCTGCCTTAACTGTTTCCTGGTGTTGAGATCAGGTCTTAATATAATAATATAACATTTGGGGAAAAAAGATGAGAGCAAGTAGCCCAGCCGTGGAGGTCAAGATGGAGAAAACCTCCACGACCACCATGCGTTTCCCTTTGGTGCTCAGGTATGTCGGGACAAATGAAACCTAGACGCTACAAAATATCATCATGCTAAAGGTGATAAACGTGGCCTCGTTAAAAGTGTCTGGCAACTTCCTGGCCAAGAAAGCCACAAAAAAACTGGCAAAGACCAAAACACCCATATAGGCCAGAGTAGTGTAAAACATGGTGAGGGACGCTTCATTGCATTGCAGAATGATGTGTCTATGCTGGGAGTGCATGTCCAGTTCTGGAAATGGGGGAGAAATTCCTAGCCTGACTGCTGAGATACTAGCTTGAATGTGAGAGCAGGAAATGACACGTCCTGACAACATCTGGCCATCCATACTCTTATCTTGCTTCCTGGTTTTGTGGCTGTGAAAGCCAGAATGACAATGACCGTTTTTGACAGAATGCAGGAAACAGCAACTGCAAAAATGATGCCAAATGCCACCTGACGAAACAGACTGGTCACATTCCTTCACAACCCTCCCTCCCTTCCTCTTCATGCCCAGAACTATTCCTGCCTGGCCTCGGCCTGGCGGCCAAGGCATGTCACAGGATTGCGCCCTCAATGGACTTCCCTTCGTACTGATTGGTTCCACTAATATTGTGCCATGAGTCCATTCTCCACTGGATTCTGCTCTTGTTCTCCTGAACCCACTAGTTTGCACACTGCATTTCAAACCACTTATGCCTAACCCCTTCTCTTGCTTCAGAGCCTTGGTTCACATTCCGCACAGTCTTCTATTTCTCCATGCAAGGCCTAGTGGGAATGAAACCACTCAGCTGAAGCTTGGAGATGCTTCAACCCTTCGAAGTATTTCTTTACCCAGCATGTAATTAGAATATGGAACTCCTTGCTGCGAGATGTGGTGATGGCATTGGGCCTGGATGCCTTTAAAAGGGGATTGGATAAATTTATGGAGGAAAACTCCATTACAGGTTACAAGCTATGATGGGTATGTCCAGTCTGAGATTAGCTGGTCGCTCATCATGAGGGCCGGGTAGGAATTTTTTTCTGTCATCCAAATTGGCCAAGTATGGGTGGCAGTTTTTTTGCCTACCCCAGACTGGCAAGGGAGGGACGGGTGTTCAGTAGGTTACATGAGTTATATTGTGCTTAATAAAGTTAAACCCCAACCTCAGTCTGGTGTCTTACTTGGGTGTGGGGCAAGGGTAATAGTCTACATTAAAATGCCAGATGCAGGGGACACAGCAGGACACAAGTATTTGGTTGTCTTGCGTGCTCCCTGAGGCATCTAGTGGGCCACTGTGGGATGCAGGAAGCTGGACTCGATGGGCCTTTGGCCTGATCCAGCAAGGCTTTTTCTTAAGTTCTTATGTTCTAACCCTGAAGTAAGGGGCGTTGAGCGGTGATGTCATCATGTCGCTGCCAATTACTTCAGTGTCTGAACGCTTGATGTGGTAATGCAGGTGTCCCCACCTTGGGTGCAGCTTGCTGACACATCCACACCATCCATTTGGATGTAGAATATCTACACTTTGTAGAGGTGTTTGTTTCCGGGAAGTAAGGTAGGATTACAGCCCAACAGCCCAATCCAAACCAACTTTCCAGGGCCAATGCAGCTGCAATGCCCCCCTGAGGGAAGGGAGCACACATTCCGTTACCTTGAGGTGGCCCCCTCTGCAGAATGCAGCACATGCCCAGTTGAAACAGCTGCATCAGTGCTTCAAAACTGATCATGACAGGGCTGTATGTCTTACTGAGCACAATGGGCTCATTTCTGAATAAAATGAATAACAGTTTTCAAACACCTCTGTCAACATCGCCATGCATGTTTGAAAGTGGGGGTAAGCCCCCCATATTCATTTCTACTGGACTCATAAACTGACTTTACTTCTTACATATTCTTACCGTCACATATTCTTATCCAGTGTTATGAAATTCTGCGTTGCTTGCAAGTATTCTTAAGGGCGCACTCATTGGTGCTCCTGGGATCATTGGCAAATGGGAATACACAGAAAGAACATTGTGCAACAACTTTCATCGGCTAAGGAAATACATTGAAATAAAAATCCTATTGTGCTTTTCTGCCACTTAAATGGGTCTTAAGAATAAGAGAGTTTTCTATGCATTGCAAATGATTGAGCCAACATGCTACATTCTGGAAAAAGAGGGAGATACAAAATGCGTCATTCTTTATGGTATGGTTGAATTAGTTGACCTAGTTTTTATGCAAGTTTTTGTTTTAAAACTTTTTCATTTTCCTGCATCTGAGGACTGATTACAATTCTCGTGTTTTAAGGAATACTTAACAAATGCCAAGAAAGGAAATCCAAGGTGCTTCAAAGAAATGATAGAACAACTCTAGGCACGTCTACTCAGAAGTAAGTTCCACTGAGTTTAATGGGCTTACTCCCAGTTAAGTCTGTATAGGGCTGCAGCCTCTGAGACAGTTAAAGACCCATTCAGTTCAGTGGGACTTACCTACAAGTAAGTGTATTTAGGGTTACCATCTTAGATTTAATTAATATTTGGAAAAGGATGGGAGATGACTGATTCTCACTCTTGCAATAATGCATCAGTGTTTTCCATTCATAATTCCCATTTCTTTTCCCGAGTAAGTATTCTTGGAAACTACATTCATTTCGGCTGCAATCCTATTCATACTTACATAAGAGTACGTGTTATTGACTATAATGGGACTTAGGCAGTAATCCTAAACACTGCTAGGATTGGGTTCTTAGTACCATTTCCCTCATTAAATTACTGGTACAGGATGTGTATACTTCCCTATAATGTTGTAGTAATTTCCCTGCTATTATGATACATGTAGTCTTTCTGCCTAAATTGATTATCTGAACGAAATGTGGGATATCAGTCAATTCAAACATCAGTAAACTAAAAAAAATTAAAAGACTCTCACAAGCACAACACCTTCATATGTGAATACAGCAAATCTTAACATCCAACCATCAATGGTACTGAGTTGATGTGTGATTAATCTTACAGGGAGAGTGAGTGAGGGGAGCAAATTTATCTTCTATCTTTTCTTTAATGGAGTTAGGCCTGCACAGTTAGGAGGAAGATGCATGTCTGTGTGCTGGCCTCATTGACTCCGAGAATGGTGAATGGTTAATTGAGATGATTAGAATTAATACAATGAATAAGGCTGCAACTCTTGTGCCGGCCAAACTTTGCTGGCCCAACCGTGCCAGCCTAATTCCAGTTTAGGATTGCGTTCTGAATCACTGCACCTTCTCCATACTGACAAGGAGAGTCTTCTTCCTTCTGCCACCAAAACCATTAACTAGTTTTACTGTTAGTTTATCTGAGGAATTCACTGCCATAGATTGTTGTGATAGCCCCTGGCCTAGATACCATTAAAAGGGGATTTGACATATTTGAGGAGGAAAGGTCCATCAGAGGTTACAAGCCATAATGATAGTTTGTAACTTCCTCATTTTAGAAGTAGCCTATCTCTGAATGTCAGATGCAAGGGGCATCACTAGGACATTAGTATCTTGTTTTGTGTACTACGGGAGGCACCTGGTGAATTACTGTGAGATACAGGACCAGATAAGCTCTTGGCCTGATCTAGCAGCGTTCTTCTTACGGTTTTATGTACTGAAAGACAAACCTTCAGAAATTAACAATTATTTTTAGACTAATCCCATTTCATTTTTATTTTTATTTTATTTGTGTTTTCATCCATCATTCTAGATAATATTCAGTATAGGACATGGAAGAGGAAAACGAGACTGCCTTGACTGAGTTTATCCTGATTGGCTATTCCGGTCGTCCAAAGACAAGGATAGGACTCATTATCCTCATTGCTGTTGTGTACTCCATAACCATGGTGGGAAACAGTCTCATTATCCTGGTGACCATAGCAGACCCTCGACTTCACAACCCCATGTACTTCTTCCTCTGTAACCTCTCCTTCCTGGACATTGGCTATTCCACATCTTCAATTCCACAGGCCATTGCAAACCTTCTTGTGGACAGGCCCACCATGCCCTTCGCAAGATGCTACTTGCAAATGAACAGTGGGGTCTATTTGGCAGTGACTGAATGTTTCCTCTTAGCCATCATGGCTTATGATAGGTATATAGCCATTTCCAGACCGTTGCATTACATGATCATCATGAGCAAGAGGTTTTGCATCCAGTTAGCCGCTGTAACATGGTCAAGTGGCTTCTTTTTGGGAGTGTTGCCTGTCTGTGTCGTACCCTCTCGATTTTGTGGGAACAATGTGATTGACTACTTAACATGTGAACTGAAGGCAGTTATGAAGCTTGTTTGCTCGGACACCACATTGGGCCAAATGGTGATGTTCCTGACTGGGAGTCTCACATTGCTTGGTCCTTTTTCCTTTATCCTTTTCTCATACTTGCGCATTCTTGTGGCAATTCTGAGAATGCATTCCTCTGGCGGCAGGTTCAAGGCGTTCTCCACCTGTGCATCCCATTTGACTGTGGTAACCATTTACTATGGAACGTTTATGTTCTCCTATCTTCAACCCCAAACGAAAACCACACGGGATTCGGATAAGATCATTTCTCTCTTCTATGGAATCATGACTCCCATGTTGAATCCACTCATCTACACGCTCAGAAATCAGGAGGTGATTGGGGCACTAAGAAGACTTGTGAGAAGCAAAGAAAATGTATAAACAGCATCTGGAAACACATGATGAAAATGTTGTACATTTGCATGTTGCTACTTTTGCTACTTAGTGTTCATTACTCTGCAAATTGCTGCAAATAAATGTTTGTTCAGAAAATTTTTCATCTAGAACCGTTGCTTTTGTTGTGTGGAAATTTTTCATCTAGAACCGTTGCTTTTGTTCCCCTGATGCTTCTGTCCCTTCAAGGAAAGAGACAGAAGCCTGCCCGACTGAGGTTTCGTTTATCTGGCATGTGTTTTTCTCCTGTTAAAAGTTAAAGCCAGATCTTACCAAAACCAAACTTTCCCAAAGCAAACCTTCCCAAAAGTTAGAAGTCAACGAAAAGAATGCCAGCTGGACTTTGATGTTGCCAAAGAAAAATAGTTTTTTTTGCATCTGTGCTGGGCTGGCTCTCAGTTAAGAACATAAGAACATAAGAAAAAGCCTTGCTGGATCAGGCCAAAGGCCCATCTAGTCCAGCTTCCTGTATCTCACAGTGGCCCATCAGATGCCTCAGGGAGCACACAAGACAACAAGGTGCCTGCATCCTGTGGCCACTCCCTTGCAACTGGCACTTTAAAGTAGACTATTACCCTTGCCCCACCCCCAAGGAAGACACCAGACTGAGGTTGGGGTTTAACTTTATTAAGCACAATGTGAATCATGTAACCTACTGAACACCCATCCCTCCCTCATCAGTCTGGGGTAGGCAAAACAAACAAACAAACCAACAAACCAACCAACAAACAAACAAACAAAAACTGCCATCCATGGCCAATTTGGATGACAGAAAAAAAATTCCTACCCGGCCCTCATGATGAGCGACCAGCCAATCTCAGACTGGACATACCCATCATAGCTTGTAACCTGTAATGGAGTTTTCCTCCATAAATCTATCCAATCCCCTTTTAAAGGCATCCAGGCTAGGCTCCAACATAGGAGGACAGGATGGCCAGCCTCCAACAGCAAACGGCCTCTGGTAAATCTGTTGGGGCAGATGGAGGCAGGGAGGGGGTGGGATTGGGTGGAGAGAGGGGAAGAGCCAGCCCTCAAGGGGATTGGTCCTGATAGTGGCTTCCACTGGGCCTAGGCTTATCCATGGCCTGGGCCCTGGCTGCCTGACATGGGGCTTCTTGATTCACCGCCAGGAAAATAGTTGACAGTGAGCTGAGGAGCCCCATTGTGGGCAGCGGGCCTTTCCCCAGGAAAAGTGGACAAACGTCCCCTTGTCTGTGGCGCTTCCAGCAGCTGCCTGGCTGCTGCAGGATGCAGTGGTGGCCATTTTGGTACTGCTGCTCCTACAGGAGCCGGGCAGTTTAGGATTGGGCTTTCAGGTAGTGCAGGCTTATCCCCCAGGCAAGGTAACAAATGTTTCCTTATGGAGACGACCTCCAGGACTGCCCCCTGCAGGATGAAGCCCGTGTTCTGGTGGCACAGTTGCATTGGCAGGGGGATTGATAAGTTTGGACTATAAGTAGCATTGCAATTGATTGGCCCCGTTTGTCACACAACCAACCTTTTTCGTCGAGTTCCGTCATACCAAGACAGGTGTCTATAAGAACCCAATCTATATATATAAAGAAGAGCCTGTGTGTGTGTGTGTGTGTGTGTGTATGTATGTATGTATGTATGTATGTATGTATGTATGTATGTATGT
>JAJKFI010000193.1:275781-316065 GCA_029204185.1 Lerista edwardsae | reverse complement strand
TTATTATTATTATTATTATTATTATTATTATTATTATTATTATTATTATTATTAATTGGATTTATATCCTGCCTTTCTGCCCGAAGGCACCCAAGGCGGTTGAACCCACTATGTGCAAATTTGGGGTGCCTGGGGTGTCCAGTGTTGCACAGTATTTGACTTTGCCCCAGGGTCTCTAGCAATCTTTCACTGCCAACTCCTCCTATGCAAAACTCCTCTTAGGACGTACTAAGTCCTACTTACATTAAAATCTTAAGGAACAATGAATGAATTGAGAGCTCTCATGCTGATTCTTGAAAGCATGTATTCTGTGTGGAATGGCTAGGACCCAATCCTATCCAACATTCCAGTGCTGATGCAGCTGCAATACAGCTCCGAGGTAAGGGAACAAATATCTCCTTATCTTGAGGAGGCCTCCATGACTGACCCTCACCACCGAATGCAGCACATGCCCCATTGGCATGGCTGCATCAGCACGGGAAAGTTGGATACGATTGGGTCCAATTGCCGTTGACCAGAGACCATATTGAGGAGCAAAGCGCCATTCAGGTGTTTGCTTATCTTATTGTCTGTTCAAATATGTGTCTTTTCAATATCATGTTACTATTATTACAATGTTTGTTTTTCCAGGTTAATCACCTTGTGGGCCCATACCATGAAATGATGAAGTGGGATAGACATACATGCAGAAGCCATCCTCAAGATCCAACCAAGAGGTAGCAGTTTTCAGGGCCTTGCTATTTGTGGCTTTTCTTGCAAGTTCATATTCTTATCAAGTGACATGAAATTCTGCACTGCTCACTAATTTTCTGAAGTTTGCTCTCAGAAGGACTCCTGGGCTTATTTACACATGAGAATACAGTGAAAGTACATGTACAACAATATTCTCCATCAAAGGCAACTCCGTAAAATACAAATCTCATTCGGCTTCTCTTTCAGTTACAAGACCCATAAAATAGCTTTCTGTGCTTTGCAAAAGTTTAAACCAACTGCAGCCTGACAAAGGAAGGAGATGCAACATGCACCATTCTTTATGGTTATAGTTTAATTTATTAGCCAGTGAGTTGTCCAGGTTTCCCAGGAATTTTTTTTTCCAAGCAGTTTTAAAGCTTTCTAATTTTCCTGCATTTAAGGATTGACTACAGTTCGTGTGTTTCGAGAATGCCGTTTCTCAATTTACTAAAGAATGCTGACAAAGAACATTTGGGGTGCTTTGAAGATCTGAGACATCTAAAGACCCATTCAGTTCAATGGAACTCACTCTCAAGTAAGTGTCATCCAGATGACAGACGCACAGCCCAATCCTAACAAAAGTCCTGTACTGCAATGCTGCAGCACCGATGCAGTCTCTGCCGCATCCAGCGTGGAAGGAAACTCTGCTAGGGATCTGCCCAAGGTAAGGGAGCATTTGTCTCATCACCCTTGGGAAAGCCCCAACAGCAACTACGGGGCTACTCAGACTTGGGACAGCAAAATTCTGGGCACAAGCCCAAGCAGCGCCATGTTGGGAAATCAGGCCAGGGAAGGGGGAAAGGATACAGCAGTAGCCACTGTCACCATTCCTGCCCCATTAAGTGTCACCATCTCCTGGGCCTGATCTGCCCCTCCCTGTCCTCTCCTCCCCATTGCACCCAGCTCCGGTTTACCCTCCTCCACAGTGTGTCTACCTGCTCTGGTGGTCACCAGCCTTCAACTAACACCAGCACTCCTTCGACACTAGGAGCCTCCATGCTGTTTGTAATGGTGTTCATGCTCATCCTGTTGACACAAGACCTGATCGGATTGCGCTGTCAAATTACTATGTAGAACATGAGATGGTTTCTTCCTTCTCCAATGATACCATATAAATCTTTTCCATTCATACTGTCCTTTTCATTTAGGAGCATTTTCCCCATTCCATTACCGATGTAGGATGTTTGTATATTTCCCAGTGATGTTGGCATAATCTCCCCACTATCGTTGTGAAGGTGCAAGTGGTCATTCTGCAAAATCACTTTGACTCTTTTTTAATGAAAAATGGGATAATCCATTCAAATATTAATTTTAAGTAATGACTATTCATTTGTATTTTATCGCTACCTCACTGCACTTATTTCATACTGGCAAGAAGAAACATCTTGCTCTTATCACCAGCATCCCAAATATTGGGGGGGAAAAACCTACCATTTGAAAATTAACTGTAGCCTATTTGTAGCCTGATCTAGCCTTTATTTTTATTGGATTTCATTCCAGATCTTATTCAATGAAGAACATGGAAAAAGAAAACGTGACTGCTTTGACTGAGTTTATTTTGATCGGCTATTCTGGTCGTCCAAAGACTAGGATAGGCCTAATTGTCTTCATGAGTGCTGTGTATTCCATAACAGTGGTAGGAAACAGTCTCATTATCTTGGTGACCATAGCGGACCCTCGACTTCACAACCCCATGTACTTCTTCCTCTGTAACCTCTCCTTCCTGGACATTGGCTATTCCACATCTTCAATTCCACAGGCCATTGCAAACCTTCTTGTGGACAGGCCCACCATGCCCTTCGCAAGATGCTACTTGCAAATGAACAGTGGGGCCTATTTAGCAGTGACCGAATGTTTCCTCTTAGCCGTCATGGCTTATGATAGGTACATAGCAATTTCTAGACCATTGCATTACATGATCATCATGAGCAAGAGGTTTTGCATCCAGCTAGCAGCAGTAACATGGACAAGCGGCTTCTTCTTAGGAGTGTTACCCATTTGTGTTGTGCCTGCCCGCTTTTGTAAGGACAATGTGATTGACCATATGACATGTGAACTCAAGGCCGTTATGAAGCTTATTTGCTCAGATACCTCCTTGAACCAACTAGTTACATTCCTGACTGGGAGTCTCACATTGCTTGGTCCTTTTTCCTTTATCCTTTTCTCATACTTGCGCATTCTTGTGGCAATTCTGAGAATCCATTCCTCTGGCGGCAGGCTCAAGGCTTTTTCCACTTGTGCATCCCATTTGACTGTGGTAACCATATTCTATGGAACCTTTATTTTCTCTTATCTTCAACCCCAAACAAAGACCACACGGGATTTGGACAAGACCATTTCTCTCTTGTACGGGATAGTGACTCCCATGTTGAATCCACTCATCTACACGCTCAGAAATCAGGAGGTGATTGGGGCACTAAGAAGACTTGTGAGAAGCAAAGGGAATGTACAAAAGAATCCAGTAACACACACATGATGAAAATATTGTACACTTGTATGTCACTTGTATACTTGTATTTCATTACTCATATAAATGCTGAAAATAAATGTTAGCTTGGAAAAAAAATCATCTAGAAAATTTGGGTTGAGAAACAATGTCTTATAGTATCTGCATACACACGAAAACATACAGTACAATCATTTCCATTTTTGTTTGGAATTGTGTCCCTTTGGATGTACTGTCAGGATTAGAACCGCTGCACCAAAATACAAGTATTTGACATGGACAATCTACCAGCCCTTTCAACAGGGCAACACTGGAAACCCGACATTGTGTCTCAGAGTGCAATCCTAACCTGAAGTTAGGCCAGCATAGTTAGGCCAGGAAAGCTTGGCTACCACAAGGGCAACTGTGAAGCATGCTTGGACCTCTCTCAGGGTCAGGAGGGATGGTGCATGTCTGTGTGCTGGCCTCTCTGACTCAAAGAGTGGTCCCAACATACTTTATGGTGTCCTTTTTGCCAACCAAACTTTGCTGGACTAACTGTGCCGGCCTAACTCCAGGTTAGGATTGCGCCCTCAGAAAGGTTATATAGGGATCTGATACAGAAGTCCAAGTTAGACTTTGAGATGTCACATTATAACATACAGGTGTGGCCCAGTATCCACTGATTCAGTATCCACTGTTTCAGTTATCCATGGATACCATGGATACTGAGACACCTATTAAAAAGGTAGGCGGACATAAAACAAATCTCTCTCTCTCTCTCTCTCTCTCTCTCTCTCTCTCTCTCTTACTTTCTTGCAGCAAAATCATTGATGTTTCCCTACCTTTAAAAAAGATGTACCCAGTATTCACTGTTTCAGGTATCCTGGTGGGGTCCAGAACAGAACCCCAGCAGATACCGGGGCAAGCCTGTATGTTTAATGAATTCTTATAATGTCAAAATCCATTATTGTCCCAGATGTATATTTTTGTACAAGATGCATAAGGACAAATCTTCCTTGCTCTTTCTAGACCCCTATCATTTTTATAGAAGCATCTTTTAAAAATGCTTTTAAGGGCCCAATCCTGAAGCTGGTAGTAATCTCTTAATCTCTTACTGCTGGTTTTGGTGTTGTAAATGCTCCATAAAGTGCATTTGCAGCACCACTAGGAGTTCTGAGCATGCGTCAACAAAGATAGACGCTTTCACACCGCCCTCCGAGAAGCATTTTCAGATAAAATGAAATAAACAACAGAGAAAGAAGGAAAAGACCTGGGCAAAAAGCCAAAGAAAAGATAAGAAAGGACTGAGCAGATATAAGAAGCAAAAACTTTAAACTTGGTGAGTTTTAGCTCATTTTATATACAGTCCTTATCTAAAGTAAATAGAAATAAAGATGGCGACAAGGCGTGATTTTAAAGAGCTGAATGAGTTGATAAGTAATGTGGAGAAAAACATAAGGCAAGATATTAAGCAACTACAAACCAAGATTGAAGATATTGTGGAGGAGGTAAAAACAACTCAAGCAACAGCAGATACAGCTCTAAAAAGAAGTCAAAGTAATGAGGTAGAGATAAAGCTTTTAAGAAAAAGAGTGGCTGAACTATCAGACCGTCAACGACGCAGGAATTTAAGAATAATTGGGGTTACAGAACAAATTAAACCAAGAGACTTGGAAAAAACTTTGATAGACTTTTTTCAAAAATATGGTATAGTAATCTCAGAACAAGACATTGAGAGAGTACATCGTAGCCTCAAACCAAAGCCAGAAGCTGGACACAAACCAAGAGATACTATAATTGCATTCTCCAGGGAAAAACTTCAGAATCAAGTTTGGAGAAATTTGAGAAAGCAGAAGGAGTTAAAGCTTCAGGGTGGAAGGGTATATCTTCGTTTAGACTTATCGTCAGAGACTTTAGAAGAAAGGAAAAAGTTGAAACCCTATGCCCAGAAGCTGCATGACAATGGAATTCTTTTCTCTTGGGGAGTCCCAGCTGCTATTTTAATTTTCAAAAATGGAAAACTTTTGAGAGCTTCGAATTCAGAAGAAGCTGAAAAACTACTTCACAAATTTAATATAACTATGGAAGAGAAAAAACAACAAGAAGAGGAGGATGGAGAGGAGAGAGAGGAAGAGGAAGAAGAGGAAGAAGAGGCAGAAGAAGAAAAAGAAGAAAAAGAATAAGGGGGTTAAAATGTTGATGAAAGTACTGATAGTAAATTATCTCTTCTTTGAATGAAATGGTGAAATGTTGAAAAGAAGCAAAGTATGTTAAAAGATATACTATTTAGGTTAAGTTAATTAATAGTAATTTATTATAAGTTGTGTTGTTTAAAGAGAGGATATATAGAGAGGGTTGAGTAAGTGAAAACTCAGAACTTACGTATGGGGACGAAAAGGGGAGGATTTAGAATCCTTAACCATCACCTCATGAAGGGTTTTTTTTTTCGGGCTATGGGGGATATGGGAAGGAATGACCAGATAAAAATAACTAGAAATCAATTAATGAGCACATCTATGGAGAATGAAACTAACACAAATGGAGAGGACAATTAAGGTCCTTTCATTAAATGTTAATGGTTTGGCCTCAGATCTCAAACGTTACAGATTAAATAACTTGGCAAAGGGTAAAGGGATTGATATTTTATGTCTACAGGAAACTCATAAAGCAAAAAAGGATTTAAGACCACTGTTAAATAACAAAATATGGAAAATGCAATTTGAATCAAGAGGAACAAACAAAGCTAGGGGAGTGGCCATTCTTATTAATTCTAGACTTAATATAAGTCTTTTAGAGCAATATCAAGACAGAGAAGGAAGAGTCATATTTCTGAAATTTAGTATGGATGGTAAGAAATATACCTTAGCAAACATATACGCACCGAATCAGGGCCAAACAAAATACCTCAATCAAATCTTTCAAAAAATCCAATTATTTTATGAGGGTAATTTAATAATTACGGGAGACTTTAACAATGATATTATGACAAATAAGAAATTAAAATTAAAAAAATGGAGATTGATTGAAGTATACAATCTTTTACAGAAAGAAAAACAGCCCACATATTTCTCAAACAGACATAAAAAATTCACCATTATTGACCATGTCTTGGTGAAAGAAACAAATGATATGAAAGTGGAAGATATAGACACAGGGACAATTTGGTTATCAGATCATGCACCATTGATAATAGAGATTAGGCTAATAGAAAATCAACGAGAAAAAAGATGGAGATTTAACTCCAGAATATTTTTTCAACAAAAGGATAAAGAAGATTTAAGGAGGGAAATACAACAATATTTCATGGAAAATAAAGGATCTGCAGAGGAAGGGATAGTATGGGATGCAGCTAAAGCGGTGATTAGAGGAATATGTATAAATAAAGAGATATATTTTAGGAGAAACACAAATATGAAAAGGGAACAAAAATTAAAAGAGATTGCAGAAACTCAAATGAAATTACAAAGAAAGTATGAAAAACAAACCCAAGAAAATCTATCTAGATTAAAAGAGGAACTGCAAGAATTGGATAATCTCTCCTTATGGAAAAAAGATATACTAGTAAAAAATCAGTATCAAAGAACTAGTATTAATTCAATGAAAAGATTGGCAAATTATTTAAAAAAAAGAAAGGAAAGACAAATGATAGAGTGTATGAAAGATGAAAAAGGGACTAAGAGATATAAAGATAAACAGATAAGAGAAATATTTGAAAAGTTTTATAAAAAATTATTTAAAGCTGAAGATGTAAAAAAGTTTGAAGAAGACGTAGGCAAGAAACTTAACAAACAAGAATTAGTAGGACTTAATGCAGAAATAACACAACAAGAAATAATAGAAGTTATAAAAAATTTAAAAAATGGGAAAACACCTGGATTAGATGGAATAGGAGCCGAATTTTATAAAATGGTGGTAAACGAAATAATTCAGGAAATGCAAAATCTCTTCAATGGAATATTAAAAGGAGGAAATACTCCAAACTCTTGGAAAAAATCTGAAATAGTAACCATTTTGAAACCATCTAGAGATTCAATGGAACCTAATTCGTATCGTCCTATAACCTTGGCTAGCCAAGATTATAAAATTTTTGCTAAAGTGTTGGCTAATAGACTAAAAAAAATACTTCCAAGATTAATAGAAGAAGATCAATATGGGTTTGTACATGGAAGATATATCAGTCACCCCATAAGAAATGTGATCAATACTATATATCACGCAAATAATAAACGAAGATACGCTCTTCTGAAACTGGATGTATATAAAGCGTTTGACACAGTAAATCATAATTATCTATTTCAGGTGTTGAAAAAATTAGGTTTTGAAGGATCTTTTATGGAGACTTTAAAAGAAATTTATAGGGAAGGGAAAGCGGTGATTAAAGTTAACAATAATTATACGAATGAAATTTTTATACAAAGAGGGGTGAAACAAGGTTGCCCTCTTTCCCCAATGCTATTTGCTTTAGCAATGGAGCCTCTAGCAGATAGAATCAGGCAAAGTGTTAGAATTAAAGGGTACAAAATAGGAAAAGAGGAGATAAAACTGAATCTGTATGCAGATGATATATTGTTGATAATACAAAACCCATTGGTAGCAGTAAAGGAACTTCTTATAATATTAAAAGATTTTAAATTGTGTTCTGGATTAGAAGTGAATATTGAAAAATCAGAAATTATGTTTAAAAGAGTAGATATTAAAGAACAAAAAGAAATAGCTAAAATGACAGGGATGAAATTAGGAATTAAGTTTATAAAATATCTGGGAATAGTAATAACAAATAATGTTACAAATTTGATGGAAAGGAACTATATAACATTATGGAAAAAAATACAGCAAAATTTAAAGCAATGGGAAAATAAGAATTTAAGTATATTAGGAAAAATAAGAGCAATTAAGATGTGTATATTACCTAAAATGTTATACCTCTTTCAAACGCTTCCAGAGAGAATATCAAAGAAAAAGTTGGCGACATGGGATGTGGAAATTAAAAATTGGATATTTGGAAAAAAAAGAGCTAGGACAATAAGGAAGGTTATATACTCACCACAGGATGATTTGGGATGGGGCGTTCCACATTTAGATAGTTATTATCAGGCATTTCAATTAAGAATGCTCTTGGAAATGGATGGCAATAATACAGAAAAATGGGTGAGATGGGAAGATGCAGTAAATAAGGAAGCAGGGAAATTTGGAATATTTACATTAAACATCAAACATGAGATTAAAAATACAATGGGACCAAGATACACAGCGTTGAAAATATGGGATAAATATAAATCTAAATGGCTGCCGAACATTTCCAAGTGGGCCCCACTTGAATCTCTATATGAAAAACCAATAGATATAGATAAAAATTTTTGGGTCAAACTAAAGGAAAAAGGTTACTATATAGTTAAAGATATGTACACTATGCAGGGGTCGTTGTATCCGTTACAAGAATGGTTGAGGGAAGTTGGAGGGAAACATTGGTTCTGGGTAACCTCTTTGTATAATGTATTGAAACAAAGAAAATGCCATCTGATGGTAAATAAGGAGGAAACCGAGTTGGAAAAAATTTACAGAAACAAAAAGGAAAATAACAAAGGGATGGCAAAAAAGATATATACATTAATACTAAAAGATAATGTGGCGCTGATTATACAGAACCAGTGGGAAAAGGAATTGAAATTGTCAAAGCAAGAAATTGATAGATTAATAATAGGAATTAGGAAAATAAAAATAGAAAAATTTAGAGAACTTGAGATGAAACTTCTATTAAAATGGTATAGAACCCCTTTGCAATTATCATATATGTTTAAAGGCAATAGTCCAAACTGTTGGCATTGTGGAAAGGAAAAAGGATATTATATTCATATGTGGTGGGAGTGCCCAAAGGTAAAAAACTTTTGGCAGCAAATATTAAATAAAGTGGAGGTATTATGTAAAATTAAACTAGAAAATTCAAGAAAAGTAATCTTTGCTGGAATATTGGATAATAACAAAGTAGAAGATAAAGAACTGCTAAAAGCAATAATAACGGCTGCACATGCAGTGATAGCGAAGGAATGGAAAGATACAACAAAATGGAATATGGAAATATGGAATTCCTATCTATATCAATGGATTCAGTCAGATATACTCTCAATCTTGGGACAGGAAGAAACATGGGAGGAAAAACAAATAGAGATAAGAAAGAAATGGAATAGATATATAAAATGGGTAAAAGAAGAAGGGGCCAATAAAGATATTTATGTTAAAATCCAAAAGATGTGCGTATGGTTAAAAATATAAGTTAATGGTCTAGATTCCATGGAGGGTGGGAACATATGGGAGAAAATAAGAAAAGGTGCATTGTCAGTATTAAATTATTATGTGTATGAAAACAAAAAAGTTGTATGAAAATGTGGATATGATAAAATAATTGTAAATATGTAATATGTAAATAAAATAAAATATTTGACAAAAAAAAAAAATTTGCAGCACCACTAAAAGCCCCAACACCCCTATAAGCCTCTGGCCCTCCTGACCTTGCTGGCATGGGCTGCACCATCCAAACTGTACTCTGGTTGTGTGCCACACGCAGCCTTCCCAGCCCTCAGGATGCCTCCGGAAGGTCAAAAATTGTGACTTCCTGGTTTTCCCAAAGGCCGAGAAGTGACATTTTTAGACCCTTTGAAGGCCTTAGACTGATTTTTGAGGGTCGGAGAGGCCTCCTCAGCCCTCGGAACATGCTCTGAGTATTTCCTTTCCTGTGATCTGCTGGTTCTGAGAAAATTACTCCAGTGAATTTCAATAAGCTGCTTGTGGGGTGGGGGAATGGGAGTCCATTAAAGTGTGTGCTCTATTTCTGTGGTGTGTGTTGCAGCTGGGAGGAATCCTGGAACTTTGAACCCATTCATTCATTCATTCATTCATTCATTCATTCATTCATTCATTCAGTGCCCTCTCTAATGTATTCATTTAAGGGCACAATCCTAACCAATTTTCCATTACCAGGATAACAGCAATGTAGCTCTGAGGTAATTGTTAAGGATAAATTTCTGGATCCCAAACGTATGGTCCAAAAGAAAGGTCATATTTGCAAATATGGGTGGCAAGCAAATACCAAAACAGAACAAGCTGCGTACCACACCTTGCACAAAACGGGTGCAACAATTTATACTACTGAGACGGAGTTCCTCACCGTATCTTCATTGGTTATTGCCCAGCCAACTGCTAGCACTCATGCAGAATAATTTATTTCCCCCCTCCTTCATATGTACATCCCTCCTTTGCACATGCTTTACCCCACGATCATTAGGCTCATCACGCTTGCGCACTGTCACATAGCTTTCTTGCTATGGTCAGCTGCAATTTGTTACACTGTTATCTGCCCCTGAGAAACTGAGGCCTAAAATGAAACTTTTGGGCCCTGTCCTTTGTCTCTTGTTCCCAACTCTCATGCCCCCTTATCGGGCTAACCTTGACCTGAGAACACCAGCTAACTTACTTCATCAACTACCTCTTCGCTTTTACCCCCTTACATCAGGCATTATATTTTAGTGTTGGGGGTTCCAAATTATCACGATCATCTTCATATTTCACATAATGAAACAAACATTCCCTTATCTTGAGAAGGCCTCCACTGCAAGATACAAAATAGGTCCCATTAGCACAACTATGTCAGTGCTGGAAGGTTGGTTAGGATTGCACCATAAATGTGTGTGTGTGTTGTGTGTGTGTGTGTGTGTGTTTCTTTGATTGATTGATTGATTGATTGATTGTCCAGCCTGTATCACCATGCCAGATATTTGATGAGGCCCTCCAGCTAAAACGTTTGGAGACACCTGTGTTAGATTATAGCAGAAGCATATTCTAAAGCAATGAGAAATTCTTCCTTGCTTGCCAATATTCTTGAGGGTGCTCTCAGTGTTGCTACTGGGATTATGCACAAATGGGAATACAGAGAACCAACCTGGTGCAGAAATATCCATCAACTTAAAGAACTCACTAAAATAAAAATCCTATGTGGCTTTTCATTTACGGGTGTGGATCATAAGAATAACAGTACTGACTGTGCATTACAAATGGTGATGATAACATACTACGTTCAGGCAAAGGAGAAAATAAAAAAAATTCGTCATTCTTTATGGTATGTAGTTTTATTTGCAATGTGTGTGTGAGAGAGACATTAAGAAAGAGGTGACACCATTTTTCTTCCACTTTAAATCTTTCTCATTTTTCTGCATTGGAGTATTGATTTTAATTCCTGTGTTAAATGAATGTTGATTCTCAATAGAACAAAAAAGTCTGATAAAGACAAAGAGTGAGAGAAGGAGAAAATATTGCTTTCATAGAGTTTTGAGATTTTGAGAAATCTTGAGATTTCCTTTCTCGGTAACAAAGAAACCTTAAGACACAACCCATTGTCATTTATCATTAAAGAGATTGCTGGTGTTCAGTAGGTGTCTATGTTATTTAGAAATTAATAACACAAATAAATAAAATAAATTTCCTAAGTTCCTATTTTCTATTTCCTATTTCCTAAGTAAATAGGGAAAAAAAGATTAAACAAAACTACATTCAGGACCAATTCCTTCATTCTGTTTTCACTGTGGGATGTGAATGTATTTCCCAGTGATGTCAGAATTATAATTTTACTTTACTATAATTTAATTATAATTTTTTCATAGACTATATAGTCTATGAAAAGTAGTAGCCATCCTGCCCAAAAATGTACACGGTAAAGCATGACAATTGATTGTCTCACTAGGTTATGTGCTGGACGAGCCTAACACAATAAGAATATGTGTCTGGATTATGTGATATCTTTCTTCCCCAAAACAGAATGGCAGCCCTTTTGGCTAAGATCAAGTGTAGTGTAGAATGACAGAGCAAAAAATAAAAATAAAAAAAAAAGGTTGTTGAATTTGAAGATTTGCCTTTTTGTGTAATGTTGAGTATTTCCTAAGACAAATTTTGACATATATTGTAAATGCTCATTTCAAAAGGGCTGCCTCCTAATTTTCTCTTCCTCCTATGGACAGAACTTCCTCACAGGTGGAAGAAAAACTTCCTTAAGAGCAAGTGCTTCTTCCCCAGGAGAAAGCTCCTTCCACAGAAGGCACAAAACCTTAAGATACAATTCAGAATATTGTTGGGCGTTTTTTTTTTTTTTTTAAAGAAAGCAGCCAAATATATGTTCCTGTATTTGCTGTGTGGATTTGGGGCCCAATCCAGAGCCCTCCAGTAAGAATGGTACGAGTGTATTGCTCAGGCTGGTGCCACACAAGGAACCGTAAAGTGCCTCCAGTGCCGGCAGTAGGGCATTTCCACTGGTGCTGGGTGTGTGTGTGTGCCATGGTGACAAAAAGGACATAGTGGAGCTGGAAAAGGTGCAGAAGAGAGCAACAAAAATGATTACGGGGCTGGGGCACCTCTCTTACGAAGAAAGACTGCAATGTTTGGGGCACTTCAGTCTGGGGAAAAAGGCGCCTAAGGGGGAACATGATTGAGACATACAAAATCATGCACAGGAGGGATAGAGTCGATAGAGGAATGTACTTTTCCCTCTCTCACAATACCAGAACCAGGGGGCATCCACTCAAACTGAGGGTTGGGAGAGTTAAAACAGATAAAAGGAAGTACTTTTTTACCCAGCGGGTAGTTAATCTGTGGAACTCTTTGCCACAGGAGGTGGTGATGGCATCTGGTCTTGATGCCTTTAAGAGGGGATTGGATGGATTTCTGGAGGAAAGGTCCATCATGGGCTATAGGCAGTGATGGATTGTGCAACCTTCTTCTAAAGGTGGTGGGCTACTTCAGAGTACCGGGTACAAGGGAGTGGCAACAGGATGCAAGCATCTTGTTGTCTCACGCCTCCCTGGGGCACCTGGTGGGCCGCTGTGAGATACAGGAAGCTGGACTAGATGGGCCTTTGGCCTGATCCAGCAGGGCTCTTCTTAGGTTCTTAGGTTCTTAGCTGCGCACGGCCAACAGGGAGAACCGCTCGGCAGCGAGTGGTGAGTCCACCACTAACTTGCTGGTGATGCATCACCACCACTTGCTGGTGATGCGGCTTTTCTGGCCAGGGCAGGACGGTGATCTGGGGCAGGGGAAGGGGTGGAGTGGGGGGCAGGACTGGCAGCAACTCTCCCCACCAGTTCCTGATCTCTGTGTAAGGCTGTGTGACCCTCGCTTCTGCACCAGCTAAATAGCCAGGGGTAAAGGGGACGAGCATCCCCTTTCCCCGCAGAGCCTTCCGCGGCTACCTGGCTGCAACGGGATGCAGTGGTAGCTGCCTGGCTACTGCTGCGCTCCCGGAGGGTCAGGCAGCTCTGGAATGGGCTGTTAAAGAATAAATGTGAAGGCTTGTAGAAAAGGGGGGGAGTTATGTGAATGTTATCATTGCTAAAAAAAATTGTAGCTTTCCCCCAACCTTGTAAAGGGCCAGGATGGTGTTATGGTTCAGGAGTTGGACGTAGACCTGGGAGATTCAGGTTCAAATCCCTGGTCAGCTATAAAGCTTCCTGGGGGACCATCTTTCCACCTACTTTACAGGTGATGTTAAAGAGGATGGGAGGAAACATGTACACCAGGCTGAGATCCTTGGAGGAAGGGCAGTACAAATACGTGAAAAATATTGTGACAAATTATATATATTAACAAATTATATTAACTATATAAATTAACAAAGTTAATTAACAAAGTTATATCAAATTATATACTGTATATTAACAGTCTTTCCTCACTACCAAAATCAACAATCAAGCAGAGGTTTGGCAAGCCCCTAATGGAGATGCTGTAGGAGGATTTCCTGCTACAGGCAGGGGTTTGGACTAGATGACCATGCAGGTCCCTACCAGCTCTATGAGTCTATGACCAAATGCCAACTACTGCTTCGCTAGCTTTGGGAGTCTGGTTCAAATTAATTTAATTTTTTTCCCCTTTCACTTCAGATAATAGTCAGTTCTGGACTATGGAAGAGAAGAATGTGACTGCCTTCACTGAATTTATCCTCATTGGTTATTCAGGTCGACCAAAGACGAGAATAGGACTCATTATTTTCTTGACAGTTGCATATTTTGTAACAGTGGTGGGAAACGGTCTCATTATCTTGGTGACCGCAGTAGATCCTCGACTCCACACACCTATGTATTTTTTCCTCAGTAATCTCTCCTTCCTGGATATCGGCTATTCAACATCTTCCATACCACAGGCCATTACAAACCTTCTCGTGGACAGGCCCACCATGCCCTTCGCAATGTGTTACGTTCAAATGAGCACTGGTCTGTGCTTAGGGGTGACCGAATGTATCCTCTTGGCTGTCATGGCTTACGACCGTTACATCGCAATATCCAGTCCATTGCATTACATGCTCATCATGAGCAATAAGCTTTGCATCCAATTAGTATCCATGACATGGGCTTGTGGTGTCCTTTTTGGGGTGGTCCCCATTTATGCTTTTCCAGGTGAATTTTGTGGGAATAATGTGATTGACTACATGACATGTGAACTCAAGGCAGTTATGAAGCTTGTTTGCTCGGACACCAGTTTCAGCCAACTGCTTATGTTCCTGACTGGAAGTCTCACATTGCTTGGTCCTTTTGCTTTCATCCTTTTCTCCTATTTGCGCATTCTTGTGGCAATTCTGAGAATGCATTCCTCTGGGGGCAGGCTCAAGGCTTTCTCTACCTGTGCATCCCATTTGACTGTGGTAACCATTTTCTTCGGCACAGCCATCTTCTCATATCTTCAACCCCAAACAAAGAATACACAGGATTTGGACAAAATAGTTTCTCTCTTCTATGGAGTGATGACTCCCATGTTTAACCCATTAATCTACACACTCAGAAATCAAGAGGTGATAGGGGCATTGAGAAGAATTATGGGGAATAAAGGGAAATCATAACAATGAAATGATTGAAATGAATGAAATGAATGAGGACATGATTAATATATTCTTATACTCTTAACAATATTATGTTGTTGCTTCTGTTTCTCTCACTATTCATATGTGAATGGCAATGATTCTGTAACTAGGACAAAATATTTGTCTACTACTGTGGTTCTAATATGAATATGAAACTACTCAGTTCATAGTACAAATAAACTACCATTGACAATATGGGGAGCATGCCAAAGATATATGAAATTAATAGGATTTACAGCCCAATCCTAGCCTTACCCCCTTCTGGTGCAGGCATGCTATATCTCATGAAGGACCAGATTAGAGGATTAGAGGTGAAAGAGGATCCCCTTATACCTCCATAGAACTCCTGCTTCTCATTGGGTCTCCTTGGATCTGCGCTAGCAATTTCGCTAGTGCAAGGCCAAGTAGAGAAAGCAGGCGGGGAGCTGGCAGAAAATGGGGATAGAATCCAGCACATGCCATCACCACTGAGATTTTTTTTCCACCTAGTCCTACTGATGTGGTGACTTACAGCCCAATCCTATCCTTTCATTGGTGCAGTTGCACCAAAAATGGTGCATGCTGTATCCAGCAGGGGGCAAGGCAGATTGGGAGACTGCTGAGGGGGGAGGGGATTTAAATGCCCATTCTTCCCCATCAGCCTCCTTTTTGCAATGTGTCTTCTCAGATTTGCTCCAGTGATTTCAATGGCACAAGTCCAAATAGAGAAAGGGTATAGGGAGTCTGCTGCCAGAGGGGATAGAATCCAGCACACACCATCATTGCCAGATCCACCCCTTGCACAGCATTTCTACCCCCTGATCCTCTCCCCCAGGCTCATTCACTCCCCACTCCCTTTTCACCCTCCTCCACCCCTATTGCCTCCCCTGCCAGCTTACCTATGCCAACCTTTTCATTGGTATTCTGGCAGTGTGCTGCCTGGCATGGTGCCAGAGTGGACTTCATGACTGCATTAGGTATAGTATGGGTCAGGGATTAAGACCAGATAAATGGATTGGTCAAGGGGGCCTGGAACCAATCTCCAGAGGATTTTTGGATGAGGGATGCATGCTGGGAACCCCTTGAGCAAGGATTGCAAAGTCAACCTCAAAGGCTGCTCAGCTTGAAGAGTGTGGTGTAATCCAGAACTTGCTCAGTCAATTTCTTGCATGGATGTAAAGAAGCTTGGATTCTCAGCAGATGATCTACAGCTTTGGTTCAAGGCAAGAACAGTCGAAATGGAGAAGAGGCAATAGCCCAGATCAAACATAGCTGTGAAAAGGCAGC
This sequence comes from Lerista edwardsae, assembly GCA_029204185.1. Taxonomy (NCBI): domain Eukaryota; kingdom Metazoa; phylum Chordata; class Lepidosauria; order Squamata; family Scincidae; genus Lerista; species Lerista edwardsae. The sequence goes on along the minus strand of JAJKFI010000193.1, from coordinate 299,749 downwards.
CCAAAGGAAAAGCAAGTGTTGAGTTTGCTGTTGAGCTGCAAGGAATAGGATAAAGACTCAGGTTGCTTTTCACCCTGACTCTGAGGCTGCCTCCCTGCTGCCTATCATGGATGGATTTCATCTGACCACTTCCTGATCTCTGAAAAGTGTTGATTCCCCACTACCTGTTGTGTTAGGCAGCCCAATCCTAAACTGAGCTGGAGCAGGCCGGCCGGTGGGCCTGCACTGAATGCAATGCAGCTTGGGAGGCCACTGGAGCCTCCCCGGTGCAAGGGCACATTCATGTCCTTGCACCAGGGGAGGCACCAGTCTCCCCAATGTGCTCCTTAGATCTGTACCTGCAAAACCACATGGCCCAAATCAAGGCTGCGTGGCCTGGGGATGAGGCCTTGGATGCGGCCTAATGGTTGCATCCTGTACCATCCACTTCCTCAGAAGCCTCCCAGGCCCATTTAATGTGACTTTGGGTTTTCAGTGAAATCCAGAAGTTGAGTAGAGCTGAAGCCTGTAGAGTACATGGGTGGATGTGTGCAGCCTCTGTGGGCTTCAGAATGCCTCCAGACCCAACTGGAGCTCACCTCCACTTGGGCTGGGTTGGTGGATACCGGAAAACCACAGATTTGAGCATCCGCTGTTTTCCTTAACCACAGGGGTTCCTGGAATGAAACCCTAGCACAGTGGTTCTCAAACTCCTTAGCACCGGGACCCACTTTTTAGAATGACAATCTGTCCAGGCCCTACCAGAAGTGATGTCATTGCTGGAACTGCCAGAAGGCAGCAATAAGTTGAGTTATTTCCCAGTCATTTTTGAATAGCAAAGTGAACCAGAAATTTAAGAAGCCTATTTACAACCTTGACACAAGCAAAATAACCATATCGCCGCCCCCCTTTTCCCATCTTCCCATATTTTCAATATGGCTGCCCTAAGTGCTTTGTAACCCCCATGAAATTGGCTTGCAACCCACTGGTGGGTCCCAGCCTACAGTTTGGGAACCACTGCCCTAGCAGACAATGAGGGCCCACTGCACATGCCACTGCACATGCAATGGGATCAATAATGTTTTCGATGTCTGCTGCTGCTGGAATGATGCTTATTGCTATGTCTCTTACATCTCCTTTTGATTTGTTTTATTGTACTCTCCTATGCTTTTTATTATTGTGTGCCATGTTTGGGCTGTCTGATGAACAGTAGAATAGAAGGGAAACAATTAATGCAAATAAAATAAAATAAATACATATAAATTAAGAAAACAAGCAGATAAATATTCTTGTCTAAACTTTGTAAAAGAAGGTCATGTTAATTGCCTACAGAAAGTTATTTTCTCAGGGGGGAATGGCAGTATTCATTAAGCGTCAACTTTGTATCCCCCAAGGAAACAAGTAACACTCCGATATACTTAATACTTCTATTTTCTCAAGGAGCTGATTCCGTAGGCGAAGAAAAAAAATAGTTTGCACTTTTTCTTTTTTGCATTATGTTCTGAGAATAATATATAATGATATATGTACCTTGGAAACTAGTTTCTTTGGCATCTCTAATGAATCACAAAGGAATTTCAAGTTATTTGGTAGTTACAAGTCTGCACTTAGGCCAGAGCCATACTCGGCTCCAGGGCCAGCTCTAGGAGTGGTGGGGCCCAATGCAGGACATTCCTGTAGAGCCCCCCGCACTCCCCACAGGGGCCCCCACTCACCAAGAAGAGCACTGGTGGTGCCACACACAAAGAGTGGCACTTGAAAATAGTTGGTGGTGACAGGATGACATCACTGCCAATTGCTTCCAGGAGGCCCATTTTGGGCACTTCAGAAGCTGGGGCAGCTGAGAGAGCCCAAGGTAAAGCTGCTCTGCTTGTCTCACTGACCTACATATAATCCTAAGAGATCCTGACTGCAGCAGCAAGCAATATGCTCACTGCACTGGTGCGGGGGCCCCCAAAGCGCGGGGCCCGATGTGATGACATTGGTCACATTGGCTTAAAGACAGCCCTGCTTGGCTCACAGCACCACCACCCTGTCCCACCCACTATGTTGCCCGGCCACTCTTCCCCGCACCCAGAATTGCTCCATTTAGGATTGATCCGAAAGCAAGGGAGGGTGGAGAGCAAAAGGCATGGGGGTTTTCTGTGCCATGGCAGCGCACTGTCCACCATGTTTACCTCTCCCTACACCTCAGACCTTATGGGATTTTATGTGTCACCACCAGCACTTGTGCTCACAAATATAATTGTGCCCACAAATAATAGATATTGTGAATTGTGCTCACAAATGTAAAGCCAGTGAAGGTGATATACCAGGGGTTTTGATCATAACTTTCTAGCAACAGTCAGTCGCCTGATGTGTGCATTCTCTACCACTATAACAGTCTTCATAAGAAGCTTCACACAGAATGCTTTACAATAGTTTGATCTTGATGACTTCAGCACATGAGTAAACATATTCAAGTTTGACTTCTTCATGAAAGGATGTAGTTAGCACATCAGACGAAGATGTTCTGGTTCACAGCAATCAGCAAGACAAATAAATTCAAATTCATGCCCAAGAACACTCCCAAACAGTGCACCTGGTCCTTCAAAAAAAGCACCCTGTGATCCAGAACAACTTGGCAATTCAACTCCTGGGTAATAGATCTCCTCAATATCACCTCTGCCTTCTTCAGACTCCACTGTGTTAACCCTGATCCAGCCCATCGTCAACTCCACACCACCGTCCTACAAGTCTTCTTAATGCCCCTAAAACTTCTTGGTTTCGGAGTGTGTATATTAGTGGGTTTAACATGGGGGTCACTACTCCATAGAAAAGAGAAATTATCTTGTCCAACTCTTGGGTGCCTTTAGACTGGGGTAGGAGATAGGAGAATATAGCAGTTCCATAGAAAATGGTTACCACAATCAAGTGGGATGCACAAGTAGAGAAAGCCTTCAGTCTCCCACCTGCCGAATGTATTCTCAAAATTGCCACAAGAATACGCACATAGGAGAAAAGAATGAAGGCAAAAGGAGCAAGCAATGTGAGAATTCCATTGATGAGCGTCACCAGTTGGCTGGAGTAGGTATCTGAGCAAACAAGCTTCTTCACAGCTTTGAGTTCACATACAAAATGGTCAATTACATTTCTTCCACAAAAGTGAGCTGGCTGGGCATAAATGGGCACCACCCCGAAAAGGAAGCCACTTGTCCATGTTGCAGCTGCTAATTGGATGCAGAACATCTTGTTCATGATTAGCGTGTAATGCAGTGGACTGGATATTGCTATATACCTATCATAAGCCATGATGGCCAACAGGAAACATTCAGTCACCCCTAGGTACATACTACTGCTCATTTGAATGTAACATATGGTGAAGGACATGGTGGGTTTGTCCACGAGCAGGTTTGTAATGGCCTGTGGTATGGAAGACGTTGAATAGCTGATATCAAGGAAGGACAGATTACTGAGGAAAAAATACATCGGTATGTGAAGGCGAGGATCAACTGTGGTCACCAAGATAATAAGGCCATTTCCCATCACGGTTATGGAATACACAATCATCATGAAGATAATTAGCCCGATCCTTGTTTTTGGTCGCCCAGAATATCCAATGAGAATGAATTCAGGCAGGGTAGTCTCATTGTCATCTTCCATGTCATGTACTGAAAATTATCTGCAATGGAATGCAAAAAGGGAAGAGTTCAAAAACACAGCACAGTCAGTCCTAACATTTGTGGGTTAGTATTTAACATTCTGGTATGCGAGGGTATGCAACTGTCTAGCATCCCAATCCAATGCACATCTACTCAGAAGTAAGTCCTATAATATTCAATAGTGCTTACGCCCAGTTAAGTGAGGATAGGATTGCAGCCTAAAGCAGGCAGTTGCTTACTTTTGAGTAAATTGGCCCTTGGATCTGACAGCACATTTATTTATTTATTTATTCATTCAATTTATACCCCGCCTTTCTGCCCCATGGGCACCACACAATCCTAAACATGTGTACTTGGAAGTAAGCAATACTGACTTCAATGGGTCTTACTCCCAGGCAAGCGTATATGATTACAGCCTGAGGGACATAGTGTAAAAATATGTCCATTTTGAAAAAAAAAAAATCTTGAACAGGAAACCAAACTTCAAATGCCTGTACCTTTCCTTACATCATTCATTCATTCATTCATTCATTCATTCATTCATTCATTCATTCCCTTTTTGTCTTTCATTGTTCTTGACCGGTACAAACCTTATTGTGAGAATCTAATTACACATCATCCAGGCATTTCATTTTGGATTTCATGGAGTAGCTAGCTGGTCAAAAACCAATTCTTTTACGCCACTTGTTTTTATGACTTTTTTCTTTAGTATGAAAAATTTAAAAATGTTGACTACACATAGTCACGGCAAGAAAATCCCATAGAAAATCCCATTATCCCATAGAAAAATACATTCAGATCCCACAATTAGAAAGGGTTCTGAATGCATCTATTTATAATAATTTGCTGACAAGCATTACAGAAAAAAGGTCCTATGTGTTGGATCCAAAGCTTCCTGTTCTCTTTTGAATACTCTCCCTTAAATACATGAACATGTATCATCTACAGAGTGCAGTAAGGATCTCAAAGTCTAAACCACACCCTAGTCTAAGATGTGATGTGCTGGATTTTAGATGTCTGTTTTTCTCTTTAATTCAATTCAAGCATCTGGATCCTGCTTATCGGTTCCTTTTGGAATTAACTGAATGTGCTCTTATTAAAACGCTGACTAGAGATATGAGTCCATCATAAGCATAAATCATCAGTCCTGACTACCAATTTGCTCATTTATTTCCAGCCATGGTTGGCTAATGTATAAATGGAGGACTAAATCCAGAGAAATTGCAATCATGAATTGCAACTCAATTGCAATTGAAATCAATGAGACAAGGTAGATGCACTTTGTTCCAAAATATTGTCCAAATCTACTTTTCCACCAAATATATTAAAAGAAAAAAAGCAGAAATAAATTGGTGTTGGCAAACTGACATCTCCAAAAATGGTTCAGTGCAGCAGGTCTGGGAATAACATAATTGTTGCAAGAATATGATCAGTTTTGACAGCTATACTGACATAAATTCTAGCTCCAATTTTATAATGTTAATAATGGATTATTTAATATTGAGTAAAAAGCTGTCTCACAATTCCTCTGATACAACTGACCATGTTCTGTAATTGTATTGACCCTCCAGAAGTGAGATACACAATAGAACTCTCTTCTTTGCACTCTCAGATATTACACTGTGAACATTGTCCTGTAGCAGTTTAATATCCAGATTTTCCTGGATATTCAATTCAACTAGTTTTGAGATGTTGGGAGCATTCTGCCAGGGAACTCAGAATATTGAACTCCCCTGCTTTGATATTTTCAAGCATCATCAAAGCAAGCACAAAATGTGCTCACATAAGGATGCACCTTTTAGTCAAACAAGTGGACTGATTTGCCCAGTTCCCTTTCATCTCAGCCCTTGGAAACATTTACAAGTGATTAATGTTTGCAAACATCCCGCCTTTTGTGGACAGATCATACAATTGGTGAAAGTGATCCAGTCAATGATTAACAAAGACATGAGATATTCCTCTTGGAACATGTGCAACATCTCAATTCAATTTCAGATCTAACACTGACACCCACAAACTAGATTGCACCTTCCACACTCACACAGGCTGTTCAAGTCTTACCCCATTTTCATTTCATTGCATGTATTTACCAAGTTCAATTTAACTATAAATACCTGAATGTCCATTGACAATATTTGTCATTAATCAAGGAAGCCTTTCAGCAACACAAGAATTGTGCTCAATGTGTAATACAAAGAAAAAAAATCTCAAAACTAGAAAGCTAGTCAGGTGATAGATAGATAGATAGATAGATAGATAGATAGATAGAAGTTATACCCTTTAGAGAAGAATACATTTTGCATTTCTCTCACCTGCCACAATGTAACAGAATGGCCTCATTATCTGAAATGAACTGAATGATGCATAGATATATAGCTATATAGATTATGCTAGTGAAGAATTTTTTAATGGCCTGAATATATAGGAACAGTAGAGAATGCACAGATTATCCTCTTGTTCTTATGAATGTGCATACATAATCCATTAGGGTTTGTTTAGTCAGGTTCCTTAGTTGATTGATACTTTAAGACCACTTTCTTCTTGTTTTCATTTGTTCATAATCCCAAGAGCACTGAGTCAGTGCCGCCGGGGCCAATTTTTAAACAATTCAGCATTTCACTTAACAAGAATGGAAATGTGTTCATACATTCACCTGAAATCTGGGATGGCAGCAGCCAAGAGGCTGGTATACCTGGGATCAAGTGGTGGGATTCAGGGGGTTCGCCCAGGTTCTATAGAACTGGTTGTTAAATGGCTGGGCCCCACCTCCAGGAAAAGACGCACAGCACTAAAATTACTTCAAAAGTTTATTTAAGACAAGATGACCCATAAGGAGAGCAACCCCGCTCATACATGATAAAGGAAAAGATTTAGGGAATGACATACTATGAAGACCCAAATTCCAATGTATTCACAATCTCCTGAATAAAAAAAAAAAGTATGTACATTTTTCTTGTCCCTGGAGGTATGGACAACATTTTTTCATTGTTTAGGGGCCAGCTGTAAGATACTGCCCCTCTCACTAACCCCTACAGGTATGCTCCAAAAATATAACTGTCTGAATATAACTTCAGTATGAGATGAATAAATGCTATGAAATATTCTATTTCACACAACCCAAGTCAAGTTAGAAACCCCCTTTTTTTCCTGCCAAACAACCTCCTTAATGCTCCTTTCACCTCCCTGTTCCTCAGGCTGTAAATAATGGGGTTGAGCATGGGGGTGATGACAATATAGGAGACAGAAAGCAGGTATTTGCTTTCTGGGGAATAGCTTGACTTGGGCTGCACGTAATTCAGACCTGTTGTGCCATAGAACAGAGTCACTGCTGTGATGTGTGAAGAGCAAGTGGAGAAGGCTTTGCGTCAGCCTTCAGTTGTGGGCATCCTGAAGATGGTGGCAATGATATGGATGTAGGAGACCAGGATGAGTGAGAAAGGAAACAGTATAACAATGAAACTTTCTACAATGGAAACTAACTCAAATGTGGAGGTATTCCCACAGGCCAACTGGAAAACGGGTGGGAAATCACAATAGAAATGGGAAACGACATTGGACTTACAGAAAGGGAAGGAAAAGAGCCAGGTACTGTTTATAATGACAAAGGGGAGTCCTGCACTCCATACCACTATCGCCAATCAGGCACATAACCGGTTGTTCATTATGACTGTATAACGCAGAGGATGGCAAATGGCGACAAAGCGGTCATAGGCCATGACTATCAATATGAAGCATTCGGTGGCTCCAAAGAAGAAGGCAAAGTACATCTGTGTCCTGCATCCCGATAAGGAGATGGTCTTCTTCTCCGAGAGGAGGTTCACAAGCATCTTCGAAATAATGCACGAAACAAAGCTAAGTTCTGCAAAGGAGAGGTTGCGGAGAAAGAAGTACATAGGGCTGTGCAAGGTGGAATTAAATCCGTTTTTGTTAGCAAGATGATGAGGAAGTTGCCCGTCACAGTTAACATGTAGATAAGGAGAAACGCAATGAAGAGGAGAACCTGGAGCTGGCCGAGGTCAGAGAACCCCAAAAGAATGAACTCATTGACCATTGTCTGATTGGACCTGGTCATTCTTCACATCTAGGATTAAAAAGTAAAAGTACCGTTATGAAATGTGTGCAAAGCAACAGTAATTGCAGATTACTAGTATGAGGAGCAAAAGCCTTTCACCTTTACTAGACTCTCTTCTTTAGTTGAGTCTGGAACAGTGATGGCGAACCTATGACATGCGTGTCAAAGGCGACACGCCACCATGTTTTGTGTGACACACCAGCATTCACGAACACCTGACAACTGAATTTGCTTTGCTAGTATTGAATATGTAAATAATTATGTAAATAATTGTTTCTATTTTGCTAGGTGTGTATTTCTGTTTCTGCTAGGTGTGTGTTTCTGTGTGTGTGTGTGTGTGTGTGTGTGTGTGTGTGACACACACCAGCAGAGTCAAATTAGGCATTTTCTGAATTTTTGACATGCCGAGCCCAAAAGATTTACCATTACTGGTCTAGAGAAACAGACACGATAGCACTACATTGCAGCTTTCAATCATGATTGGAATTACAAGACAATTTTAAATATTTATTCAAATAGCCAAGCTGATAAACATGAATATACAAATGTCCCCCTGTATCCATAGGGGAGTCATGGAGAGATGTGAATATAACGTTGATACCCAAAGAAAGACTGGAGATGGAAAATATATATTAAAAAATTATAGGCCTGAATCACTATTTAACAATGATTATAACATTGATACATTATAACAATTAATACAACTATAGCATTGATATAATATTGAACAATGATTATAATATTGCTGCTAACAGCAATATTAGCAGAAAGAATGAAGAGGATCCTAATAGGCTTAATTCATTAAGATCAATCTGGATTTTTAACGAAAAGAAATATGAGGGATAATGTGAGAACTGTAACAGAGATAATTGTAACAGAGATAACAGAGATAAATTTACTGAAAGATAATTGGCATTAATATTTTTTAGATACAGAAAAGATTGTTCAGAGGGGAAACGTTCTTGCTAGTACTGCAGATACCCAAAACCTTGGATAGCAGCAAGTCCTATACAATATCTACTGTGCTAAGAGGAAGAAACAGCTGTTCAAAACATAAGAACATAAGAAGAGCCCTGCTGGATCAGGCCAAAGGCCCATCTAGTCCAGCTTCCTGTATCTCACAGCGGCCCCACCAGGTGCCCCAGGGAGGCATGAGACAAGATGCTTGGATCCTGTTGCCACTCCCTTGCACCCAGTACTCTGAAGTAGCCTACTACTAATGTAAGGAGGTTACAACCCATCATTGCCTATAGCCCACGATGGACTTTTCTTCCAGAAATCCATCCAATCCCCTCTTAAAGGCATCCAGGCCAGATGCCATCACCACCTCCTGTGGCAAGGAGTTCCACAGATTAACTATCCACTGAGTAAAAAAGTACTTCCTTTTATCTGTTTTAACTCTCCCAACCCTCAGTTTTAGCGGATGCCCCCTGGTTCTGGTGTTTTGAGAGAGGGAAAAGAACATCCCTCTATCGACTCTATCCCTTCCGTGCATTATTTTGTATGTTTCAATCATGTCCCCTCTCAGGCGCCTTTTTCTAGACTGAAGAGCCCCAAACGCTGCAGTCTTTCTTCATAAGGGAGGTGCCCCAGCCCCGTAATCATTTTTGTCGCTGTCTTCTGCACCTTTTCCAGCTCCACTATGTCCTTTTTGAGGTGTGGCAACCAGAACTGCACACAATATTCCAGGTGCGGCCTTACCATCGATTTGTACAATGGCATGATAATATTGGCCGTTGGAGTCTGGGTTTGACCCCCCCTTGGCGTGGGGGGCGAGAAGGGGTGCAAAACAAAACATCTGCCATGCCCTGCTGGAACGCCTGCACCTATTGGCAACTAACTCGGCATGTGCATGCCTCACGGCCTGGCGGCAAACACTGCAGGGGTCAGGCCCCCCTAGCACCCCCGGGGTGGGGTGCGCACGAGGCCTCATGTGAAAATGGTCTAAAACGGCCGAAATCGGTGTCAGATCCATAGTTTCTAGGGCCGCCGAGATGAACGGCAACACTCCCGATGCCGTTTAGTTTGAGTCCGGGTTCGGCCCCATCAGCGTAGGGGGTGAGAAAGGTTGCGAAACAAAATATCCACCGTGACCCGCTGCAATGCCTGGAGCGGTTGACACCAGTATGCTTTACAGTCTCGGGACAAACACTGTGGGGGTCAGACTCCCTACCGCCTCCAGGGGTGGGGTGCACAGGGGGCCCCATGTGAAAATGTGTGTGATACATGGGGAGGGGAGTAGCCAATACCTTGCAATCTGGTTGAGTCTTCCCCATATTGCTTACGATCTATTTTCAAGCATACATTGCAATTTCATCAATAAAGGAAACCCAAAAGAAGTCTCAAAAGAAACCTAATAGTCTGATCTAATGAAACATGATGAGAGAAAATGATGAGGGCAGGAGCTTTAGTCGAGAGGGTTAAAGCCTTCGTTTGCCTGAAGATAAGATCCGAAGGTCGTCAGTTCGAGAACACCGGAAGCTTTCGTGAGCGGAAGACCTTGAGAATTGCGACTGATAAGAGCTGAGCTGTCTCCAGCTGCCTGTGAGGGAGGAGTTGTGCTGGGCTAGCTGTTTCTTAGGTGGGAGCAGAGAAACAGTCTATCAGCCAGCAGGAAGTCAAGCATGCGGCCAGAAAGAAGGACTAGACCACGAAAGTTCCATCTGTATGTTGTTGTAGTTCTTAAAAGACAGAACTTCTTTGTGATTTGTAAAAACCCCTTGGGGGTTTAGAGAGATAAAGCCTGCCTATATAAAATTCCAGAGGAGAAAGGTATACATGATTTTCTTCATTTCAACATTAAGAAATGACATCACATAAAAAAAAGATGTTGTGCAATTATCAGGTCTGGTTGCGCAAGACATTAGTTATGGTAGTCCTACACAGATGGATTCCTTATGGAATATTAAATATATATGGGGAAAGGACCAAACAACGCCAACCCACTCTGACCATTCAGTAGGCAGCAAAGAGCTGCACATTATTGTGTATCCCCATAAGAGTCTTGTGGGTGAGTAATGTCCTCTCATCCTCAATGCCCACATGGCGCTATTGTCATTCTCTAAGAGCACATGTTCATTGTGTTGGCTTCCGGGTGTTGAAAATGCACCATAAAGCATGTTTGCGCCATTTTAGAGGAGCCTGAGGCTGACACCAGCAACATGTGCTGGCCTCCCTGTACCTTGCCACAATGATAAGGCTGGTCTTGCTTGGCCAGCACAGAGGTTCAGGTTTGAGAACGACTGATCTTGAATTGCAAGAGAAGAGAATGTGGGGAAGGTCCTTCTCTGTTCTCACTATTGAAGATTTTGGTGGAGGTAGAGGGGGAAATCATGATGTTTTGCACATCTAATCTGATTCAGGACCCAATTCGATGGGACAGCTGCACCACAGCTGTATTCCAGTGGTGTAGAATGTTTTATGGCTGTAGCAAAAGGCAACATGCCGTTGAGAAGGGCTTATCAACTGCCTGTAAACCACTTTGTGAACTTCATGTTGAAAAGCAGTATATGAATACTTTTCATTGATTGATTGATTGATTGATTGATTGATTGATTGATTGATCAACTGCTGCAACTGGCAAGTGGTCATTGCTGCATGCCAGCAGAGCCAGGAAGAGCCAAAATGACAGTAAGGGCAATGGTGGCCATTGGCACCAGCCCAACGTCACTAGCGTTGATTTGGGGGACTCGATGGGGCACCCAAGGGTGCCAGGCTGAAGGTCCACTGTGCTGCTCATGCACCAGCCAAACCTCGCTGGCGCATGAGCGATTCTTGGAAGAGGTAGGGGGGGGGGGGGGGGCAAGGATTTCAAAGTCAACTTCAAAAGCTCACTGGCCTGGGGCAGACAACCCAACAATCCAGCTCCCTTGACACAGAGGTGTTGGGATGAAAGTGCCCAGAAGGGGAATGGAGAGGACTTTGCTGCATTCTGTAGACACCAGACCCAAGTAGACGGGATATTTTGGAAGGGATATTTTGTGCCCCCTGGAAGGGATATTTTGTGATTGGTTTTCAAGAATAGTGGCCCAGTTTATATTCCAAGCAACTGGTCTCACGTGTTTATAGGAGGTGCTTTGGCAATGTATCTTCAGTGGTGCCTTAGGTGGGACAAGAGCATGGTGGCCGAGGACATGAACTTTTCCTCTCGGGGTGGAGCTGCACTGGAATTCATGTGGTGCAGTCCTGAGAAGCAGCATGCCTTGAATGTTGCACACATGTGGCTGCTATATGTGAGTGAGGACTGACAAGTATACAGTGGACCACAGCACGGGCAAAGCAGAATGCCAGCGCTATAAACTGAACGTCGTTTTGCCGACTCCCTAGAAGATAAAAAGCACCTTTGGATGACGATAGATCTTTATTTGTTCTTGCCTGCGTTGAGAAGAAATCTTCATTATTACTGAGAGGGAAATGGATCCACCACAAATATCACACATCACATCATCAATAAGTATGAGTTCAGCGCTTGCAAAAGGCACAATGAGTCACAGAAACAAAACATTGTCAAAACCTCGTCTTCAAAAGTCACAGCATCAACTTAGGCAGGGCACAATAGGATGAGGGAGGGAAATGGAAATCAGATCAATGACATTGGTCATGTACTAACAGTTTTCTTCCGTACCAGCTGCTCCCTAGTGTTCAGCTCAGGCCTCACAATAATGATGTAAAATTTGGGAAGAAAGATGCAGCTCAATAACCCAGCACCAGAAGCCAAGATGGAGAAGATCTCCACGGCCACCATGTATTTCCCCTTCGTGCTCAAGTAGGTTGGGACAAAGGACACCCAAACGCTGCAAAAGACCAACATGCTGAAGGTGATCAGCTTGGCTTCATTGAAAGTGTCTGGCAACCTCCTTGCCAGAAAAGCCACAGTGAAGCTGATCAAGGCCAGAAGTCCCATGTAGCCCAAGACAACGTAGAACATGAAAACAGATCCTTCACTGCATTGCACAATTATTTCTCCAACCTGGGAGTGCATGTCCAGCTGTGGGAAAGGGGGAGAGGTTGCCAGCCACACAGCACAGATGGCAGCTTGAGTGACTGAACAGAAAACAATGACTGAGACTGCAAGCCTCCTCCCCACCCATTTCCTCACCCTGTTTCCTGGCTTGGTAGCCATGAAGGCCAAAACGACGGTGATGGTTTTGGCCAGCACACAAGACACTGCCACAGAGAAGATGATGGCAAACAATGTCTGACGGAGAAGGCAGGTAACTGTGTCAGGACGGCCAATGAAGAGGAAGGAGCAGAGAAAGCAAAGCAGCAGAGAACTGAGTAAGGCACAGGTGATGCTCCAGTTGTTCGCTTTGACAATGGGAGTGTCCCGGTGCTGAATGAAAGTCCACATCACCGAAACTGTGATCAGAGAGAAGAGGAGTGCAGTGGAAGTCAATGATATGCCCAAGGGCTCGTTGTACGCTAGGAATGTGAGAAGTTTGGTGATGCACCAATCCTGGTTCCTGGTTGGATGCTGATCCTCAGGGCACAAGTGACAATCTTCGGCATCTGTGGAAAATCAATGAAGTCCTAATATTTGAGAGAACGAACATCAGGCCTCTAAAACAAGATAGCATTAACCCATCAAAGTTGTGTCACAAAGAAGAGAATGCAGTCACAGTTCTTTTTATCTCATCCATGGAAGTTTCGGAAAAGTTAGAAGACAATCACTCAATTGAACTCCTGGATTTTATACATTTCAGAACGGAGCGGAACTCCAGTGGATACTCCAGGGCATGACTGTAGCTGCATAATTGAAAACGTGAGTTAATACATTCCACCCCCAAGCGTGAAACTGATGAGATTTGGAATGTGGGGTCCCCTTTGGCCTAGGGGTCGCAGGCAGCAGCAGCAGGCTAGCCGTCTCACTCCGTTCAGCCCTGGCAAACAGAGCGCTGGCACAGTCCCCAGGAGTCGTGGAAGCAGCCCGGGAAGCAGACTCAAGGACACAGACCACTCAGCCAGGACAGCAACGTCCTTCACCCAAGTGTATTTACAGGAAGGCAGAGTGATAATACAGCAGGCAGTGTAAGTCCCACGCAGGGGACCAAAGGAATTCACTGCACTAACAAATTCTTCTCCAGACTGGCAGAGTTCCCCGCAGCACTCCGACTTTCACACCAACAGGTCTGGGAACGAATGCTGTGAATATAGACATGGCTTGGCCTATCGGTGCCTGTTGTTGGGCAGGCTTTGGGGCAATCAGCCACACCCTTTTGCACCTGGCTCTGGAGTCACTTAGCAGATAATCAGCTTGCACCTGCTGAATGACTCAGCACTCTGAGCTGGCAAGCTGTGTGCTGTTTCAGCCGGGGCCAAGCTTTTACCCAGGCCTGATTGTGGCCTGGCTATGGGCAGAGGCAGATCTAAGGGAGGCAAAGCTCTAAGTAAGAAGCCTTACCTTGCAGTGGAAATCACTCCTCTCCTGCATCGTTTTAGCCAATCCTCACAGGGAAAAGCAACATCTTGCGGTTGCTTACTGGCTACAGCAGAAAGGGAGAGGTGGGATTTACATGACAGGGTAAGGCTTCTTGCAACACTTAGAGCTTTGCCCTCCCTGTAGATCTGCCTCTGGTTGTGGGCGTCCTCCAGCAACTCTACTCAAATGGTTTGGGGTGCAAACCTTGACAGAAACAAATAGTTCATATGATAATGCTCTGTTTACATTTGTCCATTGGTGCAGGGAAGTCATCATGTGAGACTCACCAAGGGATACAAACACCAATGTGAATCAGCCTTTAGAGCCAATCCCTTTGACAAAGGTATGGAAAGCCCCTTGTCGCTCTGAAATATTTTGCTTACCTCTCTGGCTTGAAATCCTTCCCTCCGAACATGGAGAACAATCATAGCAGCAAATCTGCTTTCCCTGACGAACTACCCGACTCTGTCCAGGATGGCAACCATCAACGCAGCTGGACCTGGGAATTACCTAAAGAGAAGAAAAGGAAGGAAGGGGTTGATGCTGAGAATCCACACTACAGGAAGACAACTCTTGGAGAAGCCTATAGACTATAATACTAATACTAATAATACTAATACTAATACTAATACTAATACTAATACTAATGATGATGATGATGATGATGATGATGATGATGATGATGATGATGATGATGATGCTTGGATTTATATACCACCTTTCTTAGGTCACCAGATTTCTCTAATGACTATAACTCAAGGCGGTTTACATAGGCAGACTTTATTCAGAAACCCAAAGGTTTTTACAATTTTTACAGAAATGTTCCATCTTCCAAGAACTGCACTCATACAGATGGATCTTTCTGGATTTAGTCCTTCTTCCTGGCCACCCATTTATCTTCTTGCTGGCTGATAAGCGGCTTCCCTGCTCCCATCAAAGAAGCGGCTGAACTTCGGCACAATGCCCCCTCACACAAGGCAGCCGAAGCTCAGCTGTTAATCAGCCGCAATTAACGAGGTCTGCCGCTCACAGAGACTTCCGGCTGTCCCGAACTGGCGACCTTCAGATCTTCAGCTCTTATCTTCAGGCAAACTGAGGCATTAACCCTCTCAATTAAATCTGCTGCCATACGAGCTTTAATAAGCAAGATATAACCACCATTGGAAGCCAAGGAGGCAGCAATTCCTGATTTCTAGATTCTGGTTGGGTATGAACCATTTGTAACAAAGATCCTGTTCATTTCTGCTATTATATGTTTTCTTTGTTATTCCAACCTCACTTTCCATGCCTGCCCAAGAGGAGCAAAGATGGTGGCAGACTCTGCCACCATATCCTAGTCTCCCTTTTGGACTGGGCAGCCTGACACAGGCCTCTTCAACTCCGTGCCCACTCAATAGTGGGCACAGAGTCTAGGAGGCCTATTCCCCTGGCTTCCATCTCCCTGGAGTAAGGGAGCAATCACTCCCTTACCCCAAGGAGACTGGCAGCGGTGTCCCAGCATCACTAGGATCCAGCAGTAGCCATTTCAGCACAGATGACGCCACGGGTGGAGGGAAGCAAAGCATTGGGCTGCCCATTGCCTTGACTCGTGAGAGCAGGTAAAAATCTGAGATGTATAGCAGTTTGGAACCAGAGAAGGGACACTTAGAGGGGAAAGGGGGAAAATATAGATTGTGAGGACATCCATTTTCCTCAATGTACAGAACAGCATTGAAAGATTTAGGGTAGGATTTGGCAAGAGATTTAGGGTAGGATTTGGCACTGTAGCTCAACTTCCTTGTTCAGTTGTAATCTTGGCTGTTATATTCCAGTGCCGTCTCTACTATCTTATTATAGCCAGGCAAGGGGTGAGTTCAGGACTTGCCAACATTTCATCAGGAACCATCCCCACCTGGTGAAACTTGTGATTCCACACAATGGCACTTCCATTTAGGGTGAACTCTCCTCCTGCAGCTGCCCGGGGGTCCACTTTTCCGACGCAGGCTTGATAGTACGACTTGTTTTGAAATGTGATGGTGTTGATGATATCATAGCCATCTGGGAACTTCCCATCTCCATCCAAAAACATTTCTTCCCCAGCACTGTTATTGAAGCGGATGTTTCTCAGAAAGGAGTGAAGCTAGTTGGGAGAAGGAAACCAATCAAGCAAGAAGGGACCCATGATGGAAGAGAAATTGGTCATGTGGAGGACCAGTCACCTGAAAGGTTGTCATTCGGATGTGCCACACCCATCTGCAACCACAGTATCAAGCATCCTTACGTCTAAGTACATTTTTTGAACCAGAGATATAATAAGGCCTCGCCGAACAGTATTTGCAGAGCAAAGGATAAATGTAGAAGAAAAAAAGAGGAGCGAGGAAAAAGCCACCCAGAAGTAAGGCAGGCCTGATGCCCTCTATCACCTGCTCACACATAGCTCACATTCTGAACTTCTTAGAAGCTTGTAGCAGGAGCTCCTTGGAAATACAGAAGTTCTCCATACGCCCACACTGACTTCTTTTTGGTGTGTAGGTAAGGGACACATGGAATGTTCATGCTCTTGTTACGAAAAGATGAAACTTGACAATGTTTTGCTCACCCTACTCCTTCCAGGAATACCCAGGATGTTTATTTTCATCTGAGGGTGCAGTCCCAAACTGTTCCGGTGGGCCTGCAAAGTATCCGGCACAGTTTGGGAGGCCACCGGAGCCTCCCATATGGGTTCCTTGGATCTACGCCTGCAAAATCAGCCCGGGGATGAGGCCTAGGAACACCCGCCTACCCCCGCCCAGGGACACCTTCCGCCTGCCCTCCCTCCTCCCAGAATTGCCCCTGCACCAACCGCGTTCAGCAGGCGCACGGGCGGCTTTCTTTTGGCACTCTATCGCCCTGAGTGCTGTAGTGCTGACACAGGGGTGCCATTTGGCACCTCTGCCACGGTGCTGTGCAGGGTGCAGGATTGCGCCCTGCATGTATTAACATTAAGGAGAATGGTGGATGCCTTCGGAAGCAGCCATGCACTTCAGAAGCAACGATGGCTACAGAGGCACGCTGTCTCGACCCTCTGGGTTGGCGATGAGGGACTTTAAGCTCGTCTGAGATGGGCTGGAGTCAGGTGGCATGCCTATCGATCATCCAGGTTGCCTGGAGAGGCAGATGACTAGTGCCGTTTCCCATGAGGTCCTCCCTGTTAGTTAGTTGGCTCAGCTGCAAGAAGTGTCATGTAAAGTTTAATAAAATGGCCCATAACTCCAAGCCTTGTCTCGTGTGCTTCTTTGGGGTGTGAGGGGGATAATGAAATGCTGCAGGGTAATGAGAAGAGACTTGCATAAAGGGAAGACAGGAATTGAAGGAATCTAATGGGAAAATATGCTGCTGAATGGGCATTCTGAAGGTTGTTGCCAGAGATAATGCTGGTGATATGGTCCTGAGCAAATGCTATGTGTCTTCATTCAGAGCACGCATCTTATATGTATGCATGCATGCATGCATGCATATCACGCATAGGCTGCAATCCTATATACACTTTCCTGGGAGTAAGTCCCATTACACACAATGGGACTTAGACATAAGGATTGTGCTGACACACACAGGTCCTGCAAAACTAGAAGGCATTAAAACTACAGAACTTTCAGACCACACAGCCTGGTTCTCCCCTGCCACTTATTAGGCTGTTTGGTGGACCTGGAGACTCCTTAGAGTGAGCAAGGAGTGCCTGGACTTTGCTATTCAGCATTTGTTGCTTAGGTTTCTCTTCACTGAACAAGAGGGCTGCTAGCGGTTCTCATGATGGCAGTGAACCTTCCAGTGCCCTCCTCCTTCTTCCTGGGGCAGGACAGTTTTTATCCCCCCAGTCATTTAAAAACTAGATTTTTAAAAAAAGTTGTTTGAAACTATTTTTAAACCATAAAATTTAAAGCTAGATTGGGCCACAGTAATATGTGGCCCAAACTTACCCGGATTTTACATTGGTGGAGCACATGATACGTTAGTCTCAGATCAACCACAGAACAGCCACTCGGCCGTTCAGAGGGCCACATCTGCCACTGCAAATGGCAGAATCCTGTGTGCAGGTGACCATGTCCCACTGAACTTCCTCCATCCCCTGTTGCTGCAGATACTTCATTGGAGAGGGTGGTTCGGGGGTGGATCTTGAGTGGAATGAGGACAAGGAGTGAGCTGGTCAAGGAGTGGTTTGGAGGCAGGAAGAGAACTTGGACCTTGGACCTCCCATGGTACCCTCTAGCCTTCTTCTGATGGAACTTAGTATTCCCAGCTGTTGCTGATGTCCTGACCCCTAACCAGCATGGACCTGACTCACCAGAGTCTCCTTGGGCTTATGCCAGTTAAATAGCTTGAATAGGTCTGAGGAGACCCACTGGAGGGCAGGCAGACTACAGAGAGGCAAGGAGAAACAGATTTTTGCTAACCTCTCCTGGGCTAACTGTTCCCCTCTCATCCCTAGCATGTGCATTGTGGATCGTATTGCATGATCCACAGTGGGTTGGGGGGGGGATAGCACTGGGTTCTAAGGGGATTTGGTTTGGGACATACTGTAGCACAAATACATTTCTGACTGTATAAAACACATCTTCCCTCCAGCATAAACATAATTGATTAAAAAAAAATTCTTTGGAACCAGGGTTCTGAATCCCACGAACAGGAAGCCTATTGCCGTAGCTCCACTGAAGGACCTTAACAGTAGGGAAGGATGAGAACTGGCTGTCCTACCTGCCAGGGGTGCACAGGGTGAGAGTTCCATGGGCTTGTGTCCGCCACTGCTTTCTGCACAGGCCTTGACGAATATAGTGCATGGAGCGCATGTGCAACCGCATAAGCAGCATTGTAGATACTGTAGCTCCGTCCAGTCATTCGCATTTCAAACAACGATGCAGGGAGGCTGCTGAGTTTTTCTTCCCCTGTGCAATATCCCCAGGAAGGTAGAGAAAATGTCTCCCCACGAATGTTACAGAGAAATGCAAAGCGCCAGAATACATGGATGAAAGGAAGTTTGGACTGATCTGGATTTATGGCCTCAAGGAAATCTTCATAGTGACGTGTGCCGGTTGTGTGGTGTGCAAAAGACAAGGTGCCATGGAAAGAACGAGGTGTGAATGCCCGTGGTGTCTTGACACTTGCAAAGTCCCATTGAGCTGTGATGATCCAAACCTTCTCTAGGGGGCGCTCCTGGACGACTTCACTGAAGAACAGAACCATCCGTAAACCTTCCATGGACCGTGACTCTCCATGAACAAGGACCACAGTGCTTTCTGTCCGGAAGAGGACAGCATGGATTCTTTCTAGTTTCTCATCAAGCAAGCTTGGTTGACTCCAGTGTTGTTTTAGTGTTGGAATGATTTCTTCAAAGGCAAAACAGATGCTATCTTGAAGGAGCCTAGGCTTCAGAGTGCGCAGGAAGTTTTCTCCACCCTCATCATCAGAAACAATGACTCCGATCCAGGTCCACCCGAATTGCTTGAGTAGACTAACAATCCCTTCGTATGGAGGATTTTCGTTTGGGACTATCTGGCAGAAAAAACTGAATTTTATCACTCAGTGAAAGAGCCAAACTCCCTAAGAGGAACAAAAATTATATTGCTGTGAAACTGACAGAATCCCTAGATTCATTCAAAGATCTGGCACGAAATATTGAACTCATTATATCTTGTTTCCCAAACTGTATTTCATAGGCTGAAATTGTTACGATGAAGCACACAGGTTATGACTACTAGCAATCAAATTACATTTTTGTTTCATGTTAATAACATGTTACATGTTAATGATATAAGCCCTCAATTACTTGCCCTTCCAAGAATGCAGACTTTCCTCTACTGAACTGGAAGTTGGGTTGTCCTTTGTCCCACCTTGCCTTATAGGAGGCAACGTAGGAGACGCATAACATCATATTTGATGCCTAATAGACCCATTTCAGTGGTTCTCAACCCCTTTAGACCAGGATGCACATTTTAGAATGGCACTTCTACACACCAGAAATAATGTAATTAACCTGGGGGTGATGTCATAGCCAGAAGTTACATCATCAAGCAGGAAGTGCTGTCATGGTAACAAAATAAAATGACACGCCTGAAATGTAAATTGGCATTCTTGGATTGCAGCAATTGAGACATGAATTGAAACCATGAATCATCCCAGACAGAAAGCAAGATTAGGACAAAATATTATGGAAAAGCACAGAAGTAAAACCGATATATATTTATATTTAAAAATACACTCACTTGAAAATTCAAGCTGTTAACACTCACAAAAGGAACATAGCAAGAAGAAGGCCTGCAGCTTCCAAGATGGCTGTTCACAGCTCTCCGCGACCCACCTGACATCATGCCACAACCCACCAAGTGGGTCCTGACCCACAGTTTGAATAACAGGGGGAGCTAAGAACATAAGAACATAAGAAGAGCCCTGCTGGATCAGGCCAAAGGCCCATCTAGTCCAGCTTCCTGTATCTCACAGCGGCCCACCAGGTACCCCAGGGAGGCATGAGACAACACGATGTAATGCTTGCATCCTGTTGCCACTCCCTTGCACCCAGTACTCTGAATTCGCCTACTACTAATGTAAGGAGGTTACAACCCATCATTGCCTATAGCCCACAATGGACTTTTCTTCCAGAAATCTGTCCAATCCCCTCTTAAAGGCTGAGAGCTTTAGTGCCGACGCAGGAGTAAGGTGAGGCTCAGTGAATAAGTCTGTGGTCAATGATTTGTGTAAATAGAGTGCTCTAGAACAGTGCTTCACACACTATCTGATGTGGCAGACTGTGCCAGTGACCAATGTCATATCTGTGCCATATTGTTACTGTTGTTTGTTTCTTTCCTAGAAATTAACTGCAGACTGGCAGCCAATGGTTCACAGACTGGTATCCGTCCATGGAGCACCATTCGGAGTAGTACTGCTCTAGAGCCTGTCTGAGAATGTTGTGCAATACTGGGAGTTCCATCCCAGATCGGCCAGGGTTTCTGGTTAGACTAAGGGTGCAATCCTAACCTGGTGTTAGGATGGCACAGTTGGGTCAGCAAAGTTTGGCTGGCACAAGAGACACCGTAAAGTATGTTGGGACCACTCTCGGGGTCAGAGAGGCCAGCACACAGAAATGTGCCATAAGGCCGAATCCAAGGCCAAATCCCGAGGCCGTGCAGCCCCAATTTGGACCACGCGGTCTCCTCGGATCTGCACCTGCTATTTAGTTGGAGCCTCCCCTACAGTAAGGGCGCAAGCGTATCCTTCCCGCGGGGAGGTTCCAGCCTTCCCAACACAGAGTCGGATATGTGCTGACTGGGCAGCCTCACCATTCCGGCTCTGTGTAGGATTGCGCCCTGGGGCAATGGCAGGTTTGCTTCAACTTTGCATGGCAGTGGTGAAAATGTCTCCCTTGCCTGTTAGAGCTGGCTGCTGCTGGTTTCTTCTTCTGCCTCCTTCTTTGCACTTTGGAAAGGGGCGGGCACAGATGATCACAAATGCATTTGTTCATCCAGCTTTTCTAGTGAGTGTAGCTGTATCTATAGTAGGAGCCACATACCTGTACCTGTAATCCAACCCGTACTCTTAGATCATCTGGGGGGGCGCTTCTGACTGTGCCGCCACCAGGAGAAGTAAGAGGAGTGGCGGCCAGGAAGAGGGCCTTCTCGGTGGTGGCCCCCCAACTCTGGAACACCCTTCCAGAGAATTGAGAACTGCTCCCTCTCTGTTTACATTTCGGCGGGGGCTGAAGACCTTTTTATTCCAAAAAGCTTTCAATTGTTGACAGGTTGGCTGGCTGGTTATTATGATCCACGGGGCTTGTGTCTTATTTTATTTTTTAATTGTTTTTAAATTGTTTGTGTTTTTTAATCTTGATTGTTTATTGTTTAATACTGTTTTAATTGTTTTTAATGTTAACTGTTATATTTTATTTTTATCCTTTTTAATATTGTAAGCCGCCTTGGACATCTGCCTTGGCAGAGGAAAGGCGGGGTAGAAATTTCTTAAACAAATAAATAAATAATACCTGTGGAATCTTGTAGATGCTTAAGATGTGGGGCATCTGGTTGGTGTTATGGGGTGTCAGCCCTCCAATGATGGTCATGAGTTTCAGTTTCCTTCCACAATGATAATTCAGAGGATTCCTCTGTCCCGTGAAAAGGAAGTCCATAGTACCCAAACAGTTTCCCATTGTATTGAATGAACTGTCTAGGACTTTATATCCCAGTGACTTGTTGGGTAGAAGGTTGGCATTTTGGTTTATCTCCTTCATTGCAAACAGAAACGCAAGGATTTGGTGGTAGCTCTTGGATATTGCACTGCCAAGACAGTTTCATTTGATTAATGAGCACATCATTCTTTATATCAGCCAAATAGTACACTTTTAATGCATTTAAACTTTATTAAAAATGAGCATTTGAACCTGGAATAAAAACACATAACATCGCTGTCTGCCTAGCAAATAATCAATTGCTTGTATTCAGATTAAGACCCTTTTCATTGGAATTCCAATTTGATTTTTGATAGGTAAAATATCAAACAGTATAAGAAAAACTTACTATGTTTCGTAGACGGGATGTGGACTTCGAATAAAAGAACGCTCATACAATTTGATATTGAAGAAGGTGGCAAATTCACCAATAAAGAGATCGTCTGCAGAGCCCTGCATTTCCATTTTGATTTTAGGCAGCACACCCCACCCCAAGTTGCAATTATCGCTGCAAACGTGGGGCAAAAGCAGCCGCAAATACAGCACTCTCACAGCAAATACCAGAACTCTTTGGCCACAGCCATTCATTGTGACAATTGCCCAGCAGGTGGATCCTCAGCCTTCATACATTAGTTACCAGCATCAGTAGCTTTCCAACATTTCACCTTGTGTCGTGCTGGAAACAGGGCTGCATGGTTGATGAAAGGAGTCTTCTGAAAAGGAGTCTTTATTGCTGTCACTGAGCATGTCATCAGCTCCTCAATGGATTTTTATTTTTTTTCATGCAATTGGCAAGGAGGCTTTGTTTAGCCAAGGGGCTTCCACCACTTGATAACTGTGATGATGATAATTACTGGGCAGATAATCATCCTTCTCAACAATTCCAACGTTTTGCAAAGTGAGATGTAAATGCCTGCTTGGTCCATAACCTGCTTTGCAATGAATGGAAAATAAGCTGGGTATTGACGATAACTGTCTGAGTGGAGGACAACTGGTGTTTGACATTCCTTATACCACTTCTAAGAGCTGTCCGGGCTACTAGAGCTCATAAAATTATATATATATACAGTGCTTTTTTGTAAAAAAAAAAAAAAAAAAAAGGGCAGGAACTCACAACTTGTTAATCTTTTATTTATTTATTTATTTTAACCATTTTTTTATTGGAGAAATAAGTAATAAGATACAACTAGACAACACGTGATTAACACTTTTACACTAAAAATTTTTTAAAAAAGATTTTCTATTCAACAATCATTTTTGGTGATTTTGGGTTGGTGGCTCCAGCCTCTCCTAAGCATCACTGGATATGTCACTGGCCCGTTGCGTCCCCAGTCCGGCGCTGCTTAGGATTGCGCCCTCAGTGTTTCTGTGGATGCCAGAATTCTTATTAGGAAGGCAGGACCACTGTTGTTTTGGCAGGAATGGCTTGGTCCCTATGTGTACTGCCATTGGTGTATGTCAGTATGGCCTTGCCAGAATGGGTTTGGGTTACCAGAATGTCATGCTGGCATCAATGCCATGTCTGTGTGGCATCAAAATAGGAATGGTCTGTTAATGTTATCTAAAAGATAACACAAATGGGAGCTGAAAGATCTTAATTGTCAAATTGATTATCCTCTCCACACTGGGGACAAAATGAAGGAATATGTTCCTTGTGACGGGGAGGGAAATTGATCCAATATATATATATA
>JAJKFI010000193.1:255828-267954 GCA_029204185.1 Lerista edwardsae | reverse complement strand
GATAGATAGATAGATAGATAGATAGATAGATAGATAGATAGATAGATAGATATTTTAAATTCATGTAGTTGCAGAATATCTTCCTCTTCCTGATGTGTATTTTTGTATTTTACCTTAAAAAGAAAATCATAACTTCCTTTATTTTGTATTTGTTATTATCTCAGCAATAATGGATAATCAGACAGAGGTTGCATACTTCATACTGATGGGCCTAGCGGATCGATCGGAGATTCAGACCTTCTTGTTCGTCCTTTTCCTGACTCTCTATGTAGTAACTGTGCTAGGAAACGGCACTATTTTATGTGTGGTAGCGTCAGAAACCCAACTTCACACGCCCATGTATTTCTTCCTCAGTAACCTCTCTTGCCTGGACATATGCTACTCTACTGTCATCCTTCCCAAGATGCTCTCTGGCTTCCTTTCAGCCCACCGAAGGATTTCCTTTGTGGGATGCATTGCCCAGCTCCATTTCTTCCATTTCCTGGGTAGCAGTGAAGCTCTCCTTTTGGCTGCCATGGCATATGATCGGTACGTGGCCATATGCAACCCACTGCACTATCCAGTCATCATGTGCCGGCGCATGTGTCTTCTACTGGTCACCGTTCCATGGACCATGGGATTTTGTCATGCACTGATGCATTCGGTAATGACCGCTCAACTTCATTTCTGTGGCTCTAATATTATCGAGCATTTCTTTTGTGACATCAAGCCACTCCTGAGGTTGGCCTGTAGCAGCATATTGCTCAACCTCAGCCTCCTCAACATTGTCACAGGTGTCATTGTCATGCTCCCATTTTGTCTAACGCTTCTCTCCTACCTCTACATCATCTCATTCCTGTTATCGAAGGTTCAGTCCCACCGCGAGAGATGGAAAGCTTTCTCGACCTGCAGTTCTCACCTCACTGTTGTGGGTCTGCTCTATGTACCCGTATTGTTCAATTACCTCCCTCCTTCCTCTGGAAACTCCCCGCAAAGAGACATGATAGCTACCCTTATGTACAGTGTCGTGACATCATTTTTGAACCCTCTGATCTACACCCTGAGGAACCAGGAGATGAAAATGGCCTTGAAAAAAAGCCTGGGCAGACTCTTGCATTCTTTAAGGAAGTGAATAACTGTTAAAGCTCTTTCTCCGTAATACTGATGGGTGAAATTGACTGAGGGTGCAATCCTAACCTTGTGCTGCCCAGCGGGAGCTTACCTGCTCTGGGTGCTCCTGCTGGCTCTGGCTTTAAGGCAGTTTTGTGGCAGCCCACATTGGTGGTGTGCGCACTCTGCCACTGCAAAGGCGTATTAGGATTGTGCTGTCAGATGCCCCCCAAATATGATATCCAATACATAATGCAGAGGAGGGATGATGGTTGTTATTGTGACGTTTGCTGAAAGTGCAAAGGGCAGGTCAAGGGGTATAAAAGTAAGTTGACTCACGACACTGCCTTCATTTTGTAGAGCAATCCCTAGTTATAAAGTGCCAATACATATAAAGCATATAAAAAGGATGTGTGTGGCAAGGAGCAGAATCCTTTGTTCACTTGCTTCAAGGTTATACAAGATCTGCCCAATGAGATTAAAAACTGCTCTGTTCCTGTGGCTTTTGGTAGAGGAGGCACAAAGCCTGTTATTGTTGAATGGACATGATTGTCCTGCATTTTTGTTGCTGTTGCTTGCCTGGAACTTTTTCACCGATTTTCATCTCTAGTGTGTGTTTATCTTGTGACTTTATTGCCGGTTTGTTCATTTTCTGTTGGACGGCTTCTCAAATCTTGGCATGGCTGAATAGTAATGCTTTAAGTAAAGGTCAAACCAACTGACAAAAAAAAAATGGAGCTGTCAAATACAGAATCTGAATACCAGGGGTGGAGAGAACTGTCACTTTCAGGGCCTGTGGGAGGCACCTAACGAGGGGGCATCAAACGCAATTCATACAGCAGGCCAAATAGCAAATAAGAGTACTTTTTTCCTCTCCATGAGAACACTAAATAGCTTTTAAAGGCCAGCAGGTGGGGTGGCCTGGGGAGGTGGGAGGAGTCCGGATGCAGCCATTAGGCACATCGAAAGCCCTGGCCCACATGGCCCCAATTCAGGACACCGCAGGAGGCTCGGACTTGAGCATGTAATTTTGTGGGCACAGATTCTAGCATCCCGATTGGGTTGCAAGTGGCTTACTCTGGGGCAAGGGGACTGCTTGCTGCTGCCTCCTAACTTGGGCAGGATGTAGTACAGGCCAGCTGGCCAGCCTGCACCTGTCCAAGTTAGTATTATGCCCTAGGATCCTATCCATACTTACATGTAAGTCATTAAATGAAGTGGAGTTTACTTCTGATATTCATAGGCTTACTGCAAGCCTATGCATGCTTACTCAAATGTCTGTCTGACTATGTTCAATGGGGTTTACAGTACTCATTGGTAACTGGCCTTAGATGTCCAGCCACAACTTGCAATTCTGTGCACTTACAGCACAATCCTATGCAGGTCTACTCAGAAGTAAGCCCCATTGAGTTCAATGGCATTTACTCCCAGATTCGTATGGATAGGGTTGCTGTCTCAGGGAACCAAGCTCCATCAAATTCAGAGAATCTAACTTCTAAGTATAGATTATTTATTTAGTAAAAATGATTTATTTAGTAAAGATCCTTGTGTGGTACAGAGTGATTGGCTGCAGTATTGAAGTCAAAAGGACTCACCACGACCTGAGTTCAATCCCAGTGGAGGTCAGGTTCTCAGGTAGTTGGCACAAGTTTAGCTTTCCAAGGTCAGTAAAATGAGTACCCAGCTTGTTGAGGCTAATGTAAAGATGACGGAAAGGCAATGGCAACCAACCCATACATAACAGCTAAGTCTGCCTTGTAAACATTTTAGGGCACAATCCTAACCTGGAGTTAGGCAAGCACAGTTAGGCCCGCAAAGTTTGGCCGGCACAAGGGCCATCATAAAGTGCGTTTGGACCACTCTTGGAGTCAGGGAGGATGGCTCAAGTCTGCTGGCCTCACTGACTCGGAGAGTGGTCCAAATGCACTTTATGGTATCCCTTGTGCTGGCCAAACTTATCTGGCCTAACTTGTGCCAGCCCAACTCCAGGTTAGGTTTGCACTCTTTGTAAAATATCCTGCTGTTAAGCAGTAAAAGAAACAGAGCCACTTACAAATCAAAACACAGTTTAAAACATAAAAAATATACATTCCAAAAAACTACAGAATGAAAACATAGTTAGGATGGATATGTCATTATTTCATTGCCTTCAAAAATTCTATCTCTTCCTTGTGTTTTTGTATCATCCCAAGTGCACAGAGTAATTGGCCTCTGGTGTGTGGAACCTACAGTCATTATCAACCTATTGTATATATTTATATTTTCAGCTCCAGCAGAGCCCCTTCTGTGCCTCAAGAGTATTGCCCCATGATAATTGTTGATAAGAGAGAAATTGCATATTCTCTATTTACAGCATTGCAGTATTGTCTAGATGTCAGTGTCAGAAGGGTTGGGGTTCTTGTATTTGAACTGTTGGGATGTCCAGGGTTTGCATCCGATAATATATTTTTGATCGAAGTGGGTTTTCGATTGGAAGAGACAAGATCGGCTAACAGGTTTTTCATGCTTCTGTTGTAGCTTTATCATTAATTGGTTGGGAGACATTCGGTCTTTACTAAAGAGTATCTCTACTAGATACTAAAGGAGGGGTAAGTCCATAGGAGGAAATGATGATTTAGACAGACTTTAGAAAGCATCACGAAGAAGAATGTTAAAATCAAAGAGAGAAGAAGAGAAGAGAGAGGAAATTCGAGCTAATAATAATAAATTCAGGAATTGCACAAACATTTTAAATAGCAATCCTGCTATTTAATGTATTTTCACAGGAACTGATGACCATATTCCTGATAATTCTTCTTATCAAAGAAGAACAAAATTTTAAATTGCGATTTGTGATCCTCTTGAAGCTCCTACATTGGGCGATGCTATACATACTTTCTGCAGTGTACTGAAACAAATCTGTCATCGAGAATAGGATTGGTGATGGTTATGTGCTTATTTGCTTTCCAAAAAAGAGTAAACATAGATGGATGAATACTGATACCCCTGTATTCAGGGGGTATCAGCTGGTCGAGGGAAGCAGTGAGATTATCATTTTCATGGGAAGCTGGCTGGTTAGTGTTGGAAATGGATCCACTGGATTCTTGTCTAGGAGGTTCAAGGTTTGATTCAAGCCTCTCTCTTCTTAACATTTCACCAAACAATGTGTATACATTAAAAAACAATTCATGAATGAAAGTAGAACAAGTGATTGCCCTACACATGGAGTTAATAAATTAAGACAGAGGAATGTATATAAAATAATAATTAATATACGAACAGCATTCTTTATACAGTTCTGGACCCTGGCATTTTACTGTCTGGGTTAAAGCACAGTGTTGATCACTCCTTTTATCTTTTTTTTTAATGTAGGACATCTCCCCCTTTCCAATCTGTCTGTATTTCCTTTTTTTATTAAGAAAGAGGAAGAGCAGCACATTGTCATTCTGCCCTCCTTCTCATACAGTGAGAGAGATTCTGATCACCAAATTAATGTGCTACTGGACATGCCCCCCTCTCCCTGCTCCTTAAAGGGATATTGACCAGTGATTCCCAGAGTGGTGGGTCTCAGTCCACCACTTTGGGAAGCACTGCTTTAAGGTTATATGTTCACTTTTTCAAAATATATAATTTGGTATATCAGGTAGCAAATATTCTCATTTCTGGAAAGTATTAAGTCATTGTACAGAAGCAGAGTTTTGCAGATGATGATGATGATGATGATGAACTCAGTGACAAACGGGGCCACAATCGCCCCGCCCCCAGCATGTCGCCCCATCTCCGTGCGTCAGCCCGCCACACCTCCCTGCACCTGGAATCGCTCCATTTTGGAGCAAAACTAGCGCCAGGGTGGGCGGGCGGGCCAAAAAGCATGCCAGCTCCTCCACACGATGCTGCCTCTGCTGGCGCCTCCCCGCTGCCGGCGCCCATGGCTGCCACCACCCCTGGCAACACCCTCCCTCCGCCCCTGGATGAACTCCACTCTTGGGGTTGGCAGGAAGCGTCTGTATCCATCTTCTGAAACAACATTCGCTGAAACAAAATTTTGGGTATTGATTCATACCACACAATTTATTCTAAAAATGTCAATCAAATGTCATTTTGTTTTCTTGTGAAGAAACAAAAAATGATTGAGAATGTGACGGTGGTGAACACGTTCATCTTACTCGGTCTCACTGATCTCCAAGGACTGCAGCGTTTCCTCTTTCCCCTCTTCCTGCTCCTGTACCTCTGCAGCCTGCTTGGAAACAGCCTCATAATCATGGTCATCCTGGCAGAGCCTCGCCTCCACACCCCCATGTTTTTCTTCCTCTGCAATCTTTCCTGCCTGGACATTGGCTATGCCACAGTCACCGTGCCCAAGATGCTGGCTGGATTCGTATCAAGGCCCCAGGCCATCTCTTTCACGGGCTGCCTAGCCCAACTCCATTTCTTCCATTTCACAGGAAGCAGTGAAGGTGTCCTGTTGGCAGTCATGGCCTACGATCGCTACGTGGCTATTTGCAACCCTCTACGCTACACCACTATTATGAGCAAGCATGCCTGCGTGAGCCTTGCAGCCACAACGTGGACCATTGGATTCTGCCATGCCCTGATGCACACTGTGATGACCTCCCGCCTGCACTTCTGCGGTCCAAACCTTGTCCAGCACTTCTTCTGTGACATCAAACCACTCCTGCGATTAGCCTGCAGCAGCATCCGACTCAACATTCGCCTCCTCAATATTGTTACCGGCTCCATTGTCATGATCCCTTTCGTCCTCACATTGCTCTCCTACCTCTACATAATCACTTTCCTGCTCCTGAAGGTCCGATCACATGGTGCAAGAAGGAAGGCCTTCTCCACCTGCAGCTCCCATCTCACTGTTGTGGCTCTGCTCTATGTCCCTGTCCTGTTCAACTATTTGCCCCCCTCCTCAGGGGACTCCCCACAGTGGGACATGATAACCACGCTCATGTATAACGTGGGTGTCTCAGTGTTGAATCCCCTTGTTTATACCCTCAGGAATAAGGAGATGAAATTAGCCATATGGAAAAAGGTGCTCAGAAAAGCTTTTTCCTGACAGTCTATGAAACGTAATGTCTGTGTGGTTATTGAGACCAGCGACATGGGATGAGAGTGTGTCTGATGAGGCAGAATTGCCCTACCATAGTTCTTTGAAAAGTGCCTCCACTTCAGCTGCGGTGGCTGTGATCCTGCAAACCCTTACAACCCATGGGCTTCAGCTGTTTCAGTGGGTTGTTCGTGTTTGTGTGATCCCAGCAGGGGGGCACTTTTCAAAGAACCCTGGTAGGGCAATTCTGTCTCATCAGACACACCCTCACCCCACATATGCCCACTTTAGACTAATTGCTTCTCTTGGTCCAGAAAATAGCAATAGCCATGTGCCAACACACCACTGAACACATCACTGAACCCCACAGCAGCACAAGGCAACCAGTGGGTTCCACTACATCCTAATAATAAATTACCTGCCCATCTCTCTTCCCCATCTCTCTTCCCCATCTCTTTCCTCTCTGACTCCAAGAGCGGTCCAACCATCCTGCCCAGAATGGCCACATCTCTGGTGAGTGGGGTTCCCTTCAGGGAGTCCATGGCCATTGTCGCCATGATGCTGCCCCAGTACTAGCACTAATGGCTTACCACTACTGTTGGAGGCACTTTACAGCACCTTGCACAAACTTTGCCTGTGCGAATTGGGCCCGAACTCCCATCTATCACTGACTTGGATTCAACTTGGGACCAAGAGGAAGTGACTCACAACTTGACTTAGGACTTGAAACCATTTTTGTGTGAGTTGCAATCTCTCTCTCTCTCTCTCTCTCTCTCTCTCTCTCTCTCTCTCTCTCTGTGTGTGTGTGTGTGTGTGTGTGTGTGGGTGGGTGGGTGGGTGGGTGGGTGGGGTGTATACTTGCTTATTTTTTCAGTGAGCAAAGTGCTGCAGCAAAGCTCTGGGCATTGAGATCTCCCAGTGGATCCCAGAGCTACCCTTTATTTTGATTGGCCTGCCCTGGGTGTCCAATACCCAAGTAACACTATTGGCCTCATCAAGGGATAAAGGATCAAAGGGTTTGTGAATGTTTGTTGGCACTGAGCAAATTTCCTCATTTAGTTGCACAGTTTCACCCAAAGAAAGTAATTAAAGGAATGATTGTTGTTCCTTTGGGATTATTTCAAGCGGTAGGACTTTGATTAAAAGGACTATTTGCAGGTAAGCATAGCCACAGTCTAGCATTGCTAGTTGTTGTTGTTGTTGTTTTTTCCTGAACAGACTTGATAGAGAAGGACTAAATTCACTCACATATGATCTGTAACAAAAGGCTGGAGAAGGAGAGAGAAGTCCATCCATTACAAATGCAAGTATAGAGAAATTGGTTTCAGCAACAATCCCTTTTTAATGATATGACTTTTTTTATTTACTTAGTTATGGCTCCAAAATATTCTTAATTTTCCTTTCCCACTTTTAAGTTATAAAAAAAATTGCAACACTGAGGGTGCAACCCTAACCTGGAGTTAGGCTGGCCCAGTTATGTCAGCAAAGTTTGGTTGGCACAAGGGCCACCGTAAAGTATGTTTGGACTACTCTTGGAGTCAGAGTGGCCAGAAGACAGATGAGCGCCATCCTCCCTGACTCCGAGAGTGGTCCAAACGCGCTTTACGGTGTCCCTTGTGCTGGCCAAACTTAGCTGGCCTAACTATGCCGACCTCACTCCATGTTAGGATTGTGCACTGAGAAGATTGGCAATTACTTACTGCACCTTCTCATCTCATAACCTTCGAGTGCACCCTAGAAATACCATCCCAAATGTCGACTGGGGATTTAAGGAGGACCTGTTTCAATTCAATTGTCTCTGTTCAATTCTTTTGCATCCACTTCCTATTGTAGTCTTTGTCAACATATTTATGCAATATTATTCACAATAATGATATAATTCAGTAGTACTCTTCCTAATTCTTTTTTCTGTATTTTCAGTGATGGAAAATGAGACACATGCACGTGAGTTCATCCTCATGGGTCTTACTAATGTTATTGGGCTACATAGCTTTCTCTTCTGTCTCTTCCTATTACTCTATTTGGCCAGCATGCTAGGAAATGCCACTATTGTTTTCATAGCACTGGTTGAACCACGACTCCATACCCCCATGTACTTCTTTCTCAGCAACCTCTCTTGCCTGGATGCTTGCTACTCTACAGTCACCGTACCCAAGATGCTGGCTGGCTTCCTTTTGGGACATCAAAGCATCTCTTTTATGGCATGTCTGTCCCAGCTCCATTTTTTCCACTTCCTGGGCAGCAGCGAAGCTTTATTGCTAGGTGTTATGGCTTATGACCGCTATGTGGCCATATGCAATCCACTCCGTTACACCATAATTATGAACAGGAATGCTTGTATTTTTTTGGCAATGGCTACTTGGACCACTGGGTTTTTCCATGCATTGATGCACACCATCATGACTTCCCAACTGGATTTCTGTGGTCCCAACTTAATCCAGCATTTCTTCTGTGACATCAAACCCCTTCTGAGGTTGGCCTGCTGTAGCACGACTCTCAACCTTAGTCTCCTCAACGTCGTTACAGGTCTAATTGTTGTGCTTCCTTTCCTCCTTACGTTTCTTTCCTACATCTATATCATCCTGTTTCTCCTCTTGAAAGTCAAGTCTAAGGAAAGTAGAATGAAAGCCTTCTCCACTTGTGCTTCACATCTCACAGTCGTGTCTCTGTTCTACACAGGAGCTATCTTGACGTATGTTCCTCCCTCCTCAGGAGAATCCCTGGAGCAGGAAATGATGGTCACACTCATGTACACTGTTGTCACTCCAGTTCTGAATCCCCTGATTTACACTCTAAGGAACCAAGAGGTGAAAAGTGCTGTTAAGAAATTAGTAAATCAAAAGTTGATGGCTTCATAAAAAAAATGGGGAAAAACCTGTCTTGTCCTTGTTTCAGAGAATGGAGATGGATCACAATTGTACACAAGAATAAAAAATCAAGCTACAGAAGATTTCAGCAGATCCACTTGTACAGACAATTAAAGAAAGGCCCAATCCTATCCAATTCCCCAGTGCTGGTGTAGCCATGCCAAAGGGGTGTGTGCTGCATCATGCACTGTGGGAGGAGTTACAGAAGCCTCCTCAAGGAGTTGAAACAATTTTTCCTTACCTCTGGCTGCATTGTGGCTACACCAACACTGAAAAATTGGATAGGATTGGGCTCGAAACCATTTGCAAGTTGGATTGATTCTTACTGTTTGAGTGTGAAATGTATTTGGAAGGGGGATCTTGTGAACTATAAAGAAATACCATAAATGTCCTGTATTAACAAGACAGGTGAGAATATGTGTGATTTATAGAAAAAAATGCTGAGAGTGCCACAATCAAGAGAACGGCAAGGAGTTTGTTCTAATTATTTCATGTTTTATTGTTTGTTTTTACCCCTTATTATTACATTGATTGTTGTAATTTTTTTTTATTTTATGCATGAGGGATACTTCCCCCCCTCACTGGAGACCTTCAAGCAGAGGCTTGACAGACACCTGCTGGAGATGCTCTAGGAGAATTTCCTGCTACAGGCATGGGGTTAGACTAGATGACCTTGGAGGACCCTTCCAAGATTCTATGATACTTTGAGGACAGAAAAGTGGGATAAAAGGAAGGAAGAAACGGTATTCAAGCAGCTCCATTGCCAGGCACTCATTTCTTTAGCGTAGTGTTGATGGAGCCATCTCCTCTGTTTCATTGTGATGCTTTGAGATCAGTTTCCTTAAAGAAAGAATGAATGGCCAGGCAAACAGGTCATTATGTGGATTGCTCATCTCATGTTGCTGCAAAACAATAGATCACTGCAAAACAATAAATCCAAGGCAGCCCACATGCTGAGGTTGGCATGGCCCAGCTCATTGGGCACTCCAGGTCACCTGACTAGGTTGGAGGCAGTGTGGGATGCTTGAGTGGCTATAAAACACCCATTCAAACATGGCAAGAACCCAGGCTACTTAAAGTCAAGTAAAATGTTTCTTGGGTGTTTTGACTTGGTCAAGGTCCACCCACCTTATATTAGCTCAATGCCTTATTATAGGTTCAGATAGGCACCAATGATTTACTTCCATTACAGCTTTTATTTTACTTTAAACTTTGACTGAAATTGCCTGCTTGCATTTTTGTTAAGATCTGCATATGGGCTTTTCTGTCACGCCAGCCTTTTCAGGAAATCTGCTTGTTTCTTTTTATTCTTCTTGTATTGTTCTATGTCTTGTGCACATTTTTTTTAAATAAATGCTTCTTATGCTTTAACTATGAACCTGCCTGGTTTTTTTTTTTTTATTGAACTTAGCCAGTGTGTTGTCCAAATACTGCTGAACCACTGACTGCAGACTAATCCAGCCTCTAAGCACAAATGTGCTTCAGGGCACAATCCTAAGCAGTGCCAAACTGGCAAGGCAGTGCCATATCCTGTGCTGCTTAGGAGAGGCTTATCATAGGGGAGGTTCCAGCCTCCTCCATAGCCGCCTCCTCCTCCATAGGGGAGGCTCAGCTGAATGGCCGAATCCGGGATCCTCCCACGTCCTGCCCCCGACCCCCCACCAATCCCCGTCCCGGAACAGGACAGAGCTTCCCTCGCAACGACCGAAGCTGGCTTCGGTCAGCGTGAGGGAGGCTCGCCGGCAGCACTGTCAGGCTGACGCTACTCATAGCATCAGCCTGAGAGCCCTAGCGCCCACGCAACGACGACTGCAGGATTGCGCTGTCACTGTCTTCGCCAGGTCAAATGCGCTGTTGGATTGCTCTGCTCTTCATTGAAATCATCCGACACACACCCTAAAAGCTTATAATGGCCCTTTATGTGAAGACACAATATTCTCTGCCATGAGTTTATGATAAACATGATTTCTCTGGATGCTTTAGGGGAACTAGTACAGGCATGCCCCAGTATCCACTGATTCGGTATCCATGGTTTCAGTTATCCACAGATACTGGGACACCTATTAAAAAGATAGTTGAACATTAAACACATTTTTTTTACCTTGTTGTTGTTCACTCTAGCACTACTATAAATTCATTGATGAAGTCTGGGTCTTCTATTTCTATTTTTGTTCTATTCTTTTGTTTAGTTTACAACATGTAAAATTACAAATATAGACTTATCAAGTGAGAAGCACCATACACTCAAGGAGCATAATCTGTTTTCATTTTTAACAGTTTACTAAAAATGTCTCCAGAGACCTAATCATTTGTTTTAAGTTTACAAAACCCAAGGGGTTTGTGTAGATCCCAAGGCTCAAAAAACATCAGAATTTCTTTTCTTATAATGAGGGACTGAATGTTTTATAATGTGTGGATCAAATCAATGCAAGTCTCCAAACTACAGAGATAAGCTCAAAGTGTAGAGAAGCAAAAGCTCTCAGATCTATGTTTGTGGAAGAAGAGGGAAATTTATATTTTCTCACAA
Source organism: Lerista edwardsae (assembly GCA_029204185.1). NCBI lineage: Eukaryota > Metazoa > Chordata > Lepidosauria > Squamata > Scincidae > Lerista > Lerista edwardsae. The sequence continues at coordinate 256,439 of JAJKFI010000193.1, read as the reverse complement.
TGGATCTATGAATGTTCTTTATTATCTCTATAATGCCTCAAGGGAAAGAAGAATAAAACTTTTCCAGGTATGATCCAGAGAGGAAAACATTTCCCATCATCATCATCATCATCATCATCATCATCATCATCATCATCATCAGTGGTATCGCAGCCTACTAGATTTTTGGACTGGGTTTTTTGGTGCTCACTAGTTCAAACTCTACTGAAGAATTTAAGAACCTTTATTGCCTTACAATGTCCTTTGTACAATTGCCTTATACCTTATAGTGTTCCTAGTAGTGTGCCTCATTGCAATTTTTCAACAGTTACCCTGGGAATGCCTTTAATGCCCATTATTAATAATAAGAATAATTTTAACAACAATAATTTTGTGCATTATTTTAAACAACTGCAGCTTACTGAAATAACACCATCAGATCAGCAAAAAAATAAAAAAAAGTGCTTTTAGGAACGTCACTGATATCTAGTTGATAGGACACAGGCTATATCAACTACTTAATGCCAGTCAACAAATGTATCTTCAAACGTTTGCTCATTGTTGGCTCTGTTTCATGTAGTTTTGAATAATAATAATAATAATAATAATAATAATAATAATAATAATAATAA
>JAJKFI010000193.1:222155-237328 GCA_029204185.1 Lerista edwardsae | reverse complement strand
TAGATAGATAGATAGATAGATAGATAGATAGATAGATAGATAGATAGTGTCATTTCATGGGATTCCAGCATATTCACACACAATTCACCTTCTCTGTAATGGCACTAGAACTATGAAATTCCAAGGAAATTAAGAATTACTCTGCCCCTCAGGGCTTTTGGCAAAGATTCAAAACTTATCTGTTTCCTATGGCATTTGGGTGATGGGTTTATGTATGCCCTCTGCACCTGTGTATAGTGCTGTAGCTTGGCAGCTTCATTTCAGACCAAATAGTTACCACCACCCCAATCCTCTCTCTCTCTCTCTCTCTCTCTCTCTCTTCAGAGTGGTACAAGAGTGGTTCTGGGTGTGGGGAGGAACTAGGTGGGGGGGGGGTTGGAGATGGGCTGCGGTCAGTAGGCCGCATCCAAGCCTCTGTCACAAGGACTCGAGGCTCCAATTCAGGCCGCACGGCTTGCTTGGAGCTGCGCCCGCTAAACAGCAGGTACAGATCCAAGCAAACCCATCGGGGCAGCTGGAGCCTACCCTGGGGCAAGGGCACAAATGGGTCCTTGCCCCAAGGAGGCTCCAGACTCCACCTAACTTGTGCTAGATACGGTGGAGGCCCACTGGCCCTGCTGTTCAGACACAAGTTAGGATTGTGCCCTTAGTCACCTGGAAGGGAAGAAGAAACTGTATCTGAAAGTGCAACCTAACTATGCCAATTTGCATAGATATGTATAGTTGCAGTTAAGGGGGGGAAGAGAAGATTAATTTCCCATTCACCCAGGGTGCCTTCGTATCACAGGACTCCCAATGATTAGCTTGCCACCATCTCCTCTGGACGCCCAATAGGTTATCCCTTTTCTTTCTGGGCATCTCATCTGTTAACAATAAAAAATAAAGGACTAACTAAATAAGGGTTTCTTATGTCTTATATGTAGGGGTGTGATAGATAGTATTTTGGTGATTTTTTGGTGGTTTGGTGGTTTTTTGGTGCTATTTTTTCCCCAAAATTTCATGATTCAAATAGCAAATTGCAGTGTAATGTGTTTTTATTCGACATTCTCAATCCAAGTTCTCATTTTTATTAATTTTAAATGCTTTTAAAGTGTACTAGGTAGATGATACAGGTGATATAGTGTCAGCAGATGCAGCCACCGTATTATTTCTAGTCGAAAAAGTCATCTATTGTAATTGCTGGAAAATATCTTAAACACCAAAATGTGGTGTTTTGTCTTTTTTATACAGATATTTTAATTGCCAAAAGGTGGTTGTTAATACCCAAAAGACGGTTTTCAACAAAAAACCCCAACCCCTATTTATATCTCTATCTTTAGCTAGCTAGCTAGCTAGCTAGCTAGCTAGCTAGCTAGCTAGATAGATAGATAGCTAGCTAGCTAGCTAGCTAGCTAGCTAGATAGATAGATAGATAGATAGATAGATAGATACGTTGGTATCCAAGTACATAAGGATGTCACAACAGGGATAATGAGACTGACAGCTCGGACAGCTCTGGTGGGCCACTGTGAGATACAGGATGCTGGACTAGATGGGCCTTTGGCCTGATCCAGCAGTGTTTATGTTCTTATGTTCTAATGCTACACATAACTAATTCAAAGCTGATTAATTCAAAGTTCCATCATTTTCTTAGCCTTTCAAACCATCATCATTCTTAAGAGCAAACTATGGCAATTTGAAAAATTGGTTCCATCTTCAGGAAGCCAGTAGCTGCTGTGAACCAGAACCAGAACAGATCATATATGCTCAAGATTGTCCACACATATGTACCCAAATCAGTGACGGGATCTGGGAATGAGGAAGCAGAATGCTGGGCGGGACTTACGCATGATTGGCTGCCCGTCCGTTCTGTTCCGCAGCTGCCCTGGCCTCGGCGGGGCGCCTGCTCGCCGGGGGGGATGGTGGGGGGAACACCAGGTGCCTGGGCGAGCAGCAGTGGGGCGCACCAACCGGGGGCATTCCCCCTGAGGCCAGGGCAGGCAGCAGAACGGAACAGACGGGCTGCCAATCATGCATAAGTCCTGCCCAGTGTTCCGCTTCCTCATTACCAGATCCCATCACTGACCCAAATGATCCTAAACTAAAATGGGGTCTGCATCATGGCAGAGAAATGCCCTTTAAATCAGTGCTTCTCAAAACTTTTAAGACTGGGGCCCACTTAGAGTGACAATCAGTCCAGGACCCACAGGAAGTGATGTCATGGCCTGAAGTGGTCATTGTGATGCCAGCTCCTCCTGCTTTCCTGAGGATTCAGCAATATGTTTGGTTATTTCTCAGCCATTTTCCAAGAGCAAAGTGGATCAGAATGAATAAAGAGCCAATTTACCACCTTGAAGTAAATAAAATAACCACACTGGCTTCCTCCTTTCCAGTGTCCCATCTTCCCATATTTTCAGTGATGGCCAGAGCCATAACTGGCTGTGGTGTGGGCAAGGCGACGTTGCCCTCTGCGTCACTCTGCCCCTAGCGCAACCTCACTGCCCACTGAGCCTCTCTGCCACACACCCCAGCATCTGCGAATGCTCCATTTTGGAGTGAAACAGGAGCAGGAGTGTGCGGGTGGGCCGATCTGCACTCCCGGCTTTTTCGTCCGCTGGTGCGCCCACCCCTCCAAGGACACCCGTAGCAGGCCCCACCCCATGCTGCATAGACGCTCTGATGATGGCTGCCTGAGCTGCTATGTGACCCACCTGAAATTGGCTCACAACCCTCTTAGTGGGTCCTGGCCCACAGTTCGAGGAACACAGCCCTAAATGCATTTGATCGTAACAAAACCGGTTCTCACACAGGCCTTACAGTGTATTGATCCAACTTGGAAAGCCAAATTTATAGACAGGTCTTTTCATAAACTTGAGACCAAGCTGGCCCACCCATGAGGCCAACTGGAACTCAGGAACTATGCCTCAGGAAGCAGATTGGTGGAGGATGCTCATTGCTTGCCTGCCTACTTGCCTTCACGGCTTCTCCTTCTCCTTCAACGGCCTGAATAAGAAAGGGGCAGCGTTTGCCATGCCCCCTCAAGCAACAGGAGGAGGTCTTGGGTTGGGCTTTCCTTGTCCTATTTTGAATGGAATCTCAGTGAGCAAATCCATCCTCCCTCCCAGCCCTCCTCAGCATTATTTTGAAATGCAGTGAAGTCCTCATCATGACCATTTTGCAGAAAGTCATGGAGTCAAGGTGAGGGAACATTTCTTCGCTTACCTCAGGGCTGCGTTAGTACTGGAAAGCTGGATAGATTTGGGCCCTTAAGCATTCCTCACTATTTGCCTCCATGTTAGGCAAATGGCTCTCCATGTGTTTCCATGAGTTACTAGAAGCAGAGGCCAAAAAAAAAAAAAGGTGACCTTGGGCAGGAGGTTTAGTCAAGAGGGTTAAAGCCTCCGTTTGCCCGAAGATAAGATCCAAAGGTCGCCAGTTCGACAACACCGGAAGTCTCCGTGAGTGGCAGACCTTGAGAAGTGTGACTGATAAGAGTTGCCTCCAGCTGCCTGTGAGAGAGGAGTTGTGCTAGGCCAGCTGTTTCTTTGGTGGGAGCAGAGAAATCGTCTATCAGCCAGCAGGTAGGCAATCGTGCAGCCAGAAAGAAGGACTAGACCACGAAAGTTCCATCTGTATGTTGTTGTAGTTCTTGAAAGACAGAACTTCTTTGTAATTTGTAAAAAACCCTTCTGGGTTTAGAGAAATAAAGCCTGTCTATGTAAACTGCCTTGAATTAAAGTCAGAGGAGCAATCTAATGACCAAGAAAGGCGGTATATAAATACTATTATTATTATTATTATTATTATTATTATTATTATTATTATTATTATTTGAAGAGAACTTTTTTACCAGTTTGAACATTACCATCGCCTCAAAAAGGAACTCTGTTTGACTTCTCTGCACAACTCAACCCATTTCCTCCAAGAATTCCCCACCCCCAGTGGAATCACTGGATGTCTTATAATAGGTATATGTAGTCAATGGTGCAGAGAAGCTGCAATTCTTTTGCATGAACAATGGAAAGCTACTGATACTTCCTTGTTGTAGGCCTAAGAATTGCATGTTACATTTTAACTTCTGGACCAGAAGATGAATACACCTATCCAGGTATGAGCTGTAGCACATATCTTTGATTTATAGTTAGGGGTGGTTTTTTTTATTCCCCCCCCAAAAAAAATTCTTGATTAAAATAGCAAATTGCAGTGTTATGTGTTTTTATTCGACATTCTCAATCAAAGTTCTCATTTTTATTAATTTTAAATGCTTTGAAAGTGCACTAGGTAGATGATACAGGGGATATTGTATCAGCAGATGCGGCCATGGTATTATTTATAATTGGAAAAAGTAGTCTATTTTAATTTCTGGAAAATATTTTAGACACCAAAATGTGGTGTTTCAGATATTTTAACCACCAAAAGGCAGTTTTCAACCTACCCCCCCCCCCACCTGTATTAATGATTATTTGCCTACACCATAAATGTTTTGTAGCTGCTCAAACAGCATATCTGTTTTGCCTTCTCCTGGCCTCTACAGCCAGCCTTTTGAGATGGGGTTCTGTGTAGTGATTTGATTTAGCTCCCTTCACTTTCATGCCAAAAAAAGGCAATCTTTCTCCATTTCTGTCTCTTGTTAAATGCACAGGAGCAAGGCTAGTCAAAAGTTGATCTTTTTTTTTCATTTTTAGTGTTTTGATAACTATCTTCTCCCTAGAAACCTAATGAATGAGTTGCATTTTCTTTCTCTAATCTTCTGTTTTCACTGCCAACTATTCTCACATTTGGCTTCTAGGCTACACAAGTCCCCAGGCAAAAATCACCCTCAGTGTTTCCGTTCTAAATGAAATGCCGTTTATAGTGAAGCTGCATCTGTCTCTTCTATTTCATGTGAGTTATGAAACTCACTAACTTTGTGAATTTCATTTTACATAGCAATTGTTTATCTCAGGGTGCAATCCGAACCTGGAGTTAGGCCGGCACAGTTAGGCCAGCAAAGTTTGGCCGGCACAAGGGCCACCATAAAGCATGTTTGAACCACTCTCAAGAGTCAGGGAGGATGGCGCGTGTCTGTGTGCTGGCCTCTCTGACTCCGAGAGTGGTCTAAACGTGCTTTACAGTGGCCCTCATGCCACCTCGTGCCTCGAACTTTGCCGGCCTAACTGTGCCGGCCTAACTTCAGGTTAGGATTGTGCCCTCAGTTAAGAAAAGAGTACATTTGCTCTATGTGCTGCAGGGTCAAATCCTGTTTGCAACCATTTGCTCCCTTCCATGTAGAAGAACCAAATGTGTAGAAGAATTAAAGTAAAGCCATTTTACATTTGTGAAGTGAATTGTCTAACAGCATGCTGGGATACCTAGTTAATTGGAGACTAGAAGTTGGTGAGAAAAATGGGGAGTAACCCAAAGAACATCAAAATGCTAATAATCTGTGAACTGGTTGTATCCTAGGGAAGATTAAAGACTGTTATCTTGTGGGTCTTGGGAACTGGGCGATGATTTAGCAACTTGGTGAAGTTTCACACCTGCAACTTGTTTGTAGAATTGCTAATTGGGTTTAGCTGTGTAAGGGTGGGGGAAGACAACTTTGCACAGCAACTTAGACTCAGATTGAATGTGAACTATGTGATTGGATACTAACTTTGATGGACAGGAGTGAGTCTAAAATCCCTATTTAAAATGTGTAATGGGAAGAATTAGTTGCTAGCTGTTATGGAGGGCTAAGCCAAGCTGCTGAAACACGCATCGATTGCCTTGAGACAACCTGAGGACTTGAAGCAAGGATTGAATCCCTTTGCTAAACGACTGTTGTAAGTTTGAGGAACAACTGACCAGCTGTCTGAAAGAAATAGAGTTTCTGTTACGTGTTAGTTAAGAAACCAGCAAGCGGTAGGAATTTAGTCTTTCTTGTTTTCTTTGGAACTTGTAATACTTACCACTGTGCCTTTGATGTTTTTGGTTTTAATAAACTTTTATTCTGATATCTAATATTGCTTGACCAATGCTGAATCATAGCTACTTAATAAAATGGACCTAAGGGGAATTTTGCTACCAATAACATTGCTAGGCTGCAGGGGGTCTGCTGTAAGTAGCAGAGCCTGCCTGAATAGCCAGAGCTCACAGAGCCCATTTTTCCCCTTAAAGAAAATCCTCAGTTCTGGCAGGTTTTGGGCTTGTGTAGCCAGCTTGGCCAGAATGTGAGTTCCACTCACGTGCACCTCTCAGGGGAGTAGAGGGCAGTGGGTCGGGACATGGTCCTAACCTGTAGTTAGGTCGGCACAGTTAGGCCAGCAATGTTTGGCTGGCATCAGGGACAACATAAAATAAGTCTGGACCACACTTGCAGTCAGAGGCCAGCATACAGATGTGCTTTGCGGTGGCCCTTGTGCCAGCAAAGCTTTGCTGGCCCATCTGTGCCAGCCTAACTACAGGTTAGGATCGAGCTCTGATTTTCAGCATGAATGCAAACTAGATTTCGAACGCCATGATATTTAAGTAGTTGAAACAGAGTGAGCGAGCGAGCGAGAGAGAGAGAGAGAGAGAGAGAGATGGGCCAACCCTCCATTGTTGTTGTTCAGTCGCTAAGTCATGTCCGACTCTTCACGACCCCATGGACCACAGCACGCCAGGCCTCCCTGTCCTCCACTAGCTTCCGGAGTTCGCCCAATTTCATGTTCATCACTTCGGTGACACTCTCTAACCATCTCATCCTCTGCCGCCCCCTTCTCCTTTTGCATTCCATCTTTCCCAGCATGAGGCTCTTTTCTAAAGAGTCCTCTCTTTTCATGAGGTGGCCCAAGTCTTTGGGCTTCAGCTTCAGGATTTGTCCTTCCAGGGAGCAATCAGGCTTGACTTCCTGGAGGATTGACTGATTGGATCTCCTTGCAGTCCAGGGGACTCTCAGGAGTCTTCTCCAACACCATAATTCAAAAGCATCTATTCTTTGGTGCTCTGCTTTTCGTATGGTCCAGCTCTCACAGCCATACATTGCTACTGGGAAAACCATCGCTTTGGCTATGCAAACCTTTGTTGGCAGGGTGATGTCGCGGCTTTTTATTAAGTTGTTTAGGTTCGCCATAGCTTTCCTCCCAAGAAGTAAATGTCTTTTAATTTCATGGCTGCAGTCACCATCTGTCACTGCCTCCATTTGCTCCCCTTCTATTTGCCAGGAAGTGATGGGAGTGGTGGCCATGATCTTAGTTTTTTTAATATTGAGCTTCAAGCCAATTTTGGCATTTTCCTCTTTCACCCTCATCAGAAGGTTCTTTAGGTCTTCCTCATTTTCTGCCATTAGAGTGGTGTCATCTGCATATCTGAGGTTGTTGATATTTCTCCCAGCAATCTTGATTCCAGCTTGTGAATCATCCAGCCCAGCCTTTCTCATGATGTACTCTGCATATAAGTTAAATAAGCAGGGTGACAGGATACAGCCTTTTCGTACTCCTTTCCCAATTTGAAACCAGTCGGTTGTTCCATGTCCAGTTCTAACTGTTGCTTCCTGACCCGCATACAGGTTTCTCAGAAGGCAGATCAGGTGGTCTGGGACTCCCATCTCTTCAAGAACTTGCCACAGTTTGTTGTGATCCACACAATCAAAGGCTTTAGCATAGTCAATGAAGCAGAGGTAGATGTTTTTCTGGAACTCTCTTGCTTTCTCCATGATCCAGCGAATGTTGGCAATTTGATCTCTAGTTCCTCTGCCTCTTCGGAAACCAGCTTGTACATCTGGTAATTCTCGATTCACATACTGCTGAAGCCTAGCTTGTAGGATTTTGAGCATCACCTTGCTAGCATGTGAAATGAGTGCAATGGTGCGGTAGTTCGAGCAATCTTTGGCATTGCCCTTCTTTGGGATTGGAATGTAAACTGATCTTTTCCAGTCTTGCGGCCACTGCTGGGTTTTCCAAATTTGCTGGCATATGGAGTGCAGCACTTTGACAGCATCATCTTTTAAGATTTTGAGTAACTCAGCTGGAATGCTGTCATCTCCACTAGCTTTGTTGTTAGTGATGCTTTCTAAAGCCCACTTGACTTTCCAATCCAGGGTGTCAGGTTCGAGCTCAGTGACCACACCATTGTGGTTATCAGGAACATTTAGATCGGCCTTATAGAGTTCCTCTGTGTATTCTTGCCACCTCTTCTTAATCTCATCTGCTTCTGTTAGGTCCTTGCCGTTTTTGTCCTTTATTGTGCCTACCTTAGCACAAAATTGTCCTTTGACAGCTCCAATTTTTCTTGAAAAGATCTCTAGTCTTTCCCATTCTATTGTTTTCCTCTATTTCTTTGAATTGCTCATTTAGGAAGGCCTTCCTATCTCTCCTTGCTGTTCTCTGGAAATCTGCATTCAGTTCGGTATATCTTTCCCTTTCTCCCTTGCTTTTGGCTTCCCTTCTTTTCTCAGCTATTTGTAAAGCCTTGTCAGACAGCCACTTTGCCTTCTTGCATTTCTTTCTCTTTGGGATGGTTTTAGTTGCTGCCTCCTGTACAATGTTACAGACCTCCATCCAATGTTCTTCAGGCACTCTGTCTACCAAATCTAAGCCCCTAAATCTATTTGTCACCTCCACTGTATATTCGTATGGGATCTGATTTAGGTCATATGTGGAGGGCCTAGTTGTTTTCCCTACTTTTTTTCAGTTTAAGCCTGAATTTTGCAATAAGACGCTCATGATCTGAGCCACAGTCAGCTCCAGGTCTTGTTTTTACTGCCTCTATAGAACTTCTCAATCAATCAATCAATCAATTCAACCTTTATTGGCATGAAATATAGAACTTCTCCACGTTTGGCTGCACAGAATGTAATCAATCTGATTTTGATGTAAACCATCTGGTGAAGTCCATGTGTACAGTCGCCGTTTGTGTGGCTGGAAAAGGGTGTTTGCTATGACTAATGTGTTCTCCTGACAAAACTCTATCAGTTTTTGCCCTTCTTCATTTTGTACTCCAAGACCAAACTTGCCTGTTATTCCTATTACCTCTTGACTGCCTACTTTAGCCTTCCAATAGCCTATGATGAGAAGGACAAATTTTTTGGATGTTAATTCTAGAAGCTGTTCTAGGTCTTCATAGAAACGGTCACCTTCTTCCTCTTCAGCATCAGTGGTTGGGGCGTAGACATGGACTACTGTGAAGTTGAAAGGTTTGCCTTGGATCCGAATGGAAATCATTCTATCATTGTTGAGGTTATACCACAGTACTGCTGTTCCCACTCTCTTGTTCAGTATGAAGAATACTCCATTTCTTCTGAGGTATTCCTGCCCACAGTAGCAGATATAATGGTCATCTGAATTAAATTCTCCCATTCCTGTCCATTTTAGTTCACTAACTCCCATGATGTTGATGTTCCACCTTGACATCTCACGTTTGACCACATCTAGCTTACCTTGATTCATAGATCTGACGTTCCAGGTTCCTATGCAGTATTGTTATTTGCAGCATCACACTTTCCTTTCACTTCCAGACACATCCACAGCTGAGCTTCCTTTCGGGTTTGGCCCAGCTACTTCACTCTTTCTGGAGCTACTAGTACTCATATTCTGCTCTTCCCCAGTAGCGTAATACACACCTTCCAACCTGAGGGTCTCATCTTCCAGTGTCACATCATTTAGCCTTTTAGTTTTGTAATCCATGGGGTTTTCTTGGCAGGAGTACTGGAGTGGGTTGCCATTTCCTTCTCCAGCAGATCATATTTAGTCGGAACTCTCTACTATGACCTGTCCATCTTGTGTGTGTGTGTGTGTGTGTGTGTGTGTGTGTGTGTGTGTGTGCGCGCGCGCGCTGTCATAGGCTTTCTAAAGGAAGGGTTGGATTCAAATCTAACCAATACATTCAGTTACATGTCTTTTAACATATTCTGTTATGGAACCAGTAACAACACATTCATTTCTCTTTGCACAGTGATGGCGAACAAGTCGGAGGTGCACGAATTCATTCTCCTTGGTTTGACCGATGACAGCGGGCAGAAACACGTCCTCTTTCTACTTTTCCTGCTGCTCTACATGGCCTGTCTCCTAGGGAATGGGGCCATTTTGACTATCGTCTTTGCCACCTCCCGGCTCCATACGCCCATGTATTTTTTCTTAGTCAATCTCTCTTGTCTGGATATCTGCATCTCTACAGTGACAGTGCCCAAAATGTTGAGTGGCTTCCTGATGGAGCACCAGACTGCTTCCTTTACTGGGTGCCTGACACAGCTGCACTTCTTCCACTTCCTGGGCAGCAGTGAGGGCATGCTTTTGGGGGTCATGGCGTTCGACCGTTACGTTGCTATCTGCAACCCCCTGCGATACTCTGTCATCATGAACAAAGGGGTTTGCCTTATGTTAGCAGTGGCCACCTGGATGACTGGCTTTCTTTATGCCTTGATGCACACAGTGGTCACCTCCCGACTGTGGTTCTGTGGCCCCAACCACGTCTTGCACTTTGTTTGTGACATCAAACCCTTGCTCCAGTTGGCCTGCAGTAGCACTGCCCTCACCCTCATGCTCCTTAATGTGGTCACTGGTTTTATTGCTGTGGCTTCTTTCTTGGTCACCCTCCTCTCCTACCTCTACATCATCTCCTACCTCTTCCTCAAATTCCAGACTTGGCAGAGCCGTTGGAAAGCCTTCTCCACCTGTGTGTCACACCTGACTGTTGTGACTCTCTACCTAGTTCCCCCAATCTCAAATTACATGCTTCCCTCAGCTGGTAACTCTTCTGAAAGAGAGATGATCTTCACTATCCTATACACTGTGGTCACCCCAGTGTTGAACCCTTTAATCTACACTCTGAGGAATCAAGATGTGAAATCATCTCTCAGAAAAATCCTAAGCAGAAAACTGCTCTCTGGAAGGATCTGAATTAACGTTTCAAAGTAGGATTGATAGCAAAGTAGGATAGACGGCAGGTTTTTAACTGGGATCGCTGGGTATATATGCAGTAAGTAAATAAGTGCCCAACCCTGAAGTCAGTGGGGGATGAGACTGGGGGTGGCACTTGCCACTGCATCCTGAACCCCCATGTCGGATGCCCACACTGGGCTGCTCCAGTCTCCCCTAGCTAAGTAAGTAAGGGAAGGTTTGTTTGTTTTTTCTCCTCTCCAAATGGTGCTCTCATGTGAGGTGGAAGGATGTCACAAAATAATCCAGATTTATATGAGACAGATATCAGGGAAGCAAGCTCTAACAAGGTAAATGCACCCCACATATTAACACAATGAAATAGACTAACATGTAGATTTGCTTAGGGACGTGGTGGCGAAGCGAGTTAATCCGCTGTTGCTGGGCATTCCGACCACAAGGTTGGGAGTTCAAGACTGCGTGACGGAGTGAGCTCCTGTTGCTTGTCCCAGCTCCTGCCAATCTAGCAGTTCGAAAGCACCTAAATGCAAGTAGATAGTCCCTATGGACCACTTTGGTGGGAAGGTAATGGCATTCCATGAGCTCCGGCGTAGAGTCATGCTGGTCACATGACCACGGAAATTTGTCCTCGGACAAAATGTCGGCTCTACAGGCTTTGAAATGGAGATGAGCACCGCCCCCTACAGTCGGTCACGACTAGCCCATTCGGTCATGGGGAAACCTTTACCTTTAGATTTGCTTAGGTATGTCTTGTGACTGTGCATTAATCTAACTTGAAGCACAATCCTACCTAATCTTCCAAGTGGCAGTGCCAGTGTGGCCCTCTGCTGCATCCCACAAGAACGTTTTGGCTGCTGCAGGTCTTGTTGGGGTAAGGGGACTTTTGCCTACTAGCCCCAGCAGCTTCTATGGGACAACTCGGACCTGCACCATTGATATTGCTCATGCAATTCTGCAAAGCTCCATGCAGGTGGATCGAGCCTGGGAATGGGGATAGGATTCATATCCCCACTATTTTCCCACATGCCAGGAAAACCTTCACCTGCTAAATTCTCATGTGTTTTCCAAAGCACAGAAACAAGGACCATACATATACTTGAAGATCATTTGTTTTATTATTTGATAATTAGCATCTCCCCCTAGATCTCATCAATTGCATATACATTTCTTTTTTAGAACCAAAGGAAATCTCCTTGGCTCAGCTTAGGGGCCAAAGTATATATCCCCTGGCAGAATGCCATCCCCAACAGAAACAATGAGGGCGCAATCCTAACCTGGAGTTAGCCTGTCACAGTTAGGCCAGCAAAATTTGGCAAGCACAAGGGCCACCATAAAATGTGTTTGGACCACTCTCGGAGTCAGAGAGGCCAGCACACAGATGGGCGCCATCTTCCCTGACTCAGAGAGTGGCACAATCACACTTTACGGTGTCCTTTGTGCCGGCCAAACTTTACTGGCCTAACTGTGCCAGCCTAACTCCAAGTTAGGATTGCGCTCTGAATATCTTATAATAGGTAGATGTAGTCAATGAATGTGATCATACAGATGAGAGAAACTACAGCTCGCTTGCTCTCTTCTCCACAAGCAGTGGAAAATTACAAATACTGTACGTACAGTATTTACTGTAGACATGAGAATTTTATTTTACGTATCTGTTTACTCTCCCAACCAAAAGAAGACAACAGTTATCGCAGCTGTCCAGGTATGAAATATAGAGGCAAATATTCTTTCTTTGAAGTAACGTCTATGGACGTTTTGTAGCTTAAATAGCCTCTCCATTATTTGCCTTGATGTGAGCTCTGCTACAAGCCCTTTGAGAGGGGCTCAAACATCTGTGATTCAATACATGCTTTGCATTTTTACCACAGTTTACCTTCAGGGAGGCAGAAGGGAGGTGGTAGAGCAGAGAGCAACTTGCCAGAAGTTCCAAAGTAGTCATGCTCTGGGAGAGGGAGGTCTTTACTCCTACTACATCTCAAAAAGGGAATTTGGAGCCAAAAATGATTTTTTTTTTGGGGGGGAGCACCTCACTTTGAATGCAGGCCAGGTGGGAAGCAATGCCCTGCAATGCAGCTGACTTCTTCTGTGATTGTGTGCACGTTTAGACTGTTCATACACAGAGAACAGGAGAAAAACATGATGAGGCGTATGTATGTATGTGTGTGTATGGGGGAGACGCTGGGAAAAAAAATAATGCAGGCCTACACTGTACAAAAATTAGGCAACATTCCCTAAAACTGACTGGTGGGAGTGTTGGGATGAACAAATGGAATTATTTCTTGACCCAGCATGTAATTAATGTGTGGAACTCCTTGCCACAGGACACTGTAATGGCACTTGATGTGGATGTCTTTAAAAGGGCATTGGAAGAGTCCAACTGATGGTTGTATACAACCTTTGCAGACTTTAGATTCTGTGAGGTGGTTGTTGTTCCTCCCAATTGATAATTTCCTTTGGACATTGGGTGGAAGAGAAATTGCAGTGAGTTTGTGCAAGGATGGGTGCATTATTTAGATAGCTACTTCACTGCACTGCATCAAGTCATTGAATGTATGGTAAAGTCATGTAATGTACAGTACCTACCAGATGGGTTTAGTGTCTTGTGATAGGGGTCCAATTTTAGTGCTTGCCATGGGCACTATTTTCCCTATATATGCCTCTGCTCTTAGCATTGCAGTAAGTCTTTGCTGGTGGTCCAAAGATCCAAAGCTGTCCTTCATTTCCCACCATTGAATGGGCTGGTGGAAGGATGTCAATGTCCTTCCCTGGAATTCCAAAGCAAGCAGAGGGAGACTCCAGCACTTGCTTTTCAATTTAGGTGGGTAACATGTGAGCAAACAAACAACTCTGAAAACACATTCATACTGAACCATCATGTAAAGACAAGGTCCCCTGAAGTTTAAGAAATCACCAAAATCATGTTGTATCCCTTATTGGAGTGGTTCTCATGCTTTTTCCCTTGTCCTACTGGGCAGTAGGCCACAGCTCCCCTTTAGGGCAACAATCCTATACACTGTATAGTGCAACAGATTTTTTGCGATGATTCCGCAGCAACCCTGACTGGTTTCCATTGCTCCTCAGGGAGGCATGCCTCACAGTTTACAAACCACTGCCTTATCGTGTGCATGACCTTTAACTAGTGGTTTTAATAAGGGAGATACAATGTATACAATCTCAAAATTATTTAAGGCAGGCATAATATGCATATACAAGGTATTTGACATGTATATGAACCCCGTGTAGAGACCTATGCTGCAGTTCTATGCATTGACATACCAGAAGGAAGAAGACTACTTTAAAGGTTCCAAGCAGGTAAGGTTTATTTTGATGATTTTAATACAGCAAAGGGAAGGGAGATTCAAAAAGGAAAGGCAGTGCAACATGTTGCATCACACAGCCAAATCCTAAAAGTAAGCCGTTTCTGGGTACCAGGAAAAGAAGGAAATCCTGAGAAGGTAAAAGGCTGTACAATGGCACAAAAAAGAAGGGGAGAAAGGAGGGAGAGTAGGATATAGAGAAATAAGTAGGCTACCAAGAATGAGAGCACAATCCTATACTGCGAGGCTGGCTGGCCAATGCCATATCCAAACACAGTATAGTGGAGGCTGGAGCCTCCCCACAGCAAAGGAACATGCACTCTCTTACCGTAGGGAAGGCTCCAGCCTCCCCATGTGCTCCTCAGATCTGTGCCTCCTAAATGGCAGATCCAAGGAGACGGTGCGGCCTGAATCGGGACAGCGCAGCCTCCTGATCGGGCTCAGGATGCAGCCGTATGGTCATGACTCATGTGACGTGGCACCAATGCTGTGACGTAGCATCGTCGCAACAGGCAGTGCAGGATTGTGCTATGAATTGGGGCTGGAAAATCTGGGGTTTGTAGCAGTGGAAGGGAAGGAGAACCAGGGGAACAGAAGAGAAAGAAATGGAAACAAGGTTCTAGCTTTGGTGGAAAAAAAACATGGCAGAATGGCAGTCCTCGGCAGTCTGAACCAGGGCTAAAGGCAAGGAGGGAGCCCCTCAGCAGGTTGTGAAAACAGCTCCATCACAACTGGCAGGAAGGCTAGTCTCTGCCACCCTGCAGTTCCTCTAAAATTGGCACTGCTGGTGTCTTCAAAGGGGTAGCAGCACATTCCTGTGCAGCCAGGGGTTCAAGCAACTGATCTGTTGGTTAAGGAAGTCCCAAATTGATACATGGGGCAGTGCAGTACATGAAATCTTGTGGGAATCATAAAAAATCTTGTGGGTCTTTTTTTCTTATAAAAGCCGTGTTTTTAATTCATGAAAACAAGGATCAAGCCTTTATTTTTGTTTTCTAGTTTCACAGCAATGGAGAACCAGACTCTGGTCCAAGAGTTCATC
>JAJKFI010000193.1:189283-222145 GCA_029204185.1 Lerista edwardsae | reverse complement strand
CATACGCCCATGTATTTTTTCTTAGTCAATCTCTCTTGTCTGGATATCTGCATCTCTACAGTGATTGTGCCTAAAATGTTGAGCGGCTTCCTGATGGAGCACCAGACTGCTTCCTTTACTGGGTGCCTGACACAGCTGCACTTCTTCCACTTCCTGGGCAGCAGTGAGGGCATGCTTTTGGGGGTCATGGCGTTTGACCGTTATGTTGCTATCTGCAACCCCCTGCGATACTCCATCATCATGAACGAAGGGGTTTGCCTTATGTTAGCAGTGGCCACCTGGATGACTGGCTTTCTCTATGCCTTGATGCACACAGTGGTCACCTCCCGACTGTGGTTCTGTGGCCCCAACCACATCTTGCACTTTGTTTGTGACATCAAACCCTTGCTCCAATTGGCCTGCAGTAGCACTGCCCTCAACCTCATGCTCCTTAATGTGGTCACTGGCTTCATTGCTGTGGCTTCTTTCTTGGTCACCCTCCTCTCCTACCTCTACATCATCTCCTACCTCTTCCTCAAGTTCCAGACTTGGCAGAGCCGTTGGAAAGCCTTCTCCACCTGTGTGTCGCACCTGACTGTTGTGACTGCGTATTTAATTCCAGCAATCCTGAACTACATGCTTCCCTCAGCTGGTGACTCCTCTGAGAGAGAGATGATCATCACTCTGCTCTACACTGTGGTCACCCCAGTGTTGAACCCTTTAATCTACACTCTGAGGAATCAAGAAGTGAAATCATCTCTCAGAAAAATCCTAAGCAGAAAACTGCTCTCTGGAAGGATCTGAATTAACGTTTCGAAGTAGGATTGATAGCAAAGTAGGATAGAGAGCAGGTTTTTAACTGGAATGGCAGCGTATATATGCAGTAAGGAAATAAGTGCCCAACCCTGAAGTCAGTGGGGGATGAGATTGGGGGTGGCACTTGACACTGCATCCTGAACCCCCATGTCAGATGCCCAACACTGGCCTGCTCCAGTCTCCCCTAGCTAAGTAAGTAAGGGAAGCCTTGTTTTTTTTTCTCTACATGGTCCTCTCATGTGAGATTACAAAATAATCAAGGTGTATATGAGTGTCGTCTCCATGGGTGCATCTGCGGGGGGAAAGGACATTATAGGGTGATGGTGGGCGTACCTTTGCTGGCACTCCTGATGGTCGCTGCACTTAAACAGACGGGCCGGAGACGGAGTCGTCTTAGGTAAGGCCTTTATTCGGGTCAAAAACTTTACATTCATTGGGGTTGCACTTAAAGGGGCCTCGTTGCTTCACGGGCTCCCTTGGGGTCTCTCTTTCTCTCTCGGCCTTCCGGTAGTCTAGGTGGACCGGTGGCGAGGACCGCTCTGGGGGGTCTCATCCTGGTTTGGTCCCGTGGGGGGCTCATCGTCCGGTCCCTCTGGCAAGCCGACGTTCACCGGGGCGACCACCTGCGCTCCCTCGAGCCTGCCCGTCGGGCCTGGACGGATCACTAGGTACAGTGGGGGAGGGTGGAGCAGCCCACACCCTATGGGATAGATTCCGGGTTGCCGTGTCCTTAATGCCTCCAGCAAGGGGTCCTGTTCCTGGCTAGTAAGGCCTTCTGGTCAGCCTCCAGTGGTTCCTCCAATTGAGGTGTGAAGGGGAGGAGGATGGCCAGTCCCTGTGGCCTCCTTAGCTACTGGACCTCCGCCCAGTGCCAGAGAGCGACCGTCCTTCTTGCTGTCCAAACCCCTTATGAGGCCTAGAGCCCTGGAAGGAGGCCCTGGCTCTTCCTGTGGGCGTGTCCAGGGGCTGTCTCTTAAGACAGCCTCCAAGCCAGGTGCGAGGCCTTGGTCCTGAGAGAGGCTGGGCCCGCCCAAATGCAGTTCACCCAAGCCTCCCTGGCCCCTCCCTTTAGGCTTCAGGCCTCCTGGACTTCTTTGGTTTGCTCCCCCCCTTTTCCCGAGTGGAGGGGTGCCTGTCAGTCTTTGCCCTAGTGTTGGGGGGGCAGCTCGGCCTGGCCGCCCCCAGGGAGGGAGCGGGTAAGGTCCAGGGGGTCATGAAGGCCCCTTGATCTCCCCGCTGCTCCTCTGCGGGCGGGGTGCAGGAGATTGCACGTCTTCCTTTGTCCCCCCGCATCCCTGCGGCTGCTGCGGACCCCCCAGGGCCCCGATCCTGGTTGTCTTCACCCCCTTGGGTCCTTAGGTAAGTGCCTGCGGATGGCGGGGGGGCCTGCCGCCCCGCGGGGGTGACAATGAGACAGAAATCAGGGAAGCAAGCTCTGATAAGGTAAATGCACCCTACGTATTGATTAACACAATGAAATAGACTAACATGTAGATTTGCTTAGGTATTATTGGTTGCGCGCCATGCGCAGCCTCATTTGCCCTGCCCACCCGGACACACATGAACAGGGTTTGGACGAGCCAATAAGGTAGCTGATCAGAGGGCGGGGAAGCTTGGTATGCGTACTCACCCCACCCCCGCCTCATTCGGGCTCCGATTGGCAATTCCCTCCCACCCTCCCGTCATCAGACTGAGATAGCTGGTCGCTTCGGGGCCAGGTAGGAATTTTTTGCCTTCAGCTTGATTGGCCTTAGCTACTGGTTTTTTTGCCTACCCCAGTGTGACCCGGGGCTCAGGGTATTGTTAGTTAACCATCACTTTTCCCCGGCAGGTAGCGTGCAGGGGGTAGGCAGGTAGGCTTTCCGCATCCATCAGATGCAACACAGTTGGGGATCGGCTGGGCCACTCATAAGTTGCCTTACCGGCTCGTTGAGCGGTGGGTTGTACCCTGATCAGATTCATAATGGCTACCCTTATGGTGTGTCTGTCTTGGACACATTGCCTCGACCTTCGGCCAGTGAGGATGGACTTCAGCTTGGAGCAACGAGCTGAAGTCTGGAGTCAGATGGTGTAACGTCTGTGATCATCCTGATCAACCGGGGAGGTAGATGGCTAGAGCCATTTCCCCACAGTCCTGCAGGCTTTGGGGTTAGATTCAGCTGCAAGTTCTTTTATATATTAATCCTGTAAATAATTAATAAAGTGGCCCTGTCAGTCCAAGCACTGGTCTTGTGTGGTCATTTCTGGGGGATGCAGGGTAAGTCTTGTGACTCTGTATTAATCTAACTTGCAGCCCAATCCTACCTAATCTTCCAAGTGGCAGTGCCAGTGTGGCCCTCTGCTGCATCCCACAAGAACGTTTTGGCTGCTGCAGGTCTTGTTGGGGTAAGGGGACTTTTGCCTACTAGCCCCAGCAGCTTCTATGGGACAACTCGGACCTGCACCATTGATATTGCTCATGCAATTCTGCAAAGCTCCATGCAGGTGGATCGAGCCTGGGAATGGGGATAGGATTCATATCCCCACTATTTTCCCACATGCCAGGAAAACCTTCACCTGCTAAATTCTCATGTGTTTTCCAAAGCACAGAAACAAGGACCATACATATACTTGAAGATCATTTGTTTTATTATTTGATAATTAGCATCTCCCCCTAGATCTCATCAATTGCATGTACATTTCTTTTTCAGAATCAAAGGAAATCTCCTTGGCTCAGCTAAGGGGCCAAGGTATATATCCCCTGGCAGAATGCCATCCCCAACAGAAACAATGAAGGTGCAATCCTAACCTGGAGTTAGCCTGTCACAGTTAGGCCAGCAAAATTTGGCAAGCACAAGGGCCATCATTAAAATATGTTTGGACCACTCTCGGAGCCAGAGAGGCCAGCACACAGATGGGCGCCATCTTCCCTGACTCAGAAAGTGGCACAAACGGACTTTACGGTGTCCTTTGTGCCGGCCAAACTTTACTGGCCTTACTGTGCCAGCCTAACTCCAAGTTAGGATTGCGCTCTGAATATCTTATAATAGGTAGATGAAATCAATGAATGTGATCATACAGATGAGAGAAACTACAGCTCTCTCTCTCTCTCTCGCTCGCTCGCTCGCTCGCTCTCTTCTCCACAAGCAGTGGAAAATTACAAATACTGTACGTACAGTATTTACTGTTGACATGTGAATTTTATTTTACATATCTGTTTAATCTTCCAAGCAAAAGAAGACAACAGTTATCGCAGCTATCCAGGTATGAAATATAGAGGCAAATATTCTTTCTCTGAAGTAACGTCTATGGACGTTTTGTAGCTTAAACAGCCTCTCCATTATTTGCCTTGATGTGAGCTCTGCTACAAGCCCTTTGAGAGGGGCTCAAACATCTGTGATTCAATACATGCTTTGCATTTTTACCACAGTTTACCTTCAGGGAGGCAGAAGGGAGGTGGTAGAGCAGAGAGCAACTTGCCAGAAGTTCCAAAGTAGTCATGCTCTGGGAGAGGGAGGTCTTTACTCCTAACACATCTCAAAAAGGGAATGGGGAGACAAAAAATGTTTTCTTTTTTGGGGGGAGCACCTCACTTTGAAAGAATGCCAGGTGGGAAGCAATGCCCTGCAATGTAGCTGACTTCTTCTGTGATTGTGTGCACATTTTGATTGTTCATACACAGAGAACAGGAGGAAAAAATGATGAGTGGTATGTATGAATGTATGTGTGCGTGGGGGGGAGACGCTGGGGAAAAAAAATAATGCAGGCCCACACTGTACCACAATTAGGCAACATCCCCTCAAACTGACTGGTGGGAGAGTTGGGATGAACAAATGGAATTATATCTTGACCCAGCATGTAAATAATGTGTGGAACTCCTTGCCACAGGACACTGTAATGGCACCTGGCATGGATGTCTTTAAAAGGGAATTGGAAGAGTCCAATTGATTGTATACAACCTTTGCTTCTCTGTGTGCAGATTTTGGATTCTGTGAGGTGGTTGTTTTTCCTCCCAATTGATAGTCACCTTTGGACATTGGGTGGAAGAGAAATTGCAGTGAGTTTGTGCAAGGATGGGTGCATTATTTAGACAGCTACTTCACTGTACTGCATCAAGTCATTGAATGTATGGTAAAGTCATGTAATGTACAGTACCTACCAGATGGGTTTAGTGTGTTTTGATAGGGGTCCAATTTCAGTGCTTGCCATGGGCACTATTTTCCCTATATATGCCTTTGCTCTTAGCATTGCACTAAGTCGTAGCTGGTGGTCCAAAGATCCAAAGCTGTCCTTCTCTTCCCACTGTAGTATGGACAGGTGGAGGGATGTCACTGTCCTTCCCTGGAATTCCAAAGCAAGCAGAGGGAGACTCCAGCACTTGCTTTTCAATTTAGGTCGGTAACATGTGAACAGACACTGAAAACACATTCATACTGAAGTATCATGTAAAGACAAGGTCCCCTGAAATTTAAGAAATCACCCAAATCATGTTGTATCCCTTAGTGGAGTGGTTCTCTTGCTTTTTCCCTTGTCCTACTGGGCAGTAGGCCACAGCTCCCCTTTAGGGCAACAATCCTATACATTGTATAAAAAGGTAAAGGTTTCCCTATGACCAATGGTCTAGTTGTGACCGACACTATGGGGCGGTGCTCATGTCCGCTTCAAAGCCTGTAGAGCCGGCATTCTTCCGAGGACAAGCTTCCGTGGTCATGTGGCCAGCATGACTATATGCTGTGGCGCATGGAACGCCGTAACCTTCCCACTGAAATGGTCCCTATTTATCTACTTGCATTTAGGTGCTTTCGAACTGCTAGGTTGGCAGGAGCTGGGACAAGCAACGGGAGCTCACTGTCGTGCAGTCTTGAACTCCTAACCTTCTGGTCGGAAAGCCCAGCAGCTGCGGATAACCTGCTGCGCCACCACATCTCTCCCATACATTGTATAGTGCAGCAGATTTTTTGCGATGATTCCACAGCTCCCCTGACTGGTTTCCATGGCTCCGCACAGAGGCATGCCACACAGTTTAAAAACCACCCTTTTACAGGTGTTTTTAATAAGGGAGACACAATGTATACAGTCTCAAAATTATTTAAGGCAGGTATAATATACAAGGGCATTTGGCACGGATATGGACCCCATATAGAGACCTCTGCTCCAATTCTATGCATTGACATACCAGAAGGAAGAAGACTACTTTAAAGGTTCCAAGCAGGTAAGATTTATTGCGATGATTTTAATACAGCAAAGGGAAGAGAGATTCAAAAAGGAAAGGCAGTGCAACATGTTGCATCACACAGCCAAATCCTGAAAGTAAGCCGTTTCTAGGTACCAGGAAAAGATGGAAATCCTGAGAAGGTACAAGGACATACAATGACACAAAAAAGAAGGGGAGAAAGGAGGGAGAGTAGGATATAGAGAAATAAGTAGGCTACCAGGAATGAGAGCACAATCCTATACTGCGAGGCTGGCTGGCCAATGCCATATCCTAACACAGTATAGTGGAGGCTGGAGCCTCCCCACAGCAAAGGAACATGCACTCTCTTACCGTAGGGAAGGCTTCAGCCTCCCCTATGCGCTCCTCGGATCTGTGCCTCCTAAATGGCAGATCCAAGGAGACGGCGTGGCCTGAATCGGGACAGCGCAGCCTCCTGATCGGGCTTAGGATGTGGCCGTATGGTCATGACGCATGTGACGTGGCACCAATGCTGTGACGTAGCATCGTCGCAACAGGCAGTGCAGGATTGCGCTATGAATTGGGGCTGGAAAATCTGGGGTTTGTAGCAGTGGAAGGGAAGGAGAACCAGGGGAACAGAAGAGAAGGAAATGGAAACAAGGTTCTAGCACTGGTGGGAAAAACATGTCAAAATGGCAGTCCTCGGCAGTCTGAACCAGGGCTAAAGGCAAGGAGGGAGCCCCTCAGCAGGTTGTGAAAACAGCTCCATCACAACTGGCAGGAAGGCTAGTCTCTGCCACCCTGCAGTTCCTCTTAACTGGCACTGCTGGTGTGTTCAAAGGGGTAGCAGCACATTCCTGTGCAGCCAGGGGTTCAAGCAACTGATCTGTCAGTTAAGGATGTCCCAAATCTGAGACCTGGAGCCAGTGGCGGACCCAGCCGAGGCTCCGCCCTGGCCAGGTTGATGCTTGCTGCCCCCTGTCCTGGCTTCCCACCCTCCTCTGCTGCCCCTGCCACACTCCCCCCATGCCCCTGCCGCACCATTGGGGATTGCTTGGATCACCAGGATGAGCGAGTGGGCCAAATGTCGGTTGCCGTTGCACTTGCAGCAGGAGGAGCAGGCAGGCAAGCAAACGAGTGGCGATGGTGGCTCTGCTGCCGCTCCGGCCCCTGTGACCCGCCCCTCTGTGCCTCCGCAAGGTACGCCACTGCCTACGACAAGCCTCCCTAGCAGTCCAAAGATAGACTGACAGCCCAATCCTAACTAAACCCTTCACAGTACAGTACATGAAATCTTGTGGGAATCAGAAAAATCTTTGTGGGATTTTTTTTCTTATAAAAGCAGTGTTTTTAATTCATGGAAACAAGGATCAAGCCTTTATTTTTGTTTCCTAGTTGCAATGGAGAATCAGACTCTGGTCCAAGAGTTCATCCTTCTGGGACTGACCAACGACCGGGAGCTGCAACACAGCCTCTTCACACCTTTCCTGCTTCTCTACTTGGCCGGTTTGCTGGGGAACGGAGCCCTCCTGACTGTAGTTGTAGCTGAGTCACGTCTCCATACGCCCATGTATTTTTTCTTAGGCAACCTCTCTTGCCTGGACATTTGCTACTCTACAGTGACAATGCCCAAAATGCTGAATGGCCTCATAACGGAACAGCAGACCATTTCCTTTACTGGGTGCCTGACTCAGCTGCATTTTTTCCATTTCCTGGGCAGCAGCGAGGCTATGCTTCTGGGGCTCATGGCCTACGACCGTTATGTCGCTATCTGCAACCCCCTGCGTTACTCCAGTATCATGAGCCAACGGGCTTGCCTTATGCTAGCGGTGGCCACCTGGACTACTGGGTTTTTTTATGCCTTGATGCACACAGTGGCCACCTCCCGACTGTGGTTCTGTGGCCCCAACCATGTCCTGCACTTCATTTGCGACATCAAACCTCTGCTCAGACTGGCCTGCAGTAGCACTGCCCTCAACCTCACCCTTGTTAATGTGGTCACTGGGGGAATTGCTCTGGCTGCCTTTGTCTGCACCCTCCTGTCCTACCTCTACATTATCTTTTTCCTCTTCCTCAAATTCCAGACTTGGCAGAGCCGTTGGAAGGCCTTCTCCACCTGTGCATCTCATCTGACCGTTGTGGCTCTCTTTTACATTCCAGTCCTCTCAAACTACATGGTTCCCTCTGCCGGCGACTCCCCTGAGCGAGAGATGATCATCACTGTTCTCTACAGTGCGGTCACCCCAGTTTTAAACCCTTTAATCTACTCTTTGAGGAATCAAGAGGTTAAATCATGTCTGAAGAAAATCCTATGCACTCTGTGGAAGAATGTGAATTACTGCTTCTAAGTAAAAAAAAAAGTAGGTAGAAATGTACAAATACCAGTTTTCAAGGTACCATCGCATTCATACATGACAAAGAAATGGACAACCCAACCATAACTAACATTCCATTGCCAATGCAGTCATGCCAACTGTATGTGTGCTGCATCCTATGGTGGGCCTGCAGTCATGGAGATCTAATCAAGGAACACGTGTTGTCTTACTTTGGAACTGCACTGCCGGTAGCAGCAGCAGCAGCAATGGAAATTTGGTTAGGATTGGGCTGTGAATGAAGCATAAATATGCTTGGCTGGTGTAAAAATGCTTACACCAATTTAATAATAATACTTGTATTTATATACTGCCTTTCTTAGGTCTCCAGATTTCTCTAATGACTATAACTCAAGGCGGTTTACATAGGCAGGGAAATGCCTTTTTTAACACCAATTGGCAGGTCAGCCTCTGAGGGACCTGATCCTGCAGGCGGAGTTCCAGCCTGCACTCTTCCTTTTCCAAGAGGGAACTTTTATCTGCTTGGGCCAGCGACTGGGAACTGACTCCCTGTGCACCAGCTAACAGAGGCTGTGAGAGACCAGGGGATCGGAGGGATGTCCAGGGTCCAGGGCTAGAGTCCCTATGGTGGAGCCGAGGGTCACTCTCCACGATGGAAAGTAAGAGGCTGGGGATGCCCAGGCTGGTCTGTTTTGTGCCCGTGGCCAGTGTCCTGGTCTAGCAGACCAGTAGTGTATATGTGTGATTACTGTTCTGAATTCCTTCTGCAGCTGAAAGGGGGGGGGTAAGTGCCCTTTCACAAGTAAGAACAAAGACAGAAGAGCCTAAGCATCCCTGGTAAGACCATGAAGCAGGGAAAGTCTAGAGTTCAAAGTGTTGTCTGTTGTTTTCTTCTTCTCTAAGTTGTTTGATTGGATACGGAGCGTGGCACTAAATCTGTGTCTTAGAAGGGATAAAGCCATCAGCCAAACCCCTGCTGCATTAGAACTACCACACCACTGTTGCAGATTCACCTTATACCCAATCATTCGCAGAACGCAATCCTAAACTGGAGTTAGGCTGGCACAGTTAGACCAGCAAAACGTGGTCAGCACAAGGGCATAAACTATGTTTGGAGCACTCTCGGAGCCAGAGAGGCCAGCACACAGATGTGCACCATCCTCCCTGACTCTGAGAGTGGTCCAAACGTGCTTTACCGTGGCCCTTGTGCCAGCCAAACTATGCTGGCCTAACTTCAGGTTAGGATTTTGGCTTCAGCCTTTTGCACCTTCTCCAGAATGGCACCAAACCCTCCACCTCTCCCTGTTATTGCTCCAGATTGTTCCTGGCAAATTGTCCCTGACAAGAGTGGAGGATGCAAAAACATTGCAGGCAATGTTGCCAAACAGCTGAGGAACTCCTTCAGCTCCTAAGGGCGCAATCCTGCGTGATCTTGGGCCATTCACTCCTTCTTATCCTCGCCTACCTCACAAGGTTGTTGTGAGGACAAGAGGAGGGAAGGAACTATATACAGCTCCCCAAGTGCCTTGGAGGAAGAGCAGGAAAAAGGCATGAATAAATAAATCTTTTCCACCACCTTTACTTGCCACTATACTAGGAAAAGTTTCACCTGCTAAATTTTCATGCATTGTTAGAGGCACAGAAACAAGGCCAACATAAAGATGGCAACCTTAAAAAGATTTGCAGCACACGTTTTTTAGTAATTTGATAATTACCATCTCCTCATAGATCTATTCAAATGATCACAATCAAAGGAACACTCTTTAGTTCCTGAGCTCTGTATATGCCCCATGGCACAAGGCATCCCACAAGAATACCCCACCAACAATCCCTGGGAGACGCTGAAAGTCTTCTAATAGGTAGATGTAATGGGTGACGGTTCTCAAACAATACAATGAAGCTACAGCACTCACTTCTGCATTTGCATGAACACTACCAATACATATTTTGCCCCTGTGTATTGTAGTTTCCATCTCTGTTTAGTGTCTCCAAAGAAAGAAGACTACAGCTATCACAGCTGTGCAGGTATGACTTGGAGAAACAAAGATTTCCTATTTGAAGCCAATTTGTATATTCCATGGAAGAGGTGTAGATTGTCGATTAGTATGTCCAAATGAATTGTATGTCCAGCCCTTTGTAGAGGGGATACACTTTTCAAATGGAAAACATTAATCAGGGGGTGTTGGAAGCGACCTATCAAATTACCTATCAACTACCTACCTACCAATAGTACCTACCAACTATTTGCTTGGGAAGGGATGGATCTATAAGAGTCGGAAAGAATTGCTCTCTTTCTTCCATAAGTTCTACATTACTCTTTCTTCTATTGCTCTCTATTTCTTCCATAAGGCATGCACAAATCATGCAGGCCATTGAGAGCCCAATCCTGAAGCCCATAATGCTGGTGGTACGTGCATTGTTGTTGTTCAGTCGCTAAGTCGTGTCTGACTCTTCGCGACCCCATGGACCACATCACGCCAGGCCTCCCTGTCCTCCACTAGCTTCCGGAGTTCACCCAATTTCATGTTCATCGCTTCGGTGACACTGTCTAATCCTCTCATCCTCTGCCACCCCCTTCTCCTTTTGCCTTCATTTTTTCCCGGCATGAGGGTCTTTTCTAAAGAGTCCTCTGTTCTCATGAGGTGGCCCAAGTATTTGAGCTTCAGCTTCAGGATTTGTTCTTCCAGGGAGCAATCAGGCTTGACTTCCTGTAGGATTGACTGATTGGATCTCCTTGCAATCCAGGAGACTCTCAAGAGTCATCTCCAAGACACAAGAGGTACATGCATAGTACAAGCTAAAAGTGTTTTGAACGTACCATAAACCATGTTCGATACACCATGTGAGTATGCAGTGCCAGTGCTTGGCCAGCAGCAGTGGCTAATGATAAGCCAATTCAGGCCAGGAGGAGATGTAGAGGGAGCAAAACTGGGAGGGATGAGGGAAGGACCGGGCTGTGCTGGGGTGTGCTCCACCAGCATAAGGACCACCATAAAGTATGTTTGGTCTACTCTCAGAGTCAGAGAGGCCAGCACACAGATGTGCACCATCCTCCCTGACTCCGAGAGTGTTCCAAACACGTTTTACGTTGGCCCTTGTGCCAGCCGAACTTTGCTTGCCTAATTGTGCTGGCCTAACTCCAGGTTAGGAGTGCACTCAGTGATTCCCAAACAGAAACAGAAGAAGAAATGACCTTCTAACAGATTGTTGTTCGGTCCTGTCTATATTATTGTAGTTTTTACAGAACATTAGTTGGGGGAGGCAATCTAAAATTGCAGTGATCTGAATTAGGACCATGATCTGGGGGAGGGAGGCCAAGCCTTTGCAACTGGCATGGCCCCCCTCCTGGTATAAGGCCCCAAGGCTTTGCTTCAGGAGAGAAGCTGCCACTGCTGTACCTCCTATTCAGGGGTATAGCTAACGAAAGTGTAGTCCAGTGCAGATGGCAAAATATTGTCCTGGAAGTGATACCACAACAGGAAGTGACATCACAGTTGTATTTTCATTTTCTCTGGTGTTTTGACCATAACTTTTGATAGAGTAAAGATATTACACGCTGGTTTGTGTCATTGCATTCTGCATTAAACTACCTTTCCAATGATATAGACCATGATGGTATTCATGCATACCAATGTTTTCACAATTTTGGCTATTAATGTCAAGCTCAGCTTGTTGCGCCCCCAAAGCTTGTTGCCCAGTGCAATTGCACTGCCCTGCACTTGTTTAGCTACACGCCTGCTCCTATTTATTCTTTCAGAAAGTAGAAGAAGAACTGTATATATTGACAGTCATGTTGATGTTGGTTCTTATTGAAGCCACCTACTGATTCCGGGTTTATGGTTCGGTCTTCATTATAGCCATTCATTATTCATCATGGAGGATGGAGGATTCTAGAAGGGCTGGTTCTTACAAGACATTTTTCCCAGAGATCCAAGTGCCAGGTGTATTTAAAAGATAGAAAAGGCTAATTCACACATGCTGGATCCACATCTGATCTACTCCTCCTGACAGTCATACTGTTCGTGTCAGCAATTCATTGCCGAGTCCAAAACATTTGCAAGAATTTGGTCCTAATGTTTCCTATCAATCGCGTGTTTTCTTTTTAAAAGTTTCATTTTGGAAATCCTGAGACAATGTTGTGTTGTTGTTGTTTTCTTTTTTACTTGTACAGCAATGGAGAACCAGACCAACGTGCACGACTTCATCCTGTCGGGCCTGACCAATGACCACAGACAGCAACACCTTCTCTTCACACTGTTCCTGTTCCTCTACGTGGCCTGTCTCCTGGGGAATGGGACCATTTTGGCTGCCGTCGTACTTGAGCCCCGGCTCCATACCCCCATGTATTTTTTCCTAGGCAATCTGTCTTGCCTGGACATTAGTTGCTCTA
The DNA here is from genome assembly GCA_029204185.1 of Lerista edwardsae. Classification (NCBI taxonomy): domain Eukaryota; kingdom Metazoa; phylum Chordata; class Lepidosauria; order Squamata; family Scincidae; genus Lerista; species Lerista edwardsae. The sequence goes on along the minus strand of JAJKFI010000193.1, from coordinate 209,475 downwards.
CAGTGACTGTGCCAAAAATGCTGATCGGCTTCTATTCCTCACGGAGCACCAAACCATCTCCTTTATTGGGTGCCTGACTCAGCTGCACTTCTTCCACTTCCTGGGCAGCAGTGAGGGCATGCTTTTGGGGGTCATGGCGTTCGACCGCTATGTAGCTATCTGCAACCCCTTGCGCTACACTGTCGTCATGAGTAAATGGGCTTGCCTTACACTGGTTGTGGTCACCTGGTCTGCTGGTTTTTTCCATGCTCTGATGCACACCGTAGTGACTTCCCAACTGTGGTTCTGTGGCCCCAACCATGTCCTGCACTTCTTTTGTGACATCAAGCCCCTGCTAAAATTGTCCTGCAGCAGCACAGCTCTCAACCTCACCCTTCTGAACGTGGTCACCAGTTGCATTGCACTGGGTTCCTTCTTCCTCACCCTCCTCTCCTGTCTCTACATTATCTTCTTCCTCTTCCTTAAAGTCCAGACATGGCAGAGCCGTTGGAAAGCCTTCTCCACCTGCGCTTCCCACCTGACTGTTGTGGCTCTCCTGTACATCCCAGTCATCTCAAACTACATGCTTGCCTCTGCTGGTGACGCCTCTGAAAGAGAGATGATCATCACGCTGTTGTACAGTATAGTCACTCCAGTGTTAAACCCTCTCATCTACACACTGAGGAATCAGGAGGTCAAATCTGCTCTGAGAAGAATGCTATATCGAAAACGGCTCTCTGGAAGGGCGTGAGGGAAGTTGGGGTGGGTTAAATCTGCCTCAGCAGCAGCACATCTAAAAAGCATTCTGGGTTCTTTGTGAACATGAGCCAGCACTGTTAATGCAACAGCAAATAAAGATCATGCAATGCTTGGCTGCGGTAACAGAGGTTCAGAGGCCAGATCGCAGGAAGTAACAGTTCCACATTATCCTGCCCGTGTCAGACCTAACCTGGATCCAGTTTGGAACATGACACTTTAAGACAGACAGAGCATGATATGTGTAGCCTGGAAAAGAGAGGACAAAGAAGAGATATGAAAATGATCTTCAAAGGTCTGAAAGGCTGTCACGTGGAAGGAAGGAAGGGAAGGGAAGGGAAGGGAAGGGAAGGGAAGGGAAGGGAAGGACGGACGGACGGACGGACGGACGGACCTATTCTCTCTGATTCTTGAGAGCAGGGCTCAAAGCAAGGGGTTGAAAGGTAGTAGATTGAAGATATACATGAGGAAGAATGCTCTAATCACCCAGTGCTGGAACAGCCAGCCCTGGGCCATAGTGGGGTCTTTTTGATGGGAGGCTTTTAAGCAGAGAGGCTGGATGACCACCTCTCAGGAATGCTACAGCAATGGCCTGCATTGAACAGTGGTTGAGCTTGATGACCTCAATCATCCCTTCAAACGTTTAACATTCTGTGGTTCTATGAACTGAATAATTCTCAATGGAAAGATAGGTAGATATCCACCTTCACATCTGTGATACATGGTAATAAAAATATGTGACTGGAAAACCCTTCACCCTCTTAGAAAACCCCTGTCTGTGTTTGAAGGGAGGGACAGGTTAGTATGTATAGCTCAGCCATTATGACTTCTCACTGGTCGAGCCATGCAGAGGATGTGTATTGCACTGTTCCAGCATAGCTGGGATATTGGATGGGACTCAGATCGATTGGCTTGAGGAGGGGTGACTCTGAGCTTCCTTGACTGGCTTAATCTTAACTAAACCTCCTTCTTCCTGCCTGCTACATGACCCCTCTCTGTGTGCCGGAAGGGGCGGGGCAACGGTGTGTGTCCATCATTCTGCGAATGTGTCCTGACTGCAGCTGCCTCTTCAGCTCCTTTCTTTTTGATCCTTTTGATCCTTTTGATATTTTACAATCAGGCCTTGTAAAATAGTGTACATTTTGAGGAGACAAAAGCATGTCATTCTTTATGAGATTTTCACTTTTTTTTTTCATTCTGAGGCTGCAATCCTGGCCTGGAAATAGGCTGTGTCCTTTGACACAGCCTAGGAGTGTCACAAATGCATCACAAAGCACATTTGGACCACTCTCGGAGTTAGGGAGGACAGCACACATCCGTGTGCCAGCCTCCCTGACTCCAGGAGTGGTCCAAGAGTGCTTTACGGTGCATTTGTGACACTCCGAAACCAGCATGGAGTTCTTGGGCCAGCCTAACTCCAGGTTAGGATTGTGCCCTGATTCTTTACAAAACACAGGCTAATATACTCCATTCCTACAAACAGGCCATAAGAACAAGGCTGGGAAATGTGACCTTGGGTCTAATCTTTCCAGAATTGATACAACCTTGCTAACAGGGTTTGCGCTGCATACTGCAGTGTGTGGATAGTCACAGAGGCAGGTTGGAGAAATCCAGACTACTGATTGCTCAGCCTCCTCAGCAGATGTAATGTGGGCTTGGTGGTGGGCACTTGGTGGTCTTGTCCCTTGATTTCTGTGCTCCCTTAGGCAATATTTAAACTGTATACCAGTAAGCCAGCTGGCCCTCATGCTTTCTCCAGGCTTATGCATCAAAGGATTAAAAAAACACACCACTTGTTTGGTATATTTTGATGTAGCAGGAAATGACCCAAGACCTCTTTCATAGAAGGTTGCTGCTCAGCCACTAAGAGTACAATCCTAACCCGGAGTTAGGCTGGCACAGCTAGGCCAGCAAAGTCAGGCCAGCACAAGGGGCTCCATAAAGTATGTTTGGATCACTCTCTGAGTCAGATAGGCCAGCACACAGACGCGTGTGCCAACCTCCCTGACTCCAAGAGTGGTCCAAATATGCTTTATGGTGGCCCTGGTGCCGGCCAAACTCTGCTGGCCTAACTGTGCCAGCTGAACTCCAAGATAGGATTGTGCTTTCAGTCACATCTATCATTGATCCCAATTGTCAATTACAGGCTGGAATCCTATGCACACTTTCCTGGGAGCAAGCAGGCTGGGAACCTCCTGCCATGAAGAAAACAAAGAAGCGCATACGTGGTATTAATTTATCTAGATCATCTGATTTTTGGTTTTTTTTCTCTTCTTCCTTAAGGGGCAAAATCCCCAAAGCATTGGTGCCTCCCTCATCTGCTAGTGAAAAAAGAGAGATCTACAGCACAATCCTACCTGCCTCTTGCGTCAACACAACGTCATCGTGTCGACGCAAGAGGCAGAGTGCCAATGCAGGGGCGCCGATCGCCACCACCGCATCGGCGCTCCTGCTGTCAGATTAACGCTGTGAGTAATGTCGGCCCAACAGCGCCAACGGCGAGCTTCTCCTGCGTTGGCTGAAGGCACTGGCGCAGGGGAAACTCCATGCTGAAGGGGCACAGGGATTGGGTGAGGGAGGGAGAGGGAAGGCGGGACGTAGGTGGGACGTGGGCGGGCTTCGGAGGTGCCCATACGGCCACATCCTAAGCCCGTTCCAGAGGCTGCACGGCCCTGATTCAGGCTGCACTGTCTCCTCAGATCTGTGCCCGCTCTTTAGCAGGTGCAGATCTGAGGAGCGCATAGGTGGAGCCTACGGTATGGGAGCACATGGTAAGGGAGCTGGCCGGCCGGCCTTGTGCCCCTAGTCTCCTGAGTGCTTCTCATTTGCTCAACAAGGATACGAGGTGTCTGAGTGGACACTCTACAAAGGAAGCTCCTTTGAGGCTGAACTGCAGCTCACTCGATGAACAGAATGCTCCTCAACACCCCGACACTGCAGCACTGAACAGCTGATCAGTGGGACCTCTCTCTCCACCCCATCCCACCTCCCATGGTACAGTAAATCACCTGCTCTGGCCCTCCTTGCTATGGCTTCATCAAGACGGGGCATGTTTACAACTGTGCCAGCCGAGTGCTTCCTCCATCAGCACAGACACCATAGGCATGTGCCATTAGTAATAGTCACAATCAAACCTACCCATAGTTCATTCTTTTCAACACTGGGTGAAGTTGTGGTGTTGCCGTTCGGCATGGCAGTTCAAAATTTCTATCTAGTCAACCTTAGACCGAGAAGCATTAATTCCTTCCAAAAAGCAGTTTTCTCACCTTTTTTTTTTCCCTCAGTGATGATTATACCTCTTCATTCCCCAGTGTAGATTAAAGGCTTTAACACTGGGGTGATCACAGTACAGTGCCAGAGCTAATAAAAGTGTAGCCCGGTGCTGAGGGCAAAATGATGATCCATAAGTGAATACAACAGGAAGTGGCATCACTTCTGGAATTGACAGCATGCCTAGACTTTTTTTTAAAAAGTGAAAAATGTATCATCCCCATAGCAGTGTGCCCTCCTGCTGTCCCCAGTGGTGTGGCTAGGTCATTTGACACTTGGAGCCCCATACATTTTTAACATCCCCCCATATGACAGAATCATCAATGAATCAATCAACAGTATTTATATACCGCTTTTCAACACAAAGTTCACAAAGCGGTTTACAGGCTATTATCATCATCATCATCATCATCATCATCATCATCATCATCAGGTAGAAAAAGTTGTTGAAAATGCAGATGTAAAAATTTTATGGGATTTTAGAATTCACACTGATCGGCATTTAGAACACAACACACCAGATATTACCGTGGTTGAAAAGAAAAAAGTGTGGCTTATAGACATCGCCCTACCTGGTAATAGCCGAACTGAAGACAAAGAAGTTGAAAAAATCATAAAATATAGGGACTTGACAACTGAAATTGGAAGATTATGGCAAAAACGATCCAAAGTAGTGCCAATTGTCATCGAGGCACTTGGATCTATTTTGAAAAATCTACAAAAACATCTAGAAACTTTGAAGATCAATGATATAATATAAGAATGTCTGACCTACAAAAAACTATGTTGTTGGGAACATCATACATCTTATGCAGATACTTGGACAACTCTTAGGTTCTTGGTTAGAGCTTGAATTGCCAACAAAAACCAGTCTGTGATATTTGTGATCTTTTTATCATTTATCATTTTGAATTAATAATAATAATAATAATAATAATAATAATAATAATAATAATAATAATGTTAAATGGCTCCCTGTCCCAAAAGGGCTCACAAAAAAAGAAAAATGCAGACCACCCCCAGCAACAGCTACTAGAAAAGACACTGCACAAGGATGAAGAGGGACAATTACTCCCCCCCCCACGAAATATAAGAGGAACACAACTTGGAAAAAGTGCCTCCTGCCCAGTTAGCAGGGGTTCATTCATTCATTCATTCATTCATTCATTCATACTTTTCACATTTTTTATACTACCCTTCTTCGAAGGAGCTCAGGGTGTTGTGCATGGTTCCTTTGTTGGGATACTGAAGGAAGTCCCTGGAAATTTACAAGCCTGAATGGGGAAAGGCCTAACACTAGGCCAATTCAGGGGGTAAAATGCTGAGTCATCAGGCCTAGCAGACCAGCAGTAAAGTGCTGAGTCATTCTGTCTCAGCTTCAGCCTGGGGAAGAGATCATCTGAACTCTGATTGGATGCTGGGGACTATTTAATCAAGACCAGAAATACCTGTGGTTAGTTGCTGGAGATGTAAGTGTTGCTGTTGGAGGAACTTTGCTGTACCTGTTAGTTGTTCTTTGCTGCAAGAAGCCTTCTTCTGAGAATACAGAAGTTCTTGCTACCCTAATCTCTGTTGTCTTTCCTTGCCAGAGCGCTGCAATCTTGAAGCCTTTCCAAGCCTCACAGCTGTAAGCTGCTTCTACGCTATCAACATCCTCCCTTTTTTTGTCCACTTTGAAAGTTATCAAAGCCACCAATTTTTACATGACAGTTGTATTTTTGTTTTCTGGTTTGGGGCTAAAACATTTGATAGAGTAGAGATATTACACTCTCATTTGTTTCATTACATTCTGCATTAAATTACATTTCCAATGATATATAACATACAATGATATTATTCATACGTTCCAAGGTTTTCACCAATGTTGGCCACTAGTGCCAAGCTCAGCTTGTTACCCTGTAAAGCTTGTTGCCTAGTGCAATTGTACCCCCTGCATTTCTTTAGCTACATCCCTGCCATAGTGTAGAGCACCGTGATGATCATCTCTCCCCCCCCCCCCTCAGAGGAGCCTCTGCCAGTGGGAAGCATATTGTTTGAGACTGCTTAAGATAAATATATCGTCATAACAGTCAGGTGAGACACAACTTCCCTTATTCCATTCCAGAGAACCATTTTCCATGTAGCAGTTTTCTCAGAGCAGATTTGACCTCCTGATTCCTCAGTGTGTAGATGAGAGGGTTTAACACTGGAGTGACTATACTGTACAATAGCGTGATGATCATCTCTCTTTCAGAGGAGTCACCAGCAGAGGCAAGCATGTACGTAGTTCAAGATGACTGGGATGTACAGGAGAGCCATGACAGTCAGATGGGAAGCGCAGGTGGAGAAGGCTTTCCAATGGCTCTGCCATGTCTGGAATGTGAGGAAGAGGAAGGTGATGATGTAGAGGTAGGACAGGAAGGTGATAGAGAAGGAAACCAGAGCGATAAAACCAGAGACCCCATTAAGCAAGGTGAGGTTGATGGAGGTGCTACTGCAGGCCAGTTTGAGCAGAGGTTTGACGTCACACAAAAAATGGAGGACACGGTTGGGGCCACAGAACCACAGTCGGGAGGTCATGATTGTGTGCAGTAAGGCTTGGAAAAAGCTAACCATCCAAGTAGACCCAACCAGAAAGAGACAAGTCCATTTACTCATGATGACAATGTAATGCAGAGGATTGCATATGGCGACATATCGGTCATATGCCAAAACTCCCAGAAGTATGGCTTCACAGCTGCCCAGAAAGTGGAAGAATTGCAGCTGGGTTAGGCACCCAATGAAAGAAACGGAGTTGTGTTCCATTATGAAGTTGCTTAGCATGTTTGGCACAGTAACTGTGGAAAAGGATATGTCCAAACAGGAGTGCTACACTACTGGTTGGGCTAAGGAATGCCTCCTAGGCCACTGGAGGTTGCTGGTGGCCAGGAGGGGACATCATCCCATGTTCTCTGGGGCAGTCTGGAAGGGGCAGGCTCCCTGGTATCATGATAATACTGCAGGCGCACATCCGAGTAATAGTCACAACCAAATGTATCCATTTATTTTTGTTGTTATATGAAGTCATGAGAAATATCAACAACCTCAGATACGCAGACGATACTACTCTAATGGCAGAAAGTGAGGAAGACCTACAGAACCTTCTGATGAGGGTGAAAGAGGAAAGTGCAAAAATTGGCTTGAAGCTCAACATTAAAAAAACTAAGATCATGGCAACCACTCCCATCACTTCCTGGCAAATAGAAGAGGAAGAAATGGAAGCAGTGACAGACTTTATTTTCCTGGGCTCCAAGATTACCACAGATGGTGACTACAGCCATGAAATTAAAAGACGTTTACTTCTTGGGAGAAAAGCTATGGTGAACCTAGACAACCTAATAAAAAGCTGAGACATCACCCTGCCAACAAAGGTTCGCCTAGTCAAAGCTATGGTTTTCCCAGTAGCAATGTATGGCTGTGAGAGCTGGACCATAAGAAAGACAGAGCGCCGAAGAATAGATGCTTTCGAATTATGGTGTTGGAGAAGACTCTTGAGAGTCCCCTGGACTGCAAGGAGAGCCAATTGGTCAATCCTCCAGGAAGTCAAGCCTGATTGCTCCCTGGAAGGACAAATCCTGAAGCTGAAGCTCCAATACTTTGGCCACCTCCTGAGAAGAGAGGACTCTTTAGAAAAGACCCTCATGCTGGGAAAGATTGAAGGCCAAAGGAGAAGGGGGCGGCAGAGGATGAGATGGTTAGATAGTGTCACCGAAGCAATGAACATGAAATTGGGTGAACTCAGGAAGCTAGTGGAGGACAGGGAGGCCTGGCGAGCTGTGGTCCATGGGGTCGCGAAGAGCGACTTAGCGACTGAACGGATACGACTTAGCGACTGAACAACAACAACAACAATGAAGTCATGCTGTTCAAAATTTCTATCTAGCCCATTGACCTTGAAGCAATCATTCAAGTCTTTCCAAAGTGCAGTTTTCGGCTCACAGTTTTTCTCAGAGATGATTTCACTTCTTGATTCCTCAGAGTGTAGATTAAAGGGTTCAACACTGGGGTGACCACAGTGTAGAGCAGAGTAATGATCATCTCTCTCTCAGAGGAGTCTTTGCCAGAGGGAAACATGTAGTTGGAGATTGCTGGAATTAAATATATAGTCACAACAGTCAAATGAGACACACAGGTGGAGAAGGCTTTCCAGCGGCTCTGCCATGTTTGGAATTTGAGGAAGAGGAAGGCGATGATGTAGAGGTAGGACAGGAGAGTGATCGAGAAGGAGGTCGTAGCGATAAAACCAGAGACCACATTAAGGAGGGTGAGGTTGATGGAGATGCTGCTACAGGCCAGTTTGAGCAGAGGTTTGATGTCACAGAAAAAATGGAGGACACGGTTGGGGCCACAGAACCGCAGTCGGGAAGTCATGACTGTGTGCAGTAAGCCATGAAGAAAACCAAGTGACCAAGTAGACACAGCAAGACAGAAGCAAGCCCATTTACTCATGATGACAGTGTAACGCAGTGGGTTGCATATAGCTACGTACCGGTCATATGCCATAACTCCCAGAAGTATGGCTTCACTGCTGCCCAGAAAATGGAAGAATTGCAGCTGGGTCAGGCACCCAGTGAAAGAAATTGACTTGCGTTCCGTTATGAAGTTGCTTAGCATGTTTGGCACAGTAACTGTAGAAAAGGATATGTCCAAACAAGAGAGATTGCTTAGGAAAAAATACATGGGCGTATGGAGCCGTGGTTCAGCCAGGACTACAACCAAAAGAACTCCATTCCCCAGGAGACAGGCCATGTAGAGGAGCAGGAAACATACGAAGAGCATTTGTTGCTGTCTGCGATCGTTTGTCAGACCCAGAAGAATGAATTCCTGCACCACTGTCTGGTTCTCCATCACTGTACATAGGCTAGAGAAAGAAGAAGACTTTGTTAGTGGTTCCACATTGGAATGGAAAGGTTAAAAGGATTTATTTGAGTAGATTGACTCAACTTTGGATCCCAGCCTTTCATACAGAATTCTCAGCCCTCCATTAGAGCTGCACAAATAACCCTGTGAAGTAGATGGAGCGTGGATGGATGGACCAACGTCCCTTAGAGCATTTGCAGCTGTACTTTTTTGCCAACAACCCAGTTGTTGCTTTTCCACCATGAGTCACAACTGTGCTTTTTTGACCCTTTGTGGTTCTGTGTATGTCTGCCTTAGAATAGTGATCAAAGGCCACAGTCTGTCAGTCTACTTTCATATATTGTATTGGCTGATAAATTATGGCAATCATCAGGTGCCTGATGAGACATTCTTTGGGTTATATATGTGGCAACACCTGGGGATGCACAAATTGAAGATAAAGAGCTTGAAAAAGTAACTAATACAAGTACAGTTGACTTTTGCTATCCATGGGGTAGCCATTCCAAGATCTCTTGCGGATGCCAAAAATGATGGATTATGACATCTGTGGTTTTTGAAACACCTGATCCCTTTAAAAACATTAAAACCAAAAATAATGCTTCTCTTTTTGCACAATTTGCACAATTTCCCCTGGAACTCAGGGGGGAGGGGGCCTCGGCAAGACTTAGAAATTGCTTCTAGGAGCACCATAGACTGCCCTGCAGCCCTCAACATTTCTGTACCAAAGTAAGGGAAACTTTTTTCACATTTAAAAAACTTGCTTAAACATTTTTAAATACCTTTTTTTTTTGGTGACTCAGTGTGGACGGCCATGGCTATCCACTTTGAGTCAAATCTGGGCATCCAAAATGGCGGACCTGTACAAATATCTTCAGATTGAGGTGGAGTGACTCTGGCAAAGAAAGTAAGATTGCATTGATTGTAGTGGGTGCCTTAAGTGCCATACCAAGAAACATGTAAATGATATTACTGTTTATGAGCTGCAAAGAACAGCTCTACTGCATATATTTTATACAAATATCTATACTTATTCTAGGTCCTTAGGAAAGGGTATTTAGAAAATGCCAACCACCATTGAGTGGGCTGGGACTTAACTTTTTATATTGTAATTTGTATATATTGGACATAGAGATAGGTAGTATAGGATGCATGGGTCAGGGAGACATAAGGTAAAAATACAAAAGTGTTACAGCGTCTTTTTTTTTTACATCGTTTTTCAATTTATAAAGCATTTCATTTCTACCTATTATATATAACATTCCTTATACATTAAACAAATTATATCCATCTGTCTTGCTTGTCATAAATTAACACTTAGAGTTAATCCATTCATAAAATAAATCCCATTTTTTCCAACATTATTTTTTTCCGTTTAGCCTATCTGTTAATATATCATTACTAGCTGTTTCATATAATTTATCTAAGACTTGTTCTAGTTTTGGTACCAATTTATCTTTCCAGCCTTGGGAGAAAATTAATCTTGCCGTTGTCACAATATGAATAAGTAAATATCTTGTTTCTATATCTTGAATATCTGATACCATATTCAAAAGAAATATCTCCAGTTTAAATAATATATTACAATTCAAAATTTCTTGAGCCAAATTATGAATAGAGAGCCAATATTTTTTAGTGATTGGACAGGTCCACCATATATGATAGTAAGTCCCCCTTTTTCCTCCACACTTCCAGCATTTATCAGACATCTTTGGGAACATTTTTGCAATTTTGTTTGGAGTAATATGCCACCTGTAGTACATTTTATAAATATTATAAAATTTATAAATTTTGTGACTTAACAAATAACAAGAATGATTGTAAAAAATAGATTTGCCTCTACCTGGATGAGATTAGTCCCCCTTTCAGTGGTGAATCAGCCGCAGCTTCATGGCAGTTTGAGCTTTTGTGCATATTATCTGTTTGAGCTTTTTCTGAATTACATTCACCTGTTATAAATATTATAGAATATTCCAGGGCTCATTATGGGGAGAATTCTTCTGAGATGTTTGTTGTACCTAAGGATATACAGAAGTCCTCTGGATTTTGAAAACTTGAAACAAATAATTAGCACTCTGGAGACGTGATCATCATTACACTGTTGAAAATGAGACAAAAGAGTAAAAATGCTTCAGAAGTGCAGGGCGTCTGGCCAATGTCATTAGTGCTGACGCAGAGGCACTAACCGGCACACCCGCATTGGTGCTATGGCTCTTGGGCTGATGCTAGTGTCGGCCCAAGGGTGCTGACGTGAACTTGGCTGGTGCAAGGGCAGTTCTAGGAGGAAGGAGGGCAGGTGGTAGGGCAGTTCTGGGTGGGCAGGCCAGTAGACATGCCAGCCCAGGGGTGGGGGTGGGGCCAGGAACATGCCTTTGCCCCGGGGAGGCTCCCCAGCACACCTAAGGTGCGCTGGATATGGTGCAGGCCCACTGGCAGGCCCGAACGGACGCCCGAGCGCGCCCATGGCTGGTGACGAAACCGCGCCCCCAGGACGTCGCCCCGACCTGTGAGTCGCTCTGACACACCTCCCTGTGCCTGGAAACGCTCCATTTCGGAGCGTAACGGAGACCAGGGAGGGAGGGAGGGCCGAAGAGCGTACTGTTTTGCACGCGGACTGCGCGCAATGGCGCCCTGCTGCCCTGTCGCTGCCCGGCACCCATGGCTCGTGCCACCCCGGGCTACAGGTCATATACACGTCTGCCCACTGGTTTCGCCATTCCAGCATAATTTAAGATTGTGCTCACACTTCCTGCTTAATCGTATCTCCTGCCATTTGTGCCAATGCAGCCTGCAAAATGCTTATGAAATCCAATTGCTGAAATCCAATTGGATATCCAGCAGGATGTAACAAAATTATTCCCCAGTAGGCCACTCAGTCTCCTATGGGTCTCTTTGGCAGTGGTGGGGCTAAGTAGAGGCAGCTGGGGTGGACCACCCCAGGTGCCACAACCTGAGGGAAAGGGCATGCCACCCAAGGGCCCCCTCCAGTGAGAGGAGCTCCATACCACATTGGGTGGAGGCAGGGCCCTCCCAACCACACACAGCTCCAAAGAATTGCCAATGGCAGCCCTGGATACAATTCAGAGCACAATCCTAAATTGCACTGGAATGGCAAGGCCGGTGGGTGGGAGATGGTCTGCAGCTTGGAGCACAAGTGGGAAGGTCTGAACAGCAGAGCGGAGCTGCCTCTTGCAAAGCAGCAGCCTGCACCGAGAGGGGCAGTGAAATGTTAGCATAGGTAGAATCCCCTGCAGCAAGTGATGGCTGTTCAATGAAATTCGCCCCGTTTGTAGCACAAATATCTCAGTTCATGGGCTTCCCCGCCCCCAGAGAAGACGGCGAAATGGAGCGTTACGCAATGGGAAGGCTGCCGCTCACCCATTCCTCCCGCCCAGCGTACCAGTAGCATGACGCCGCTGAATGGAACCCAGTTTTATTGGCAAATACAATTATAGAACCTCTGTATACTCTAAATCCAAATAGTAAAATTACAAGCTGAGAGGCTCCCAGCCACAGGACTCCTCCCTATAGTAAAACCCTCTGTTTATAAACTAACTGAGAAGAACTCAACAAAACAAAAGACACCTTACAGAGTTTTACCTCTCACAAACTACTATCACTGCCTCTCTCACCCCCTGTTCTCTGAGGATTTTATCTTTACCCCAATGAGGCCAGCCATCCTCATCTGACCCTTTTACACACGAGGAGTTCTCTTTATTCCCATCATCAGTATAAGAATAAGTCTACATGAAACAATAGTTCCATATTGTTCACTTCCGGGAGCCATGAGTTCATTCGGAAGGAATCAAAACATTCCTTCCGAATTTAGAAATTTATCTGCCAAGAGTGGAAGTCACTTCTCTGTTGGGATTTTGTGTTTGTGATCAATACTTTTATATGTTATTATCTTCCTCTGGGTCAGATCCATTGCCCAGGCACAATCAAAAAAGAACAAGACAAGTATGAATTGGGTTGCTATATTTCCTTATATCAATTTAATAAACTCTGCAGTGGTTTCACACTACTAAAGCTCCTCACCTTTTACTGTGGGCATCTACTGTACTCTAGGGGAGAGAGACACAAATCATTCATACCCTGGCTCCAAACGGAGGTCACCTCCTGCTGACCTCTGGTTTTTTTCCGCCAACCCCTGGAAAGCTAAATTGTTGAGCCAGTCCCAAGACTGATTTCTTCAGGGCAAATTTTGTAATGGGGTAGCCAGGGGTAGCCAGCCTGCACCACCACGCTAGACAGCCTCTTTTGATCAGTTTTGGACCTGCCGCTTACCTGAAGAAAGAGCACTGACAATGTCATTGGTCAAGCTAGGTACATAGGTAGCCAAAAATGAAGTGTTATTATACAAATGCTGCAACAGAGCAGTCTTAACTGCATAACCCAAGGTAGTCTAAGAGCGCAACCCTAACCTGGAGTTAGGCTGGCACAGTTAGGCCAGCAATGTTTGGCCGGCACAAAGGACATCATAGAGTGTGCTTGGACCACTCTCAGAGTCAGAGAGGCCAATGCACATACTAGCGCTATCCTGACTCTCAGTGGTCCAAACGTGCTTTACGGTGACCCTTGTGCTGGCCAAACTTTGCTGGCCTAACTGTGCCGGCCTAACTCCAGGTTAGGATTGCGCCCTGCTGTTTGATCATAAAGACTACTGCCCGATTATCACACCAAAAATGAACTGTGGAGTTTTGAAACTCCCGCTCTCAAATGTGAACAGCTTGTCTATGGCCAAATTGAAACTGCCAAAAGGCGCCCCCATGTAATTGTGGAATAGTTGTCTTCCCCCAATTGCCCATTCAACCCAACCTTCCTAGAACATTCTCCGTCTCTGTGTCTTCTGTGCTTGTTTTGGATTGACTCTGCATTTCAATACCAATTCACAGGAATATTGCGCCTTCATGCTCAATAGTGATTTCCTTTTGAACTCTTGCATCTGCATTTGTCAGAATTTAAAGAAACTTTCTGGAGGTGAATCCTACACTAACTGTAATGTGGGTGCTGATTGGTTGGTGCACAAAATTATTGTGTAGAAATCTCTAATGCAGTTACATGGATACAACCTGCCTTGGGTGTCCTTCGGGGAGAAAGGCTGGGTATAAATAGAATGAAAGCACAATCCAGACCCAGCCTTGGACCAGTGCACATTGGCATTTCTCCTCCTTTGTTTCATTTTCAACCAGATAATAATTACCACATCTCCAGAGACCTAATCATTCATGTTAGGTTTTCAGCATCCAAGGGACTTCATATCCCTAGGCTCAAACAACACTTTAAAATTATTTTCCCCCACAATGTGGCACTCCACGTTTTATAATTGTTGAATGAAGCACATGCTGCAGAGAAGCTACAGCTCCTTTGTCTACTTGGACAGAAAGAAGGAACAAAGCTCATCCAGGTATGACTTGTAGAGGAAAACATTTTCCCCCCCCAAAATCATACTGCTACCATTATGATGGTGATAACTCTTACCAAGTAGCTATTAAGGTTTGTTCTATATCTGCAACAACCATTACCTGTCACCAAGTTCCTATGCACCACCCTCTGTTTTTGCTGAACTGCAGAAAAAATGTTCAAGACTCAAATCCTGCACACCAGGGGTGTCCTAACTGCGTCTCTCAAGCCACATGAGGCTCTTCGACATATAAGGAGCAGCTCGCGGAAATATGTTGCCTGAACATCCTTTTTGCATCACTATTAATATAAAAGGTAAATGGTCAAACTTTCTAATTATTTATGGCAGGGGTCTCCAAACCCTGGCCCTATGAGCCTCTGGCCTGCTTGACCTTGAAGACATGGGCTACAACCTCCAAGCAGTTGTGTGCAGAGGGTGTTCTGAGAGCTAGGGAATCTGCAGGCGGCTTCCCCAGCCCATGGAAGGTTCTGGAATGCCTCTGGAAGGTTGAAAATAGTCATTTCCTGGTTCTCCCAAGGACCCAGAACTGATATTTTGAGGCCCTCTGAAGTCCTTAGACAGATTTCTGAGGGTTGGAGAGGCCTCTTTGGCCCTCAGAACATGCTCTGCGTGTTTCATGTGCTGGTTCCGATGTATTTAGTTCATATATCTAGTTAGTAATATTTATATCATATTTAGCTCATGTTTAAGTAAACTGATTTACTTAATCAGGGGAATGGGAGTCCATTAAATTCTACGCCATATTTCTGTGGTGTATGTTGGAGCTGGGAGGAATCCTGGAACTATGAGCTCATTCATTTATCTGTCTAAGTTCCATCTCTAATATATTTACATTTTAAATTAAAATTTATTTATTTTTCTGTCCCTCAGCACTATGCCAGATATTTGATGTGGCCCTTCGGCTAAAAGATTTATGTTTTATGAGTCCCCTGATTTATGGGGTATCAAGTGATAATCTATAGTTTTTAAAATATAAATTTTTAATTAATTAAATCATTTGTTTAATGCATCTGCTTCACAGTGTTGTTTGTGATGATCTAATGGAGAAAAGAGAATCATATATGAAAGGATGGGATATATGTCGTCATTGCATTCAAATACATGGCTTTGAAATGTCCATTCCTGTATGGAACCACTGACACACCATTCACGATTCTGTCATGTTTGTACAGTGATGGAGAATGAGACAGCTGTTCATGAGTTCATTCTTCTGGGGCTGACACATGACCGGAGACAACACATTATTCTCTTCATATGTTTCCTGCTCTTCTACATGGCCTGTCTCCTGGGGAATGGGGCCATTTTGCTTGTAGTGGTAGCTGAACCACAGCTCCATACACCCATGTATTTTTTTCTAGGCAACCTCTCTTGTTTGAATATATGTTTCTGTACAGTTACTGTGCCAAATATGCTGAGCGGCTTCCTAATGGAACGCAAATCCATTTCTTTCATTGGGTGTCTCACCCAGCTGCAATTCTTCCACTTCCTGGGCAGCAGCGAGGCCATCCTTCTGTGCGTCATGGCATACGACCGATACGCACCCCTTCTGTCCCCCCATGCCAAGGGGGGCCCGAACACGGACTCCACCAGCGTCAGGAGCGTCACCGCTCCTCTCGGCGACCCCACAAACTATGGACCCTATGCCGATTTCAGCTGTTTTCAACCATTTTCACATGGGGCCCCCTGCAGACCCCCACCTCCGGGGGCGCTGGGGGGGGCCTGACCCCCACAGTGTTTGTCGCCAGGCCGCAAGGCATACGTATGCCGTGTCTGGCGCCAATCGCTCCAGGCGTCGCAGTGGGGCATGGCAGACGTCTCGTTTCACACCCCTTCCCATCCCCCATGTTGAGGGGGGGTGAACCCGAACTCGCCTCGGTGACTCCAGAAACTACAGAACCGAGGACAATTTCATCCGTTTTCGACCATTTTCACGTGGGGACCACTGCACACCCCCACCCCCGGGGGCGCTAGGGGGGTCTGACCCCTGCAGTGTTTGTCGCCAGGCCGCAAGGTGTATGCGTGCCAAGTTTCGTGTTGATCGGTCCAGGCGTTCCAGCACGGCATGGCGGATGTTTAGTTTCGCACCCCTTCTGGCACCCCGTGCTGAGGCGGGCCAAACCCAGACTCCACCGGCGTCGGGAGTGTCGCCAGTCGTCTCAGTGACCCCGAAAACTATGGACTTTACGCCGTTTTCGGCTGTCTTCATGTGCGGGCCCTTGCTCACCCCTGCCCCTGGGCGTGCTAGGGGCCCCCGACCCCCGCAGTGTTTGTGGCCAGGCCGCTAGGCTTCCGCATGCCAGATTTGGTGCCAATCAGTCCAGGCATTCCAGCAGGGCATGGCGGACATTTTGTTTTGCACCCCTTCTCGCCCCCCAAGTCAAGGGGGGGCTGAACCCGGACTCCAACGGCATCGGGAGTGTCGCCGCTCATATCGGTGACCCCGGAAACTGTGGATTTGATGCCGATTTTGGCCGTTTTTGACCGTTTTCATGCGGGGACCCCCACATACCCCCACCCCCAGGGGCGCTAGGGGGGCCCGACCCCCGCAGTGTTTGTCGCCAGGCCGCAAGGTGTATGTGTGCCGAGTTTCATGCCGATTGCTCTAGGTGTTGCGGATCCTATGCAAAACATACATACATACACACATACACACACACACACGCTCTTCTTTATATATATAGATAACTGTAATGTGGGTGCAAGCTAGTTTGAAAACAATATTATTGTAAGTTGAAATCTTTAATACTGGTAGAGGCATGCCCTGGTGTCGGCTGGGGTTCTGTTCTGGACTCCCTCGTGGATACCTGCAACTGTGGATCCTGGGGATTCCATTTTAAAGCTAGGGGAACATCAGCGGTTTGCTGCAACAAGGTTAAAAAAAAGAGATTGTTTAATGTTCCCCTATCTTTTTAATATAGATAATGTTCCCCTATCTTTTTAATATAGACGTGGTGGCACAGCAGGTTAAACCGCTGTTGCTGGGCTTTCCGACCGGAAAGTTGGGAGTTCAAGACTGTGCGACGGAGTGAGCTCCCGTTGCTTGTCCCAGCTCCTGCCAACCTAGCAGTTCGAAAGCACCTAAAAATGCAATTAGATAAATAAGGACCACTTCGGTGGGAAGGTAACGGTGTTCCGTGAGCTACATGACCTTGGACAAAACGCCGGCTCTACAGGGTTTGAAACGAAGATGAGCACCGCCCCCTACAGTTGGTCACGACTAGACCATTCGGTTGTGGGGAAACCTTTACCTTTTTTTATCTTTTTAATAGGTGTACCAGTATCCATGATGTGTGGATAACTGAAACCATGGATACTGAATCAGTGGATTCTGGGACATGCCTGTATATGGATAACTCCTGATCCCTTCAACCTCTAGTTCTTGACATTATTTTTTAATCTTACCTAGAAGCATCTCTATAAGAAATTTGTGCAAGTTGACCACAAAAGTAAATGCCAGATCAGCAAAAAAAGAGCAAAAACCTTTGCAGTGAAGACTCATCATTACAGCAGACTACTGTCCGATAAGATCTTTCCTTTTCAAGGACCAGGAAGTTTCCAAGGAGTTCTATTCTCACTAGGGCAAAGGTCCATCAGCCAGAGTCACATTACTCAAAGCCCAATCCAAAGGCTCTAAAAAAGAGCCTGCTACATCCTGTAGGGAAGTGTCAAGTCCTGGAGGCCTCCTCGAGGTAAAGGAACATTCCTTCTTTGGTGCAAATATCCATTGGTCTACTCGGACCTGGTCCAGCAGTTTTGCTGGTACAAATCCAGGTTGACCCAGATAGGTGTATGGAAGGCCAGGTAGAAGAAGAGAATTTTTGTGGAGCTGATAGGTCTTTGGCCCACCCTAACTGTAACCCTAACCCCATCCCCATGCCAGTCCTCATCTTGTTTATTCTCCTCCCTGACCTGTTCCTAACAGATGTAGGATCCTAACCAGTTGTATCCACTGTTTTGGTTGTTGGGGTGGGGGATGGCTGCCTCTGTAAAAGATGTTTCACATTCCCAAATGCCCACACTGATGAAAGGCAGAGTAGCAAGGTCTGACCAGAATGAACTTGGACACAGACATTCCTTCTGAGAATAAACAGCTCGCATAATAACAGATGTCAGTGCAGTGTCCATTGCCCCGTGATTCAACCAGCCCAGAATGGAATGCCCAATTGGCATTAAACGAGCACTTTGGCTAGAGTGTTGGGAGCTTGCACTAAAACATGTACAAATCATGGTTAGACATTCACCTATTTGCATTGTACTAAGATGAAAGAAAAAATAAACCCAATGAAAATAAGCAGGCCATGCTTTGCAGACTCCTGCTTTATTGTTACTGTAAGCTCATCTTTGTAATTTATTATCTCTGCAGGTGCTGTTTTTATTTCCCACTTTGCTGTGCTCCCATCTTTTTGTTAAAAAAAAAGTGATAATCAAGAAGTGATGTTGTGGAGTTGATAGGTCTAGATGCATTTTCTCTGCTTTTGTGTCATTTTCAACCATATAAGCATTGCCAGTTCTCCAGAGATCTAATCATTCATGTTAAGGTTTCAGAATCCAAGGGACTTGTATATATCCCTGGGCTCAAATACTTCAAAAGAATGTTTCCCCATAATGAGACACTGAACGTTTTATAATGGTTAAGTGCAATCAAGGAGTGTTTTCAAACCATACAGAGAAGTTCATACTGTAGAGAAGCTCCAACTCTCATGTCTACTTGGATATGAGCAGTACCTTGACTGAAAGAAGAAGGTAGGCTTCTTCTATGAGAAGTAGGCTTATCCAGGTATGGCTTGTAGGAGGAAAAAACTGTTTTTCTTTTTCAAAACCCATACCGCTATATTTATGATGATGATGACTCTTAATAAATATCTGTTATCACCATGATTCCCAAACTGTGTGTCGGGACCCACCAATGGGTCACGAGCCAATTTTAAGTGGGTCACAAAGCACCTAGGGCAGCCATACTGAAAATATGGGAAGATGGGATGCTGGAAAGAGGGAGGGCTGTGTGGTTGTTTTGCCTGTGTCAAGGTTGTAAAGAGCCTTTTTCCTTTCTGATTCACTTTGCTGTTGGAAAATGGCTGAGAACTAACCCAAATTGTTGCTGCGTTCTTAGGAAAGCAGCAGGCTCTGGCATCACAATGATGGCACTTCCAGCCATTGCATCACTTCCGGTGGGTCCCGGACAGCCTGTCTTTCGAAAAACTGGGTCCTGGTGCTAAAACGTTTGAGAACCACTGAGTTACCATCTATCGTCTACTGAGGTTCTATATACAGTATGTGCAGTCACAGATGCAATCATTGCCTCGTCTCACTGCTCCTTTGCACAGCCCTCTGTTTTTGCTGAGAGGAGGGTGAAAGAAGCCCCATTGACTCAGATTGGAAAGTAATGCAGATGTTGGGAACCCTACAAAGCAATGGTATGTGTTCATATGGGGGATGGAGGAGAGGAAAATCTATTATTTTTTTTTCCATTTTAGCCCACATTAACAGCCCAATCCTAAACACATCTACTGGAAAGTAATCCCACGGTTCTACATTGTCCCACTGTCCTAAATTGGTGCTGTTCTCAAGAGAAGATGTTTGGATTCCAGCCTTAAATATTAACCTTCAGGGACTGCCAGTAAAAGCTTCACCAACCATTCTTGCCTAACAGCTGAAATACCATTGAAGGATGGAGGGGTTGCCACTCGGCAACACAGCATACGTTTTTGCATAGAAAAGGAGGAAATGGGTGGTGTTACAATTGGAAGTGCCCGGGGGGAACTTGGCCCATGATTCACTTTCAACTATATTGACCATATAATTTTGGGGGAGTTGATCTATTATTATTATTATTATTATTATTATTATTATTATTATTATTATTATTATTATTATTATTATTATTATT
>JAJKFI010000193.1:159108-173312 GCA_029204185.1 Lerista edwardsae | reverse complement strand
TTTGGACAGAACTAAGTTTTGGTATACAGAGTGAATTTATACCTGAAATCCCTCCATTACAAATTACACAATCAGATTGTGGGCTTGAGTCTTGACACAAACCACTTTGGAAAATTTGGTGATTGAACCCCTGTCACTTCCAAAAGGCACTTTTCAGTGTTATCAACAAAAATACCCAAGACTTTACAATGGTCCCATTATTGTCTATACTGAGCCAAGGCAGGTATACAAAACAAACACGACAGAAATGTCTCCTATCCTTGGAGTAAAGTGAAAAATTAGAATATACATCTCTGAGGCTCATGAAATTGTGACGTGTGGTTGTGCTTTGTGCTGTTCCAGTCATGTGCAGATGTATTCTGTCTGCCTTTAGTTACAGCACACAATTATTGGTGAACTTTGATTCTTGAGTACAAGGCGGTACAACAAATTGAGGCTAAACTGAGTCCTCCATTCTATTATTCCCCACTAGCTTTTTGTTACCCGGCTTGCCCAGGTAACAAATTTTCCCAACAGGTCATTGTGGACATTTCATTTCGCACCCCATCTCGTACCCCATGCCAACCGGGACCGAACCCGGAATCCAACAGCGTCGGGAGCATCACCGCTCGTCTCGACGACTGCAAAAACTACAGATCCGACGCCGATATCGGCCATTTTCAATCATTTTTACATGGCGCCCCCTGTGTACCCCCACCCCTGGGGGCACTAGGGGGGGCATACCCCTGCAGCATTTGTCGCCAGGCTACAAGGCATATGTGTACCAAGCTTGGTGTAAATTGCTCCAGGCATTGCAGAGTTATGCTGGAACATACATACACACATACTAATGTCGGTCATTTGGGTCATTTTATTTTTCACCACTTCTCACCCCCGTCATCTCCATGCTGGGTGCAGGGGTGCAGGGGGCTAGGGGGGACTGAGAGTGCGGGGCATGGTGAGAATTACTTGTGAAGCGGGTAGAGGTTCGATTTGACCGGTTTATTTGGGTCAACGATTTGACATTCATGGGGGCCCGTGACGTCACGTGGACCCCCAATAGTCCATACAAATGGTGGCACCCGCTGGGGCACAGGGTTCAGTACAAGGGGTGCTCTCCATCCCAAAGACCCCTTCTCAGCAGGATCGGTGGCAATGGCAACGGGTTGAGCCGGGTTGGGGTCCACGGCTTGTGGGGTCCCAGTCAGTTGTGAGTCCCTCGGGTGGCTGGAGTGGGGATGGCCTAGCTGCCCACAGGGTAAGAGGGTTGCTGCTCTCCATGGCCAGGCCAAGAACCTCAAGCTGCCTCTCGGGGGACGCCGGATTTGCTGAGGCAAAGGCCAGCTGCCTGCCTGGAACTCCGGGAGCTCCAGGGCCAGGGGACACCCCAAGGAGCGGGGCTTGAGCTGCCCTGTCAAGGCAGGGGTAAGGTGAGGACCAGAGTGGGGTAACCTCCCACTCAGACATGGTCAGCCCCTCTACCTCCCTTCTCCAGCCCTTGGAGGTGCAACCTCTCCCTCTGCTGTCTGAGCTCCTTATGAACTCCAGACCAGCCTTCCCAGGCTCCTCCCCTTCCTGTCTCATTGCCAGGCCCAGTTCTCGTGAGACTGGGCTAGTGCTTTGCAGGATCTTGCCTCTACTCAGAGAGTCACCCCAGGCTGCTTGCAAGTTCCGTGAGCTCGGCCAGGCTTCCTCGTGCCAGGTGTGCTGCCTTTGACTCCTCTGGGGCTTGACACCAGGCTTCTTAACCACCCACCTGTGGCCCCCTGCGGCCAAGTAAGCCCCCTGTCCCTGGTCCGAGGCAGCGGGGCAGTCATGGGGGTGACACCCCCCATGCTGACAGGGCCGAACCCAAACTCCAACGGCTTTGGGAGCATCATCACTTGTCTTGGCGACCCCGGAAACTACGGGTTTGAGACCGATATTGGCCATTTTTGGTAATTTTTACGCGGCACCCACTTTGCACCCCCATCCCTGGGGGTGCTGGGGTCAGACACCCAGTATTTGTTGCCAGGTGGCAAGGCGTGCACGTGCCAGGTTTGGTGCCAATTGCTCCAGGCATTCCAGCAGGGCATGGCGGATGTTTTGTTTCGTGCCCCTTCTCAACCCCCATGCCGAGGGAGAGCCAACCCGGACTCCCAACGGTGTCAGGAGTGTTGCCGCCCATCTCGGCAATCACAGAAACTATGGATTTGATGCCGATTTTGGCTGTTTTTGATCATTTTCACGTTGGGGCCCCTGTGCACCCCCACCCCCGGGGGCGCTGGGGGGCAACCCCAGCATTGTTTGTCACCAGGCCGCAAGGAACGCGCGTGCCGAGTCTGGCGCCAATCTCTCCAGGTGACACAGCGGGGCATGGCAGGTGTCTTGTTTCCCACCCCTTCCCACCCCCCACATTGAGGGGAGGCTGACCCCAGACTCCAGCGGCATCGGGAGTGTTGCCGCTTGCATCCCCGACCCCGGAAACTACGAATACGATGCCGATTTTGTCTGTTTTGACCGCTCTCATACAGGGGCCCCCAAACACCCCCACCTCTGGGGGGCTAGGGGGGCTGGACCCCCACAGTGTTTGTCGCCAGGCCGCAAGGCATGCACGTGCCGAGTCTGGCGCCAATCGCTCCAGGGGTCGCAGCGGGGCATGGCGGATGTTGTGTTTTGCACCCCTTCCCACCCCCCACATTGAAGGGAGGCTGAACCCAGACTCCAGCGGTGTCGGAAGTGTCGCCACTCGCCCCGGCGACCCCAGAAACTACAGATTGGTTATTCAACATTGTCATGCGGGAGTCCTCTCCCCCCATTTCACCAGACTCATCAGCCATACAGATGGCCCTGTATAGGTTTCCCTGTGGGAAACCTATTTGCTGCTGTTTGTCTTCAACTGTACAGAGTTCAGTTGCTGCCTGAAGATTCTGCATGTCATTTGCATGTACTTTGCATCTCATTATGACATCATCAGAACCTCGGAATGCAGTGGCTCAGCCCATAGCCACCCATAGAGAACCACAAATTCGCTTTTACCCGTGCCCATGGGGGTGCGAGCCGTTCCAAACCCCCACAGCGACGGTCTCGGGGGGCCAAGGCACCCGCGTGCTGAGTTTGGTGTGAGTCTGTCCAGGCATTGCGGAGCCTATGCAGAACATACATACACACATACGCTCTTCTTTATATAGATAACACAGAGGTGAATACTGAAAAAAATAATAATTTGGCAAATTTCCCTGATGAGTATATGAAGTATATGCCTTTGAGAACTGATATTGTCTAGAGACAGAGGTGGCTCCCATATAGAAACTAAAACACTATGAAGATGCTAGATACATTTCTCCTTTTTTCAGAGAAGCAATTCAGCATGTTAGTGAGATACATATGAGCTCATCCTCTCCATGATGCTGGTAAGTAGTCTGAAAATTCAGATAAAATGGTATGCCCACAATAGGCATGATGGTAGATAGTCATGAAGTCATATGGAGCCCATCAGTTTGGCAGACAGTCAAATCCTTTCAGGATTGAAGGTATTTTGGCAGAGCTAAATAAAACTCCTGGAAACCTCCAGTCCATGAAGCTAAATGGCATCTAACTCTTCTCAAATAGTTCTTTTAAAAAAAAACGCAACACATAAATATTTAAATTGATGAACATGATATTGAGATCTAAGCTTAGATGTGGGTAGCATGGCTTCGAACCCTTTTCAACCATACATCTCAAGCAGTGATTCTGGGCAAGTGATTATTATACAATCATAACTTTGAGGGCAGAAGGAAAACAAGATCATTGTGTCCAGCAACCTGCTATGTTTCACACCCAAATCAGGCTACACAATCCTGATCTCAGTGTGCCACAAGCAGAAAAAGAGGGACCTCACATTGCCAGAGACAATGCAGGTCAAGTCCTCAGCTTTCCATTTCAAGATGTCTTCTCAAATAGTTCTCATCTAGTTCTCATCTTTCAAGGTCAAGTCCTCATCTTTCAATTTCATTTCATTTCACAGCAATTTCAAGTGCAAGCTAGGGGACTTTGCATGTATTGAGCATTAGTTGTGAGGATCTGCTGTGCAACTGTGGACTGTGCAACTCCACAGCTACAGCACATTGGAGGAGCTGGTGGACAGACAACTGTATTTCAGGATGGCCCACTTCACATGACAATCCAGAAAGGGAAAAAGAAAGTGCAGCTCACTGCAAACCCCAAGGAGGAAATTAAATTAGGTGCAGTTCAGTCATTGCAAAAGCTTTCAGATTGAGATAAAGTCATTATCCATCAGATAATTTGGTATTTTTCGAAATAGACCCATAATCACAATTGAGACAGCCCTTCTTCCTTGCAATGAGGTTCATCAGAGGTTGTCACACAAGGTGCTGGTCTAGAGTTACCAACCTCTCAGGGTTGGCCTCTAGTCTGCAGGAATTAGGATCTATCTCCAGGTGTCTACAGACAGAGTTCATGATGCTCTTAACAGGACCACCAGGAGTTTCCAACATGACATCCTTTTTGGTGAGAGGGGGGAATGTATCTCCAGGAATGGCTTCTGTTAGAATTGGTAACCCTAAACTAGGTCTGCTCCTAGTAGATGCCTTTGTAGCAAGCCAGTGCACATCATAGTCCCTGTAAGATGAGTGACAGCACAAATACTCTGTTCAGAGAAGCAGCTGGAGACCGAATCCAGCTTCCAACGCCTTCTCTTGACATAAAAAAAAATGATTACCAAGATCAAGTTGTTAATCATGCTTGGTTATACAAGGAACCATGTGTACAGCATCCTTTTGTGCATTCAGAATATATGTACAGAAGTGCAATTCAATGCAAGTATGGACTTATTTGGCTTGGGACACATATTAATAACTCAGACTTCCTGAAAATAGTTGCAATTTGAGATGCTTTTGAATGAAATGGTATCATTCCATTAAAGGACATAAATCAATTAAAAACAAAAAGACACAATACCCACTTACTGAGAGCACAATCCTAACCTGGAGTTAGGCCTAATCTGGCTGGCACAGTTTGGCCGGCAAAAGTTGGCCTGCACCAGG
Organism: Lerista edwardsae; assembly: GCA_029204185.1. NCBI lineage: Eukaryota > Metazoa > Chordata > Lepidosauria > Squamata > Scincidae > Lerista > Lerista edwardsae. Next base: position 168,306 of record JAJKFI010000193.1, on the reverse strand, counting down.
GCCTCCGTAAAGTGCATTTGGACCACTCTCTGAGTCAGGGAGAATGGCGCACGACTGTGTGCTGGCCTCTCTGACTCCAAGAGTTGTCCAAACATACTTTACGGTGGCCCTTGTGCTATTCCAACTTTGCTGGCCAGCCTAACTCCAGGTTAGGATTGTGTTCTGAATCATAGATGATACCAGACTTCCACAACTTGTAACCTACCAAAACAAGTGTAGAATTCTAGTTATTTATGACAGCCACCTAGATGGCTGTCCTTATTTTTGGTCAATTCATAACTGTTGGGTATTCAGCTTAGTGGGCTCCTGTTTGGTGCATCTTGGTTTCCTCGTATTTTCAACACTAGCCCACTATTTCAACACTCTTTTTCCCTAGGCAAACCACTTCTCAAATCAAACCGCCATCACAGAATTCATCCTCCTGGGATTTGGAGAGCACCCGGACATGCAGCATCTCCTCTTCTTGCTATTTCTATTCTTCTACATCATGGCCATGACTGGGAACTCAGTCATTCTTGTCTTGGTGGTGAATGATAGGCGCCTTCACACACCTATGTATTTCTTCCTGGGGAACTTGTCCTGCTTGGAGATTTGCTACACCTCAGTTATCCTGCCGAGGATGCTGGCCAGTTTCCTAACAGGGGATCGAGCCATATCATTCTCCGGTTGCTTTATACAATTATTTTTATTTGGTTTCCTGGTGACTGCAGAAACCTGTCTTTTATCGGTCATGTCTTACGATCGGTATTTAGCTATTTGCCATCCATTGCAATATCAGCTCCGTATGACTAATAAGACCTGTGTCTTTTTAGCAGCCGGGTCTTGGGTAAGTGGCTGTTTCTCTGTTTCTGTGGTGGTGATATGGATGGCCCAGTTGACCTACTGTGGCTTCAGTGGAATTGACCGTTTCTTCTGTGATTTCCTCCCACTGAGTAAACTGGCCTGCAGTGACACTTCATTAATGATGCCAGTGGCCTTGTTGCTATGTTCTGTATTCACATTCCCTTTATTTCTGTTGAACATCATATCGTACGCTTGCATCATCTCCGCCATTTTGAGAATCCCCACCACCTGTGGGAGACACAAGGCATTTTCCACATGCTCCTCTCACCTGATTGTCATCACCCTTTTCTATGGCACCTTAATGATAGTCTATCTCCTCCCAGATAGCCCCGTACTGAGAAGCTTGGCCAAACTGTTCTCTGTATTCTACACAATCCTGACTCCAGGGGTGAATCCTCTCATATACAGTTTGAGGAACAAGGAAGTGAAGGAAGCTCTGAAAACATTGATCCAGAAATTCAAGTCTCCTTAATTTTTTTTTTTAAGTATAGTCACTCCACATGTGTCACAATGTAAACTGTGAACCATGGCAGACATTGTGCCTGTGTGTGTTAACAGAGTATAAAATACCTTGTTAGAAAGAAAAGAGCATTGAAGTTTCAATACTGCAGAGTTAGTTGTTACTAGTTACTACTCTGTATAGTTAATGAATGCCCATATTTGTGTTCCAGCTTATAAAAATTAAGGTGTGCTTTGTGAAGACTTGAGCAATTGATGTGGTGGTTGATGGATGTGATCAAGCTGTAAACAGGGCCAGTCTAACAATGAGACAGCACAATCCTAACGTGCAGTTACAGTTAGGCCAGCAATGTTTGGCTGGCACAAGGGACACCGTAAAGTATGTGTACACCACTCTTGGAGTTAGACAGCTCAGCACACAGACATGTGCCCTCCTCCCTGAGCAGTCCAAAGGCACCTTATGGTGGCTGGAGCAGGTAAGACTGTGCCGAGCGGGGCAGGAGATGGGAGAGGGTGCTGAGAGAGCATTCTGAGGATGGGCATTTTTGAGTGGGAAAGGGCAGAACAGGGGAGAGCCCAGGAGAGGGATGGGAGTGGTTGTGGCAACGCATGCCCCATCCTAACAATTGCTCCCAGGCCAGGCAGCTCAGATCTGTGCCAGCTAAGTGGCTGGCACAAATCCATGTAGCCCCATATGGAGGGCTGGGGTGTTACACAGGGTAGGGGGGAAATACCCCTACCCCAAGGTGACCTCCAGCAGCTTCCTACCATGCTTGACATACAGCCAAGGCATGCTTGGCATCAGGGCCGGCTCTAGCAGTGGCGGGGCCCAATGTGGGGCATTCCTGCAAGGCCCCCAACCCTCCCTGCAGGGCCCCCCACTCACCAAGAAGAGCACTGTTTGTGCCACGTGCAAAGCATGGCATGTGGAAGTAGTTGGTGGTGATATAACATCACCGCCAACTGCTTCCAGGTGGCCCATTTTGGGCTGTTCAGAGGCAGGTGGGAGAGACCAAGGTAAAGCTGCTTTGCTCGTCTCATTGACTTACAGCCCATAGAGATCCCAGCTGCAGCCACAGGCAATATGCTCACCCTGCTAGTGCGGGGGCCCCTGAAGTGCGGGGCCCGATGTGATGACATTGGTCACATTGACTTAAAGCCGGCCCTGCTTGGCATGCTTGTATGCTTGGCATACAGCCATGTAGCCTGGCTGTACCAGTCCAGGTTAAGATTGTGTTGCAGCCACTTCTTGTGTTGCAGGGGAGTGGTGAATTGCGTCTCCGTCACCCTTGTGACCTGCCTCCCAATGAGCTGCTTCAGTTGGGTCTCTGATCCCCTTCTCTATTGCTCAGATTGAGGAGGGGATCGGAGCACCCGGAGCCCGCCTTTTTTCCAGAGCTGCTGAGGTTAAAAAAGAAAGAACATTTGAGTATCCCTACTGTCTGACCAACACAGAGTCAAGACTGCTGAGAGCTGGCATTGGGCCAAGGCAAGAAGCCTGATTTCCCACCCACCCCCTTCCTAAAGTTTCCTACAAACCAGATTTTACTGCAGTTTGAAAAACAAGGTTTTTTTTTTTTTAAAGAAAATTCTAACTGGAATAGATTGAAACTAAATGAAAACATTGATCAGAATGAGATACCTTTGAGTAGTGCCATGGTATTTCTTTTCTTCTACCTCAGCAAGGCATCCTCATTTCCTTCTAATAATGCAAGGGCATCCAAAGACTGACTTTCGTTCTCTCTCTCTCTCTCTCTCTCTCATTACTATGTGACAACCTTGAAACAATGGCCAGGTGAAATAAACTTGCCTAGGCTTTTTAAAAATAATTGTCTTGACGCTTCTGTGCGCCAGACTTAGGGCACAATCCTGTATAGGGCGTAGTGCCGACTGACACGCCCATTCACCATTCAAACTTGGCTGCTGCAAGGGTGGTTCTGGGAGGAGGGAGGGGGCGGGAGGGTGTCACAGAGCAGGGTTGGGCAGACCAGCCATATCCAAGGCTTCGTCCCCCGGGCTGCACAGAGTCCTCGGAGTTGTGCCTGCTATACTGCAGGCGCAGATCTGAGGAACCCACGGGGGAAGCTGGAGCCTCCCCTAGTGCAAGGTCACGAACATGCCCTTGCCCCAGGGAGGATCCAGCAGCCTCCTAACTTGTTCTGGTTCCAGCACAAGTTAGGATTGTGCCCTTATACAGGTACTCCATGCTGTTAGGTGTACCTTCAAGCAATGCCAAAATACGTGTAGATCTGATCTAATGCCATGGGTTCTTTGTTGTTGTTCAGTCGCTAAGTCGTGTCCGACTCTTTGCGACCCCATGGACCACAGCACACCAGGCCTCCCTGTCCTCTGCTAGCTTCCGGAGTTCGCCCAATTTCATGTTCATTGCATACACACTAAAGAAGGGGTGGGGCCAGCGGTGTCATCCTCAAATGAAGTTCCGGAATGCTAGGCGGGACTTACCGCTTGATTGACAGGCTGTCCGTGACGTGTCGCCGCCTGCCCGCCTGCCGCGCAGGCTCCCTCTGGTTGGCGCCCCCCTCCGCTGCTTGCCCAGGCACCCGGCACGCCCCCCAGGCAAGCGGGCACCCCCTCTGAAGCCAGGGGTGCCCACATGGTGGGCAGGCAGGCAGCGACACATCACAGATGGGCAGCCAATCAGGCGGTATGTCCTGCCTAGCATTCCGGAACATCGTTTGAGGATGACATCACTAGGTGGGGCTGATTATTGCGGCCTAGGAATTCTGTATACTGAGCTGGATGACCAACTACTGAGGCCTAGTATGTCTGGTCTAAACTATGTCTGGTCATTCTCCCCAGTCTGAATTGCAGTACAGATTGAGTATACCTTATCCAGATTGCTTGGGATGAGAAGATGTCTGGATTTCGGATTTGTCTGGATTTTTGGAATAATTGCATAAATATAACGAGAAATGCTTGCTCTTTTCAGTGGTACCCATTTTGGTATCTGCTGCCTCTTTGGCATTTTTCAACAATGGCACAGACCACAAAGCAGAGACTAGAACTTACAGCCTGTATGTGGGAATGAGCACAAGAGCTCCTAGTTTTGGTAAATACTTATTTTGTAAATATCAGGTTCTTTGGTAAATATCAGCAGATTTTAGATTAAACTCCCAAACAAATGTTAAAGTTTCACATCAGTCTTATTGTGCAACAAACACTTTGACAAAACTTTATTTAACACTTAGTGCAGGAAAAGGAAAATCCATCCAGACATCATAACACCTTGAAATAAATACAAATTCTGCCCTTCCCTGTATAAAAGATATATATAGGAGAAGAACATAACCGATCCTCCCAAAAAGTTGTTCGTGATGAAAAGCAGTTGGATTATTCACAGGAGTTCGGCACATGTGTTAATATTGGTGACTGCCAGTAAAGTGTGCATCAGGGTTGAACAACGTTTTTATTGAGCATGCCGTCTTGCTGTGCATGTGTGTGACTTGTTTTGAGCCTTGCTGTGCATGTGCTGTGCTATTTTCAGCCTAAGTAGAAGCCATGGTAGATTAGAATTGGGACCATGGTATGTGGGGAAGAGTATTTAACCCAAGTCCCTTGTGCCATGATCCAGAGGAAAATGCATTGCTGAAATTGTTATTGGCTTCAGATGGCAAGCTCCCATTGGCCCCAGTGGTAAATTCCCATCTGACTCATCAGGATCACAGCCCAGATAGAAAGGGTTGAATACCTCCCCCTCACAAGCACTATGATCCTGATTCTCTCTTCTGAATATTTTTTTTTTAAAGGACACACACAGGGCGGAGTTATACATTTCAAATAACATGCCATTTGGCCCTGAATGAGAGGAATTTTCTCCACTCCAAACTTATATTGTGTTCATACCACTTAAATTGCCATGGGAATTCCAGCCTGGTGAGGGGGATGAAAATTCTCTGCCAATGTCCTCCAGAGCAGCGGTTCCCAAACCGTGGGTTGCGAGCCAATTTCAGGTGGGTTGCAAAGCACCTAGAACAGCCATATTGAAAATATGGGAAGGTGGGATGCTGGAGAGGGGGAGGGCTGTGTGGTTGTTTTGCTTGTGTCAAGGTTGTAAAGAGGCCTTTTTTCCCTTTCTGATTCACTTAGTTATTGGACAATAGCAGAGGAATAACCCATTTCTTATGGCTGCATTCTCAGGAAAGCAGCAGGCTCTGGCATCACAATGATGGCGCTTCTGGCCGTGACATCATTTTGGGTGGGTCCCAGACAGATTGCCATTCTAAAACATTTAATCTGGTGCTAAAAAGTTGGAGAACCACTGCTCTTGAGTTCACCCCTCTCCAAAAATATACAATTATACTATCCAGGGTTCCTCGGCGTAAGGCAGTGGTTCCCAAACTGGGAGCCGTGGAAACCAGCCAGGGAGCCATGGAATCTTTGCAAAAAAAAAACAAAAAACTTGCTATCCTATACAATGTACAGGAACGTAGTCCTAATGGGGAGCCACAACCAATGGCCCAATACGTCAAGGGAGCCGCCAGTCAAAAAGAAGGTTGGTAATCACTGGCATAAGGGGATGGCTATAAAACTAGTTTAAGCCTTGAAGTGTAGATACACCCAGAAAAATGCAGAGAGATATTTTGGCACATCAGAACCAAGGACATTTGCTGTTTCCCATTCAATGTCTCTTCTAACAACAAACCATGACCAGAGTGCCAATATTTTTCATTGTCACTCGGTTGCTTCTTATTAACTTCCTCAAAGCGTCCTTCACTTCTTTGTTCCTCAGGCTGTAAATTATTGGATTCAGCAATGGCGTGACCACCGCATAAAAGACAGATGCCACTGTGTCCAGGTTAGAAGCAGAAGGAGAGATGGGCCGGACATATATGAAAATGACTGTGGCGTAGTAAATCACTACCACAGTGAGGTGTGAGCCACAAGTGGAGAAGGCCTTCTGCCTCCCGCTTGCTGAGGGAATGCGGAGGATGGTTGAGATGATGAAGGTGTACGAGATCATGGTGAGCAGGCAGGTGCTCAGGATAACAAGGGAGGCCAGAACTGAGACAAGGGTAGAGCTGAGAAAGGCACTGTCACATGAGCGCCGCAGCAGGGGCCCAGCGTCACAAAAGAAATGGTGGATCTCCTTTGGGCCACAGAATGAAAGCTGGGAGATGAGGACAATGGGAAGCAAAGGGGCCAGGAATCCACCCACCCAAGCTGCTGTCACCAGCCAGGTGGTTAGTTGTAGAGTCATAAGAGACGGATAATGTAGCGGGCGGCAGATGGCCAGGTAGCGGTCGTAGGCCATGGTCGCCAGAAGGAAACACTCAGTGGAGCCCAAGGCAAAAAAGAGATAGAGCTGAGTAATGCAACCGGTTACAGTGATGGTACTGCCACCAGCCAGGAAGCTATCCAGCATCTTGGGCACAGTGGAGGTGGTGTACCAGATCTCCATGAAGGAGAAATTGCCAAGGAAGTAGTACATGGGGCGCTGCAGCTTGCGGTTGGCCTTAATGACGGAGATGATGATTACGTTGGCAGTGACAGTGAGGACATACATGAACAAGAACAGGATGAAGGACAGCAGGCGGACCTCTGCAGAAGCCGGGAACCCCAGGATGATGAAGGCCTTCACCACACTCCTGTTGGCTGCTTCCATGTCAACATCTTCAGAGAAAGTGTGGAGAAAGGGGAGAAAGAAAAGAAACCAGGGTTAATACTATGACACTGGTGGCACATTTGAGATATTGAAATGGGTCAGATTTGTTAATGGTGGGTGTCTGAGGGCTGGTCATTGTCAATATTCCCACATGAATGTCTATAAACCCAGGTGAAGGTAGTGAATGTCCACATTCATTGGGTATGCCCCTTTTTGTTGCACATACACTGATGCATACTGACAAATCTCCTTTAGGGCACAATCCTAACCTGGAGTTAGGCCAGTAAAGTTTGGCCGGACACTGGTCCAAAGTGCATTTGGACCGGTCTTGGAGTCAGGGAGGATGGTGCATTTGTGTGTGCTGGCCTCTCTGATTCCAAGAGTGGTCCAAACATACTTTCTAGTGTCCCTTGCGCCAGCCAAACTTTGCTGGCCTAACTGTGCTGGCCTAATTGCAGCTTAGGATTGTGCCCTTAGAAGAATTTCAGCATTTGCTAGCATATTTCTGAGACTTGGTTTACGCAAGTAGCAGAATATAGTGGTAGAATCTGGAGGTGGTAACTTGAATGATACACTTTATGCTACTGATGGGTGATATGTTAACGCCTTGCACATAACAACAACATAGCTAAAGTTGTACATAGCCCAGATGCCTTGTAGAATTCATGTGGGATCCTTTGAAATTCTCAGATGAATCTCCTTGGGAGGAATTCTAAAATTCATTTCCAATTTCACATTTTTTTAAAATTTTTGGCCAACCCTAAACTTTTCATATTAGGAAGAAAGATTCTATCCCAAACATCTCCTGCAGTGCTAGTGTTCTACTTGCAGGTAGACTTTTCATTGGTTGATGTCTAAAATAATCAAATCCTCTCTCTCTCTCTCTCTCTCTCTCTCTCTCTCTCTCTCTCTCTCTCTCTCTCTCTCTCTCTCTCTCTCACACACACACACACACACACACACACACACTATTATAACAGTGGATGGCCATTCCTAACCACTTGCAGGGACATGCTGAGAAATGCACATGTTTTGGATATGGGGGGGAATATAACCAATCGAACATCATGGTAGGTGCCCCCAAATGCTTAGGATTCAGAACATTGATGAAGGACATTGCAACACAACTGCTGCTCTTAAATCATGCATGGTATGAGGGCACAGGTGCTCTTGACGGAACTGCACCAGAAATGAAGGGCCCCTTGGGAAAAGGGGTGCATTTGGTTGCATTTTTCAAGGCTTGTCCAGCACTGAACATTTTCAGTTCATAATGTGGCTTGCACATTGCCATCGCTGCCGGAAATGACTCCGACAGCGAGTGGAAGGGGCCGCTTACACAGTGCATTGCGCCTCCTGCTGTTCTTATGCTATGCCGTCCCCCAGCTACGTTACTGAATACAAGCTACATTTGTATTAGAACAAATGCAAGCCTTTGCTTTTCATAAAGCTCTTTTTAAAGCAGAAAGAAAAGCTCAAGTACTGCGTTTCTCAATTTGAACCAATAGACAGTATTGGGCTCCCTACACAATACAGGACAATGTCTCTATATGAACATAATGAGTAGCTTGAGAAGTTTATCTTTCTGGGCCTGAATTAACCCATCATTTAAACAAGTGCATTAGAATGCAATCCTATAGCACTTTCTTGAGAGTAGGTGCCAATGAATACAATGAGACTTACTTCTGAGTAAACATGCATACATTTGCACTGTGAAGGATTTAGCATGATTGACTAGGACAATGATGGGAACATCCATAAATATCTCACAACATACCAATTAGTTCTATTCTGCTGAACAATCAATAGCGTACAAGCACATGAATTGTAACCATGACTATTCAAGGCTTAAATACAGAACCATCTCAGAAGTAAAGTTTCACCTTTACCTCCAGTTATTGATATGGGATTACAAAGCCATTTCGAAAGCAGGAGGAAAGGGAAGCTACTCCAGTGCAACTACTGTACATAAAGGCAGCTCAGAACGCAACGCTCATTCATGCATTCAAAACTTTTCACCATGTGGCTCCAGTGATTTTCACCAAAACTGTTGGCCAGTCTTTGGGGATCACATGAAAAGTTTGATGTGATGAACAGACTGACCCATGGAGTTGCCTCCATATCTTTCCGTGGTATCACCAAATCCTAGTTTGCACAAGTGGAATTGGACTTTGACGGGGGTAATTTATGTTGGCAATCAGGGAGAGCAAACGGAAGGAAGGAAGGAAGGAAGGAAGGAAGGAAGGAAGGAAGGAAGGAAGGAAGGAAGGAAGGAA
>JAJKFI010000193.1:148018-159098 GCA_029204185.1 Lerista edwardsae | reverse complement strand
GAAGGAAGGAAGGAAGGAAGGAAGGAAGGAAGGAAGGAAGGAAGGAATTGCTTTCACAGCTGGGCTTCTTTTCTTTCTTTGCACAGTATTACACAACCCGATATTCAAAACTGCTTTTGAATCAGATGGTTCAAAATGAATGTTTCTTGGAGGGAGGGTGTCTGAGGCCATATTTTGAGCATAAAAAGAACCCTACCAGATCAGATGAACAATGACCAGATCCATCATGTCCCAGCCATTGTTTCCAGTAGCAGCAAGTCAAATGCTCCTGGGGAAATCAGAAACAGGCATGGAGGCAACAGCCTTCCCCTACAGCTTATGCCCATCACTTGTTACGCATTCAGAGGTAGCTCCTGAACATGGAGGCATCCCAGCTGGTAACAGTAGGAGACTGATCATCTAGGAATATATGTACCCCCCCTTTTTTAAACCACCTAAACCGGTGCACATCACCGCATTCTGCGGTCATGAATTTTATAAGGTAACCACGTATTCAGTGATGAATGTCTCTCAACATTCTGTCCATACCATGTGGCTCAGGCTTCTAAGCTGAAGCTTAATGCTTCTAGGAAAGGTGCTCTGATTCCTTGATCATTGTGGTTTCCCATTTGTGTGCACTTTCCAGCTCAGCACATTCACTTGTGTATGAACTGTAAGCAATGAGTTCAAAGCAATACAAGAGAAATTGCATGCAAACTTGACATAAGTACAGTTTCAAAATCCAGGGCGCAATCCTAAATTGAGTTAGGCCAGCATAAGCTAAGCCAGCAAAGTTTGGCCAGCACAAGGGACACCTTAAAGTGCGTTTGGACCACTCTCAGAGTCAGAGAGGCCAGCCCATAGACGTGAGCCATCCTCCCTGACTCTAAGAGTGGTCCAAAGGCGCTTTACAGAGTCCCTTGTGCCAGCCAAATTTGGGTGGCCTAATTGTGCCAGCCTAACTCCAGTTTAGGATTGTACTCTCTGTATGTGTGTGCGTGATGAACACTGCCGGCTATACAGGTAGTATTGGCAGTACTACCGATATGGTAGTATGATATGGTAGTAGTCTGATATGGTAGTATCCATCTAAGTTAACAGGGAAAATGAAATCCTATTAAAATGGTGGCCTGATATAGAGTATCAAATTAAACATCAATGCCAAAATATTTCATAAATGAATACCATTTTCAGTGAATTCTGAAGTCAGTCAGCCTGCCAGTCTGTCTGTTTCGCCTTCTCCTGTATGGTAGCATTTTCTTCTGTACTCATACTTAAAACTTCCTGTCTTGTGCTGATTTCTTTCTAACCTGGAGGATTTTTTTTCGTTCTGTATCGCCTGAGACACAGAAAGCAAGCACGTGTTTTTTGATGCAGGTATTTTAAATGATGCTTCACAGACACAGGAGACCTAATTCATATGTCAGAGCAAATAACCTCAGGGATACGTTCACTAACAATCAATTATTGACATATTCTGTATTTTTTTCCATATAGGACAATTCTGGCTTTGTCTACTTAGAGCGCAATCCTAACCTGGAGTTAGGCAGGCACAGTTAGGCCAACAAAGTTTGGCCAGCACAAGGGCCACCGTAAAGCACGTTTGGACCACTCTCAGAGTCAGGTAGGATGTCACATATCTGTGTGCTGACCTTTCTGACTCCGAGAGTGGTCCAAATGTGCTTTATACATTTGTGCAAGAGAGTTAAGGGAGTGTATTGGTGACCAAAATGATTCCAAAATCACTTTTAAGTGACAAATTAAAACTTTGGCGACTATTTCCAACTTGGTAGCGGAATTTTTACTAGCGGTCTCTAAGTCAAAACCCCTTCCCTAACCCCTTTTCCCCACCACCTTCCCAGTTTATACCTCCATGATTATTCCTAATTTGTTTGTAATATCAAGGCATCAACTGATACTGTTGTACACTTTTCTTTTTTCTTGTTTTTTAATGCCAATAAAGGTTTTATAAATTGAATTGATTCCAAAATCATTGGAAAGGTAATTTAATTACGAATGCAATTAAACAAACCGGGTTGGAATATCTTTATTCTATGAAATACTATGAACAATTACCCAGCAAACCTTTCATTTATTTACTTAATTAAATTGGATTCCTCTGTGTGTGGGGGGTACAAAATCTTCCTTGATAGTGTCTGTCATCATTAAGCTGTGCACACTGCACCGTCTCTTCTGGACAAGCTGATTCTCTTCACCAGGGCCAACCACTTATTAAGCCATCCTTAGGGCACAATCCTAGATGTGCCATTGGGCCAACACTAGCCACTTGCTCCAGGGCAAGCCTCAGGCTAAGCTAGCATCAGCATCAGCTCCAGGGCCCTGCTGCACCACTCTTGCGCCAGCCAAACTCAGCTGGCACAAGAGTGGTTCTGGGTGGAGGGAGGGCGGGTTGCGGGGGTTGGTAGGTGTGCTGGCAGGGGGAGTGGGTTGGGGTTGGGTTGCAGCCATTAGGCCATCTCCAAGCCTCCGTCCCCAGGCCAAGCAGCCCCAATTCAGGCTGTGCAGCATCCTCAGATCTGCACCTGCTATACAGTGTCTTCCGGACAAGCTGATCCTCTTCATAGCAGGCGCAGATCCAGGGAGCCCATAGTGGAGGCTGGAGCCTCCCCTAGGGCAAGGGTGCAAACATGCCCTTGCCCTGGGGAGGCTCCTGAGCACTCCGAAGTTGGGCTGGATACAGTGCAGGCCCGCCGGCCTCACTGTTCCAGCACAGCTTAGGATTGTGCCCTCACTTTCTGACCCAGACAGTGTGAAAAGTGGTGGTGGTGGAAAGGAACTTCAGCTACTACTGACTTGCTCACAAGCTCTGGTTCACAAGTGAGGAGTAGCAGCAGGACCTGGCAACAGTGAGGAGGAGGTGAGTACAGTGAGGAGGTGAGAAGGAAGGAGGCTCACACTGAGAAAAGGGAGCCCCCATGAAGGTCTCCAAGGGTGGTCCAACAAGTAAAATCAGGTGGTGTCTGCTGGATTTTCTTCTGACTCGGCTGCATTGATGGAGTCTTGATGTCTCCATTGATGGAGATATGGTTCACACAATATAAGCTTGGCTTCCATGACAAGCATCTTGGCTTTCTAGCCAAGCATTGGTCTGTCCCCTAGCACCACACCATCCCAAATACACAGAGACCATTTGTCCCCAGCAATACTCTCCACATAAACAGCCAGGATGGTGTAGGGGTTCAGGAGTTGGACTTAGACCTGGAAGAGCCAGGTTTGAATCCCCGCTCAGCCACGAAGCTTCCTATGTGGCCTTGGGCCAGTCACTATCTCTCAGCCTCACAGGATTGTTGTGAGGACAAAGGGAGGAATCATGGGCACACCACCCTGAGCTCCTTGCAGGAAGAGCAGTATAAAAATGTGAAAAATAAAATCACACAGACACAGACACAGACACAGACACAGACAGACAGACAGACAGACAGACACACACACACACACACACACACACACACACACACACACACACAAATCCAATTCCACTATGGTGCTGCAGCAGTGTTATACCAGCTTCACTCTCTGGCCTCTTCACTTGAAATTGTCTCAGGCAGTTCAACTGGGAAAGCTTCTTGGTTGAAACCTTGACAACCATTGCCATTAGAGCTACATAGTGCTGGTGACAGTAACATGGGAGGAAGTGTCATGTAATATACTGGAAGTTCATTTTGAGTAGCCGTGCATAGGATTTGCAGTTGGAGTCTAGAAAAAGGCCCTTGTGCTGCTTCTGAGGGCATCCTTAAACTCCTGATTCCTCAGACAGTAGATGACTGGGTTAAGAAGTGGTGTTAGGACTGTGTAAATAACAGACACCAGCTTGTTAGAGTTAAAGGAGGCGAGGGCCTTTGGCCGGGCGTAGATGAAAAGGGAGGCAGCATAGAAAATGGTGACTACCATAAGATGGGAGGCACAGGTAGAAAAGGCCTTCTGCTTTCCTTTGGCTGAAGGGATGCGAAGGACTGTGGAGATGATGCAGATATAGGAGGCTATTGTTACACAGAGTGGAGCAAGAAGAATGAGCAAGGCCAACAGGAAGTCCATGAGCTCCGCTGTTGACATATCAGTGCAAGCCAAGTTGAGGAGGGGGGAGACGTCACAGAAGAAGTGGTTGATTACGTTAGGCCCACAGTAACTCAGGCGTGAGATGAAGAAGACCTTCCCCATGGCTATGAAGAAGCCACTCAGCCATGAGCCTGCGGCTAAGCGGATGCAGAGGTCTTGACTCATGATGGCTGGATAGCGCAAGGGGTTGCAGATGGCCACGTAGCGATCATAAGCCATCACCGCTAGGAGGACACATTCTGTGCAAGCCAGAGCTAGGAAGAAGTACAACTGGGCCATGCAACCGCTGGAAGAGATCTCCCTCTTCTTGGTTGCAAAGCCAGCCAGCATCTTGGGGACCATGACAGAGACATACCAGATCTCCAAGAAAGAAAGATTGCCCAGAAAGAGGTACATTGGCTTATGAAGTTTGATGTTCAGTCGGATCAGTAGAATGATGATCACATTCTCCAATACTGTCAATACATATATAATCAGGAAGATCGTAAATAGTGACATCTCCATTGCAAGACCTCCAGGAAAGCCTATGAGGATAAAGACTTCCGTCCTGTTTGCATGCATTCTGAATAGTATTCTGTTTCTGCAAAGCGGTAATGAGCTTTCAAAGTATATTGTCATGTGCAAGCTTCAGAGACAAATCACATTCCCTGTTCCTTGACTGTGCAACATTTTGATTGCAGAGGTTCACAAAACCCTGGCAGGCTGGAGAAGAACATCTGGATGAATTTCTGGTGCCCAAAAGAGGGTGACAGGTGAATATGGGTGGCATTAGAACAAAGTCCCATAACAGCACCTGCTCACCAAGCAGCCCCCTTGAAGCCCCTATACCAGTCAGCTCTACAAATACACCCCAACCATTCACCAATGGGAAGATTGGAAGGACCTGCCTGATTTCATTACCAGTACTTCCCATGTTAAACTAGATCAAGTAGACCTGGACTTCCTGATTTAAATTAGGAATTGCCAGAATGAAGGCCTGAGTTTAACTACAGCAGCAATGTATTTTTTACAATGAATAATGCCACCGCAAACTGAACTTCCATAGTATAGTGCTGAGATGCTGATTTTCCTTCATGTTGTGATTGAAAGGAACTCTGGGTTAAAAACAGACAGACAGAAAGAAAGTTGAAAATTTTGGTAATAACTGGTTGCAAATTTGTCTCAGATTGGTGGGGGGAAGTTTAGTAAAACTGTGTCTTAAAAAGTACTAGTTCTGCTGATAAGGAGCAATTCAAATCCTGGTCCTATCTGCAAGGGAAGAAGCCATTGCCAGCCAGAGGCAGAGGGAGGGTGCTGGGGCACGCCCAGCTTTTCTCCCCCACCCTCTCTTACACTTGGATCGCTCCTAAGTGGAGTGATTCTGGGCATGGGGACGTGTGGCCGGATGATGCACGGGGGTAGGGTGGCCACTCCAACCCAGGAGATGATGTCACCCCAACCCGGGCGCGTTGTGAGCTGAAAACGGCTCTGTTGCCAGTGCAGGTTGTAAGGAATTTTTCATTTAGTCCTAGTAAAACACAGGATACAAAATACTCTCTCATGTGTTTACTCAGACACAAATCCAAATGTATGCAGTTGGGTTCACTCAGTCTGACAGTACAATCCTTTGCAAGTATACTCTGACCTAAGCCCCACTGAGTTCAACAAGAAATGTTCCCAGGTAAGTGTGCATGGGATCACAGCTTACATCCTTTTTGTGACCTTACAGCCCAACAAATCCAGGCTTCCCCCACCCCAGTTACAGTTTAATATAGAAGAAAGTGTACCTGTCACAAAATATATTCAGAACACAATAATTCCTAAGGATGGATATACAGTATAATTACAAGGTCAAATTACTAGGTTGACTTTTTAGACAGGGAGCCATTGATTCACTTTCCTATGTAAACTGCTTTGTGAATTTTGCTGGCTGAAAAACAGTATGTAAATATTGATAATTTTAAAATGCAGTGGTATTAAACTATTATTAATCAATATTTACAATAGAAAATTCCTAAGTCCTACAAATGTTAGAGCTCAATCCTAACTGAAGTTAGGCCAGCATAAACTAAGCCAGCAAGGTTTGGCCAGCACAAGGGCCACCATAAAGTGTGTTTGGACTACTCTCAGAGTCAGGGAGGATGGCTCACGTCTGAGGGCTGGCCTCTCTGACAGAGAGTGGTCCAAACATGCTTTACGGTGTCCCTTGTGCTGGCCAAACTTTGCTGGCTTAGTTCATGCCAGCCGAACTCGGTTTAGGATTGCACTCCCAGTCACATTGCTAACATTTTTTAGATACAACCCAATACATGCAGTCACCAACCAAATATGTGCATCATGTATCAGATTTCACGCTAGCACATTTCAACATTGCCTGAGGCAGGAGCAAAGCCTGAACTGAGAAAAAGGGATACATTTGTCTGAATTACCAATATGCATTGACAATATTGTCACAGTGTACTTACAGAGCAGCGTGTCCACCAACTAATTTGCTAGCACTTCCCAAAAGCTTTTTTGTGTGGAAAGTGAGGAAGTGGCTCAAGTGATGCATAGAACAAGAGACACCCGGGTGATGCCAAAGGTGTAGCAGAGAAAAGAAAATTCAGATGAATCGTGTTCACAGAACTGGAGTGTTGCAGGTGGAAGGAAGTTGAATATTGTGCGGAGCGTCTTATATGCTGAGTAATTGGACATTACTTTGCTTGCATGACTTTCCAAGTCAATCATACAGTGATGAGGGAGTTAAAACGTGCTTTGGCTCCATCTTCATTTCTTTGTCCTTTGGGTCAAAGCAGCTGGAAGAGATCCATCATCTCTACTTTTAGAGCATATCTTGAACATAAATCAGCTGAAACTGTTCTTAGGTAATCCGAAATTCTTGCTGTTGAGGAAAGTGCAGCCCAAGGCCTTCAGGGATGTCCAGCAGTGGAAAATGCACTCAAGCTCACTGACAGCTAGTGCAAAAAAAAGTGTCATAAACGTTCCTGCAGTGCGCTAAGCAGCAAGAGTGATTGCCAAATATTGAGTATTGTTGCATTCCACCAGTCAGATATTGTCATAAACTGCAAAATAATTAAATGCTGCAGGCAGATTAAGATTATAGGCATCCCCCAGTATCCACTGATTTGGTATCCATAGTTTCAGTTATTCAGGGATACCATGGATACTGGGTTGTTGTTCAGTCAATAAGTCGTTTCCGACTCTTCGCGACACCATGGACAACAGCACGCCAGGCCTCCCTGTTCTCCACTACCTTCCTGAGTTCGCCCAAAGTCATGTTCATTGCTTCGATGACACTATCTAACAATCTCATCCTCTGCCGTCCCCTTCTCCTTTTGCCTTCAATCTTTCCCAGCATGAGGGTCTTTTCTAAAGAATCCTCTCCTCTCATGAAGTGGCCAAAGGATTGGAGCTTCAGCTTCAGGATTTGTCCTTCCAGGGAGCAATCAGGCTTGACTTCCTGGAGAATTGACCGATTGGATCTCCTTGCAGTCCAGGGGACTCTCAAGAGTCTTCTCCAACAACATACTTCAAAAGCACCTATTCTTCGGCGCTCTGCCTTCTTTATGGTCCAGCTCTCACAGCCATACATGACTACTGGGACAACCATAGCTTTGACTAGGCGAACCTTTGTTGGCAGGGTGATGTCTCGGCTTTGTATTCAGTTGTCTAGGTTCGCCATAGCTTTCCTCCCAAGAAGCAAACATCTTTTAATTTCATGGCTGCAGTCACCATCTGCGGTGATCTTGGAGCCCAGGAAGATAAAGTCTGTCACTGCTTCTATTTCTTCCCCTTCTATTTGCCAGGAAGTGATGGGAGTGGTTGCCATGATACTGGGACTCTTATTTTAAAAAGATAGGGGCGCATTAAACTATTTCTACCAGTGATGTGTTAGAGCAACATTGGTGAAATGCAATCTTCAGCGCATCATTGGGTTTTAAACAAATCTTTTTTTTAGCTTGTTGCAGCAAAACCACTGATGTTCCTCTACCTTTAAAAAGATACCCCTAGTATCCATGGTTTCAGGTATCCACAGTGGGGTCCACAACGGAACCCCAGCAGATACCGGAGCATGCCTGTACATGTATCACATATAATTGCACTCATCAAAGAGATGGAATTGGCTGACCCTCCCGGGGCATGCCTGTATCAAGCATTCATAGACTGAGAACATCTACACAAGCAGAGGGTGGTTTCCCTCAATATTCTCAAAAAAGACATGATGGGGAAGCATTTCATCTCTGACTCAGGCAAAATGCTTTCCAGCCATTCTCCCTGATGGAGCCAGCCACTGAACGTGCTGCACCTAAGGCATTTGCTCCATCACTGAATTATGGCCCTTTCCCTGATTTTTTTTTTAATCCATGTATCTCAAAAAGACACAAGACAAAATGATTTGGAGGTCTCAACTTTATTGAACTTTACATGTTATGGACAACCTCAGATATGCAGACGATGCCACTCTAATGGCAGAAAGTGAGGAAGACCTCAAGAACCTTCTGATGAGGGTAAAAGAGGAAAGTGCCAAAATTCGCTAGAACCTCAACATTAAAAAAACTAAGATCATGGTAACCACTCCCATCACTTCCTGGCAAATAGAAGGGGAAGAAATAGAAGCAGTGACAGACTTTATCTTCCTGGGCTCCAAGATCACCGCAGATGGTGACTGCAGCCATGAAATTAAAAGATGTTTGCTTCTTGGGAGGAAAGCTATGGCGAACCTAGAGAACTGAATACAAAGCCGAGACATCACCCTGCCAACAAAGGTTCGCCTAGTCAAAGCTATGGTTGTCCCAGTAGTCATGTATGGCTGTGAGAGCTGGACCATAAAGAAGGCAGAGCGCCGAAGAATAGATGCTTTTGAAGTATGTTGTTGGAGAAGACTCTTGAGAGTCCCCTGGACTGCAAGGAGATCCAATCGGGCAATCCTCCATACCAGGAAGTCAAGCCTGATTGCTCCCTGGAAGGACAAATCCTGAAGCTGAAGCTCAAGTACTTTGGCCACCTCATGAGAGGAGAGGACTCTTTAGAAAAGACCCTCATGCTGGGAAAGATTGAAGGCAAAAGGAGAAGGGGGTGGCAGAGGATGAGATGGTGAGATAGTGTCACTGAAGCAATGAACATGACTTTGGGCGAACTCAGTAAGGTAGTGGAGGACAGGGAGGCCTGGCGTGCTGTGGTCCATGGTGTCGCGAAGAGTCGGACACGACTTAGCGATTGAACAACAACAACACATGTTATGGAATAGGTCTTAATGTACCTACTGTAGCCTCTCCCCCTTCAGTAAGGTCTCCTGGAGAAAACTAAGAGCCTGGTCCCAGTAGCATCCCTAGAGGGGGGGCAGGGCAGCAGGTTTTGCAAGGCACCTTACTTTGTCGTGTTCTGGACGTTTCCTAGAAATAAATGTGTCCCCTTAACACCTTTAAATACGTTGAGAAACTTGATTAGAATGGGCGTCCTTGCTAGCTGCACCTGGAGAATAACACATACTTAAGTTGTGAACCCATAACATCAATTGGACCAATATCTGTTATTCTTCTTTTTATTATGGGACGTCTCTTGTATTTGTTTATTTGGATCAACAGTGTTTAGATCAGTGTTTATTTGGAAGTCACGGAAATACTTTCAAGAGGAACTCCTGTCTGCAATAGAATTCAGCATGTTGCCACTGAAAATGGGGTTCCAGGCCTGAGTGATGAGTTTTGGGGCTGAAGCCTGGGTCAAAAGAATCCTTGCATATACCATAATATCTCCAACAATGCCACTTCCTTCAGCATCATAAATTTGGGCTGATTCAGAGCTGAGCATTCTGGTCAATCAGAGGCAGTTTCCTGTATTGAAATAAACTGTGGTTGCAGCATTGCTGATACAGAGCTGTAAGCCTTTCTCCCTAGTCTGGGGCATGTTCTTCTTGGTGGTAGCTCCCCAGACATGTTATGTGACGTGATTTTTCCAAGATGAAAACTGCTGCTGTGCGGTTTCTTCCTGCGTTGCTTGGGCCATGTGTAGGGCCCACCCTGAAGTACTTTGTTCAAATCTCTTCCAAATAAAATGTGCCCAGTAATGTCATTCAGGGGGAACGGACCAGAACGGGTGTTCCGGATCATAACGGGCTCCGTGGCTGGTCCCGGGTTCCCGACAAGCGTCAATCAAAAGTGAGTTCCTGTTCCTAAATCATTTGAATGACACCACTGAATGTACCCCTCAAGACAAACACACGCATGCGCACGCACACACACACAAACACTAAATCTATCAAAGATGATAACGATTATGCAGTTAATGAATTTACACATTGATTCTGTTTACTGAAAGTATAATATGAAAAAAAATAATTTGCACTAACAATTTCATACACATATCATTCATGAGCAAAATGGACAATGACTCCATATTCATGGCTGTGCTCTACAAGCAACAGGGCAACTAATATTAAATGGTGGAACCAGAATTTGTGGAAGATTCACTGCGTGTATCTTGGTTAATGGCTTGGGTTCATGCGTTCAGTACATGGGTCCATTGTCTAATAGCACGGTGCCCTCTTTTCACAAAAAAATATTGGCTGCAATATTGCACAAATGTAGCTTACTTAAATCCCATTGGTATTGGTAGGATCACAGCCACCCAACTGTGTTTAGAACCAGTGCCAAAAACTAAGGCTGCAAGTCCCATTGAACTCAACGTGGCTTATTTATATAAAGTACACACAAATAGGATTGAATTGTGAGATTTATTAATTAGGTTAATGAAAAAACTGTTGTGCATCAGAAGGCAAAGGTTTCTTTCTGACCTGCCTCTTCAGAGCTTCCTTGACCTCCTTGTTCCTTAGACTGTAGATTAAGGGGTTCAACATGGGGATGACAATTGTGTAGAAAATGGATACTACTTTCTCTTGGTTGGGCGAGTTCATGGCCCCAGGTTGAGCATACATAAAGAAAACTGTCCCAAAGAACAAACTGACTGCCATGAGATGAGAGGTGCAGGTTGAAAAGGCCTTGTGTCTCCCTTTGACTGATGGTATGCGCAGGATGGTGGCCACAATATA
>JAJKFI010000193.1:113776-147491 GCA_029204185.1 Lerista edwardsae | reverse complement strand
TGTGTGTGTGTGTGTGTGTGTGTGTGTGTGTGTGTGTGTGTGTGTGTTACCTAGATGCTGGGCAACACAATCCTAATACACATTTACTCAGGAGTATGGTCTACATCAGTGTTATTCAAACTGTGCGTCAGGACCAACTTGGTGGGTTGTGACCAGATGTCAGGTGGGTCACAGAAAGCTGGGAGCAGCCATCTGGGAAACTGCAGACCACATTCTTGTTATATTCCTTTTGTGTTAACAGTTTGAATTTTCAAGTGAGGTTTCAGGAGTGTCATTTTTTATGTTACAATGACAGCACTTCCTGCTTGATGATGTCACTTCCTGCCATGACATCAATTCTAGGTTAATGACATTACTTCTGATGTCACAGCTGTGGTGATTCAGCCTTCTGCAGCCACCATAAGCCACACACCATGTTCAGCTGTGGGGCCATGGGGCAGGAACTGGCATCTCATCCTACCTTTCCCACCACCTTCATACACCATCTAAGACCCACCTTGGAGTGAGCTGTCCCTGGGCCCATGAAGGACAACGCCCAAGCGATTTTCCCAGGACCAACCGACAAAGGGGCTTTGACTACATCAAGTTACCTTGGGAACTAGCTTGAGGACAGGAAGATATCTACTGAGGAACCAGTGACCCCCATCTCAGGCTGGAACGCATCAGGTGCTCCTGCCCGACAATAGCAGCCCTTTCCTATTTTCCCAGCTGGAGGATATTTTCCATTGAGAGGCCCCTCCTGCGAGGTACCCCCAGGGTTTATGTATTCATTTTCTCAATATTAAACCCTTTGACTGCTAGTCCTTTGCCTCAGCCATTCTTGGCTCCTGTCTGTCTTCATGTCTACCAGCTGTAGCCCCTTCGATACCCCCCTTCCCTCCTGGGGAGACGCAGCAGGCCCAGGCGGTGATATCACAAAAGCATTCCATTGAGAACACATGGACATAGATGCTTTTTTACACTTACTCAGCCCATTGGTTCATCTAGACCAGTTTTGTTCTCACTGACCAATAGGGGCTGTCCTAGGTTTCAGGCAGCAATCTCTCTTGGACTAACTGGAGGTGCTGGAGTTCCACCTTGGATGCTCTGCATGGGAAGCAGGTGCTCTATCACAGAACTATGGACACTACTCCAAAGTTGGACTTAGACCTGGAAGATCCAGGTTCAAATCCCTGCTCAGCAATGAAGCTTCCTGAGTGACTTTGGGCCAGACACTAACAGTGCAATCCTAAATCCCGCACAGCGTCACCGCAACAGGGTTGCATCGATGCTGCACACTTAGCGCCAACGCAGGAGCACCATTTGGCACCCCCGCATTGGCGCTAAGGCAACAGGACCGGCGCTGCAGGCAGTGCCGGTCCTGTTGCACCCGTGCAGTGCCTCCCTCGCATTGGCCAAAGCTGGCCGTCTATCAGCCTGGGCGGTAGCCAATGACAGGGCAGGCCTGGGATTGGTGGGATGAGGGCGGAACCTGGGTGGACTCTAGATTCGGCTCGAATCAGGGCCATGCAGCCGCCTCAGACCTGCATCTGCTGTCAAGGAGTGCATAGAGGAGGCTGGAGCCTCTGCTACAGTAATATAAGGGAACGTTGGATTTGGCACTTTAATTCTAGGTAGGTAGCTTCACATACCTCACAGATTTGTTGTGAGGACAAAAGGAGGGGAGGAACTAAGAACTAGGTACACCATCCTGAGCTCCTTAGAGGAAAGGCAGAGGCAGATCTAAGGGGGGGGGCAAAGCTCTAAGTGTTGCAAGAAGCCTCACCCTGTCATGTAAATCCCTCCTCTCCCTTGCTGCTGTAGCCAGTAAGCAACGCCAAGATGTTGCTGTCTCCTGTGAGGATTGGCTAGAACAGTGCAGGAGAGGAGTGTTTTCCACTGCAAGGTAAGGCTTCTTGCAAAATTTACAGATTTGCCCCCCCTTAGATCCGCCTCTGAGGAAAGGTAGCACAAAAACGTGGAAAATAAACCAATACATACTACCACATCCTTCTTCGCCATTTACTTTTCTCAAAGCAGTCAGTGTTTACAAATAAAAATGTCCTTTGAATACAAAGTGAACCCATGAGGTTACTCAAGCATTCAAACATGCCTTTCTCTTCCTGGCCCACATATAGGGGTCTTGGCTACAAAACTCCTAAAGCAGTGCCCACCCCCACCCCCTGCCCACAATATGTGTTGACTTGTACATATAAGGGCAGCTAGGTGGGTCTAATGGCACATACCCAAGATATAGAGAGGAGTGAGTGACCAGCAATTGTAATCAGCAATAAGGAACATAAAAAACTGAGCCATATCTTAAACATTGGCTCATTCTTTTTTTTTTTTCCCTAGAAAGGTTGCCAAATGGCCAGTATTTTCTCAGCTTGACTAATTTTCCAGCTTTTGCTTTTAGTCCCTTTATTGGGAAGAAAGAGAGGTTAAAAAAGGTTTTCCCATGCTGATCCAGTTTGCTAGGCCATTTATTTTTTTCCTCTTGTGTTCAGACTGGATAGGCAGACCCAGGGCGCAATCCTAACCTGGAGTAAGGCCGGCACAGTTAGGCCAGCAAAGTTTAGCCAGCACAACGGCCACCATGAAGTGCATTTGGACCATTCTCAGAGTCAGGGAGAAGGGCACACGTCTGGGCTAACTCCAGGTTAGGATTGCACACTTCCATACATTCATTTAGCCACACTGAATCTTTCAAAAATGTCAACAATTGTGCAGTTTATGAATTTACATTGTGAGCCACTTTATTGAAGGGATCATTTGAGAAAATTGTTTCTGAGCTAACCGTTTCATAAACATGATGGAGAACGACTCACTATGTATAACTACATGCAATAGAGTGACTAACATTAAAAAGGTTCCATTGGTTTTGATAGGCTCTTAGCAGTCCAACTGTAAATAGATTTGCATCCAGTGGCAAAATGTAAGACTCTAACTTTGTATACCTCAGAATGCCAGATGCAGGGGAGTGGCAACAAGATGCAAGTATCTTGTTGTCTTCTGTGTTCCCTGAGACATCTGGTGGGCCACTGTGAGATACAGGAAGCTGAACCAGATGGGACCATTGGCTGATCCAGTGGGCCTCATGTTCTTATGTTATGTTCTTGCATGCTTACTTGGAATCAAGTCATTCAATGAGGCTTAAACCTGAGTAGGTATGTATACGAGTAAGCTGTTTGAATTAATTACAACCCCTTCCCACTCCTCAAAAAATGTGCTCAAAGGGCAAAAATTTCTTTCTGACTTGCCTGTTCAGAGCTTCCTTGACTTCTTTGTTCCTTAGACTGTAGATTAAGGGGTTCAACATGGGGATGACAATTGTGTAGAAAATGGATACTACTTTCCCTTGGTTGGGCGAGCTCATGGCCCCAGGTTGAGCATACATAAAGAAAACCGTCCCAAAGAACAAAGTGACTGCCATGAGATGAGAGGCGCAGGTTGAAAAGGCCTTGTGTCTCCCTTTGATTGATGGTATGCGAAGGATGGTGGCCACAATATAACCGTAAGAGATTAACACAACTATGGCTGTGATCACAATGATAGACCCACAGACAAGGAGGAGCACAACTTCGTTCACAAACGTGTTTGAGCAGGAGGCTTTCATGACAGCCGGGACATCACAGAAGAAGTGGTTGATTACAGTAGGACCGCAAAAGGACAAACTGAATGTGAAGCCAGTCTGGGTGCAGCAATTGACGAACCCAAAGAAATAAGAGATGGACAGGAGACCGAAGCATCGCTGCTTGGACATAATGGTATGGTAGAGCAGTGGGTTGCAGATGGCAATGAATCTATCGTAGGCCATCACAGCCAGAAAGAAAGCCTCGGCAGTCCCAAAAAGAGAAAAGAAGAACATCTGGGCTGCACAGCCATTGTAGGAAATCACCTGGTTGCCAGTTGCAAAATTTGTCATTGCTTTGGGGGTGATAACAGAAGAGTAGCAAATGTCTAAGAAAGACAAATTCTTCAGGAAGAAGTACATAGGAGTATGGAGTTGAGAGTCAGCACTGATGACAAGGATCATCCCAAAGTTTCCCACCAGGGTGATGATGTATATTGCCAGGAACAGAACTAAGAGGATTACCTGCAGTTCTGGTTGGCCCATAAATCCCCCCAACATGAATTTGATGGCCACAGTGTCGTTTGCCATGGCTCAGTTGTCAACAATCAAGAAAAGAAGTCCTATCAAGAGTCTTGTATTTGAAAAGTTATGGTACACATGCTTATATACACCAACCTCATAGCGATACTTGCCACAGGCAAAGGGGATAACAATTTGCCACTCCTCTTGTGCTTCATTACAATAGAAAAAAAATACTTGTTTACAAAATTATTTTAACAGGACTAGTTTGTACCTGAAAGAGACATGGGAAAAAATTCAATTATATTATAATTTCAAATTACTGTGTAACATTGTAGGTGGCTGTAAAGGTCCATAAGAAAATAAAAGAGCATCATCCAAAGTAAGATAATGATTTCTTTAGGCCCAACACCCAAAATTTCCAGCACATCGTTTTCAAATCATGCAACATATGGTAACCAAAGAGAAGCAGGGATGGGGGCATAGAGAAGACTTTGAGGGCACAATCCTAACCTGGAGTTAGGCTGGCACAGTTAGGCCACCAAAATTTGGCTGGCACAAGGGACACTATAAAGCACGTTTGGACCACTATCTGAGTCAGGGAGGATGGTGCATGCCTGTGTGCTGCACTCTCTGGTTCTGAGAGTGGTCCAAACATACTTTACTGTGTCCCTTGTGATGGCCAAATGTTTCTGGCCTAACTGTGCCAACCTAACTCCAGGTTAGGATTGTGCCCTGAGAAATGTCAGGCACTTTTGATGTACACATAGGCTACTTAGACAAAGAAAGCAAAAAAATAATAATGCAAAATTCTGCATTTTTAGAAGCAGTCTGGAATGTAACCCAATCCAAGCTTCGAGCTAACATGAAAATCTGATGTTCTTTCTTAAGCAGAGATTAGGACACAGGTACTGTACATGATACACTGTCAGGTCTAACCTTTTACTTTCTTGGCTTTTCTCACTCAAGTAGGAGAGCTTTCTCAGGTGTAAATGAGTGGGGTGGCTGTGGCACTTATCCATGGACAATAATGGGGAGGTTCTGCCTCACTTTCCACCCCCACACTGCACGTCCCTGAACAGAACAATAAAAAACCATGAATTTAAAAAAAAAAAACCATGAAAATCAAGTGAGCAGAAAGAAATCACAAGCCCAATCAATACAGTCAAGTTTGAAAGATTACACTGTTCACAGCATCTGAGCAACCTTTCTCAAACTACAAACTACATTATTTTCCCCAACTCTTATTAAATCAGCTTACCAAGAACTAAAATGCCATCCATAGGAGAAATGCGGTTCTTCATATCTTTATTCTTCTTGATCGTATTTGGAAGACTGATGGAGAACAACTGGTTCGAAAACCAAATTAAGCAACTTCAAATTCTTCTGTTGCCCCTGATAAAATTATTCTACACATATTTGGGCTGAACTAAAATAATCATGGCAGAAGCCTTTCTGTATTTGTAAATGGTCCCATGAAATCCTGGGGGACAACAGCACAGTCAGGCATAGTCTCTTGAGTATCAGAGCTTCATGACTGCTTGTGGGACTAACTTCCTGGTGTATTTTGCTTTGCAAGATTAAAATATCTGAAGTTTATAGATCAGTGGTTTATAGAACTGTGAATCGGGACACACCAATGAGTTGCGAGCCAATTTCAGGTGGGTCGCGAAGCACCTAGAGCAGCCATATTGGAAATATGGGATGATGGGATGCTGGAAAGGGAGAGGGCTGTGTGGTTGTTTTGCTTGTGTCAAGGTTGTAAACAGGCTTTTAAAAATTTATGATTCATTTTGCTGTTGGAAAATGACAGGCAACGCAAACCTACCTCTCACGTAGCACCGACATACTTAGGTGATATCGTGTCAACAGATACAGCCACTTTATTATTTCTAATTGGAAAAGTAATTTACTTTAATTTCTGGAAAATATCTTAAAACACCAAAATGCAGTGTTTTGTATTTTTATTCAAAATACACATTTTATTCAAATATGTTAACTCAAAAGGTGATGTTTTCTGTGTTTAGGCAGTGTTTAACAACAAAACAAAGCAAAACACGCCTACTTATGAGTTAGCCTATAAGAACACAAAGGAGAACAGTTGTTAAATTCTGACTATCACTAGGACTTTGGGGCATTTTCTCACCTGCACATTCTACGGGTGAACAGAGTTGTTTCTGAGTCACTGACAGTGCAATCCTATTGCACCCCTTGGGTCGAAGCTACGTCATAGCGTCGACGCAAAGGGCGGAGCACCAATGTGGGGGCTCCAATCTGCACTCCCACGCCAGCACTCAAGCAACAGGACCGGCACTGCAGGGAGCGCCAGCCCTCCTGTGCCCGTGCTGAACCTCTCTCGTGCTGACAAAGCCGGTTGGCATGAGGGAGGCTCCGTGCCGAGGCCACACGGGGATTGGAGGGAGGGAGGGAGGGAGGGAGGTGGGGGCAGGACTTGGGCGGGACATGGGTGGGCTTGGGAGGTGGCCATACACAGGGGCGGACCTAGTCAAAATGGCGCCTGGGGCACCCAATAGAAGTGCACCCCCATGGGAGCCCAGGTCTACCCACCAGAAGCAGCCACTAGTAGACCTGGGCTCCCCTCGAGGGAGCCCAGGTCTACCCGCGGCCATTTCTAATGGGTAGACCTGGGCTCCCTTCAAGGAGCCCAGGTCTACTCACGGCTGGTCCCAATGGGTAGACCAGGGCTCCGGAGCCCAGGTCTACCTGCACAATGTTGCGCGGGCCACTGGCGCCCCCCTAGACAGCCCCAAGATGGCGCCCAGGCTCTTGCTCCCCCTGCCACCCCCTAGATCTGCCACTGGCCATACAGCCCCATCCTAAGCCTGTCCGTGAAGCCGCGAGGCCCCAATTTTGGCCGTGCGGTCTCCTTGGATCTGCGCCTGCCCTTTAGCAGGCACAGATCCGAGGAGCACATAGGGGAGGCTGGAGCCTCCCCTATGGTAAGGGAGCAAATGCTCCCTTGCCGGGGGTGGGGTGGGGGTCCAGCCTCTCCTATGCAGCATTGGATATGGCGCTGCCAAGTCGGCCTCACTGCATAGGATTGCGCTCTTAGAGATTTCAATTCCACTCACAGACAAAGAATTGCCCTTGGCCTGAAAACTGATGCCAAAATTCTTCCCTTCATTTTGGGGGATTGGTGTAAAGAAGGAGCGTAATGAGAGTTGTGGAGGCCTCCAAAACAGTAACTTCTACCTCCTTTTTAAAAGGATGACCTGGCTAGGCAGTCAGCAAAACTATATTTCTGAAAAGGTCCGTCTTTGAATTGTTAACTGTAAAAATCTCAAAAACATTGGGAAGCAGAATTTATTTAAATAGCTGGTTTTTTTTCCGGGGTTCGAAAATATGCCATTTGGACTATATGAGTTGAAACACACACATCTTTTTCTGCTGTCTCCACAAGGCATCCTTGACCTCCTTGTTCCTTAGACTGTAGATTAATGGGTTCAACATTGGGATGACAATGGTGTAGAAGACTGAAACCACTTTGCCCTGGTTAGGAGAAGAGATGGCTCCAGGCTGACCATACATAAAGAAAGCAGTCCCAAAGAACACGCTGACAGCCATGAGGTGGGATGTGCAGGTTGAGAAGGCTTTGTGTCTCCCCTCCACAGAAGGAATGCGCAGGATTTCGATCACAATGTAGCTGTAGGAGATGAGGACAGTGGTGAATGTTATGACTATGATAAACCCACATACCACTAAGAGTACAATTTCATTTACAAAGGTGTCTGAGCAGGAGGCCTTCATGACAGCCGGGACATCACAGAAGAAGTGGTTTATTACAGTAGGACCGCAAAAGGACAAACTGAATGTGAAGCCAGTTTGGATGCCGCAGTTGACAAAACCACAGAAATAAGGGATAGACATGAGACCAAAGCATCGCTTTTTGGACATAATGGTATGGTACCGCAGCGGATTACAGATGGCGATGAATCGATCGTAGGCCATCACAGCCAAAAGGAAAGCCTCTGTGGTCCCAGAAAGCGAAAACAAGAACATCTGGATTGCACAGCCATCGTAGGAAATGATCTGGTTGCCAGTTGCAAAACTTGTCATTGGTTTGGGAGTGATAACGGAAGAGTAGCAAATGTCCAAGAAAGATAAATTCTTCAGGAAGAAGTACATAGGGGTGTGGAGTTGAGAGTCAGCACTGATGACGAGGATCATACCGAAATTTCCTACCAGGGTGACCATGTATATCACCAAGAACAGAACTAGGAGTATTACCTGCAGTTCCGGCTGGTCCAGAAATCCCTTCAATATGAATTCAGTGACCACAGTGTCATTCTCCATGGCTCAGTGGTGGAAGGAAAATAGAGTGACTACCAAGATTCTTCTGCTTGAAACGTTCTGACATTAATCCTCATATACGCCATACTCCAAGCAACACATACAAAAGGCAGAAGAGAAAACCATTCATTATTCCTCTAGTGCTTCGTCACAACAGAAAAATAATTGGTTGCAAAATTGTATTTCCAGGAATATTTTGTACCTGAAAGAAATTTGGGGGGGGGGGAATCCATTGAGGTGTATGTATTGGAAATTATTGCTTAACATTCCTGGTGGCCTTGATGGGCCATTAGCAAATAAGAGACCACACTACAAAGTAAGATTGTGATTTATTTAGGGCCTTCCCACCAATGGCCCTAAATATCATCTATGTGGTTGCAATGTGCTTTACGGCACATTTGTGAGAGTGCATGACAGTGAAGCTGGCACTACACTGACACTACCAGAAGAATTTTCAACTAACTTATTTTCAGTTAACTTGAAAATCCCAGGTTCTTTCAAACCAGCAGAATATTAAGATGTTTTTTGTCAAAGTTTATGAACATAAGGAGAGCGCTGCTGGATCAGGCCAAAGGCCCATCTGGTCTAGCTTTCTGTATCTCACAGTGGCCCACCAGATGCCTCAGGGAGCGTACTAGACAACAAGATGCCTACATCCTGCTGCCTCTCCCTAGCACCTGGCATTCTGAGGTAAATTTCTGAGGTAAATTAAAGAGAATTTGCTATCCTGTTGTGGGGAGGGAGCTATAATAACTTGCAACTCAGTCTGGGTCTTAAGAACAGAAGAAGAGCCCCACTGGATCAGGCCAAAGGCCCACCTAGTCCAGCTTCCTGTATCTCAAAGTGGCCCACCAAATGCCTCAGGGAGCACACAAGACAACAAGATTCCTGCATCCTGTTGCCACTCCCTTACACCTGGCATTCTGATGTAGCCCACTTCTAATGTAAGATTGTCATGTCACTTACAGCACAGATTTAGGGCACAATCCTAATTCGGAGTTCGGCCAGCATAGTTAGGCCAGCAAAGTTTGACAGGCACAAGGGCCACCATAAAGCACATTTGGACCATTCTCGGGGTCAGGGAGGATAGCACACATCTGTGTGCTGGCCTCTCTGACTCCAAGAGTGGTCCAAACATACTTTACAGTGTCCCTTGTGCTGGCCAAACTTTGCTGGTTTAACTATGCCGGTCTAACTGTAGTTTAGGATTGCGCCCTTATTCAAGTCAACCTAGAAGTAAGGCCCATTAAGTTCAATAGGAATATCTTCAGGCAAGTCCATATAGGAGTGCAGACTTAGGATATGCACTACTTTCTGAGCAAAGGTCTATACAGTAGGATATTTTATCTTAAATGAAAATCCACATCCAATTTCCACCCACCTGGTGCAGGACCCATTACTTCCATACTCTGAAATACTCCTTACCTCAATGATCCACTTTCCAACAAATCTCCCCTATCTCTAACTGGAATACTCCGTCCTGAATAAAGTGTCCTATCTAGACTAGCTTCATTTCAATATCCTAGCACAGTGGTTCCAACACTTCTCCTCTGAAGTTGAGAACCCTGTAAATGTTTGCATGGGCAGGGGAGGGAGGAGAGCAGCAGCACAATCTCTACTATTGTGTGGCTGCTGGGCAGGGAGGTGTTTTTTTTCAGCTTATATGGGGATCAGTTTTGTGCTCTGTAGATTCTGGGGAGCCTGCAACCCTCTCTGCAGCCCTCCCTGAGGCTTGAAAATCTTGTAAAAAGTATAACAAAAAAAACACTTCCTGGTTCAGGCCAAAAACAGGAAGTAGTTCTTTTTAACCTTTTACAAGATTTCCAGAGGGGGTCGCAGACTCCCCAGACTCTCTGGAGAGCCATAGAGACTCCCAGGATAGCTGAAAAATCCCCTCCATGCCCAGTAGCAGCTTGATCATGGAGATCAGGCTGCTTCTAAATGCTGGGCATTCCATTTAAAGTGAAATCACCCTTTTACTTTTACTTTCACGACCCAATAGTTTGGGAACCACTGTCCAATGGATGGTTCATTGCATTCAGATGAATAGGAATGGCAGCTCATCCTTTGATAAACACACCACAACCATGACTAAAAAGCTGCCTCTTAGCCAAGTGAATGCCAAGCAGCGGTGTTATTCTGCCGGAATGCTGGGCGGGACATCCGGGTGATTGACAGCCCGCCCGTCGCGTTCCCCAGCGTTACGCCATTTGCGTAATGTACACAAGCAGCATAATTGGTTACACAAATGGCATAATGCTGGGGAACGCAACGGGCGGCCTGTTGATCACCCGGATGTCCTGCCCAGCGTCCCGGCAGAATAACACCGCTGATCCCAAGCAACTTGGGAGGAATCTCAAGCAACTTGCTTATAGTCACTGCCTTCCTTGGCAGTTAATTGAAAGTTAACACTGTATTAAAGAGATCAATATTATTGTGTCGACTTATTATCTGGAAGTTCTGACCTTTATAACAAAATTAACCCTTTAACCTTTGCATAAATTGCACTGGCTGTTTCATAGCATCTGCACAATCTTTCTCGCATTGCAAACAACATTATTTCCTCCATCTCAATCTAAATCACCTTACCAAGTTCTAAAACTCCATCCATCTCTTCCATAGGACAAATGCCATACTTCATTTCTTCATTCTAGTGTTCCGTTAATCATTTTCTGAAGGCTTGGATCAGAAACTACTGGTTCTAAAACCAAATTAGACGTCTTCAAGTTCTTCTGTTGCCCCTTAAAAAATTCATCTACTCTTATATGAGGCTGAAACATTGCAAAACCCTGTTCAATCTATTTGTAAATGGTCCCATGAACTCTTGGGAAACAACAGAACAGTCAAACACAGTCTCTTGAGCATCAGAGCTTTGAGATTCAATACCTGCTTGTGGGACTAACTTCCTGCTGTATTTGTTTTGCAATAATGAAATATCAGAAATTGATAGACCATTTCATTTCATTTTAAGATGTGCTTCCTGTTTTAAAATGAGCAAAGAGTATATGCTGTGGTGATGACACTACTGTCCAGAGAAGGTTAGTTGCAAATAAGTCCCATTGCTTCCAGTGGTACTGAAATGCTAATACAGTAACCTGTTCTTGACTCAGGCCCAAGGGTTTTGTGACATAGGTGTGTCGATTTATGTTAGGCTTTTTACTTACTTTATTATTTATTTAAAGAACTTATACCTGACCTTTCCCATGCCAAAGCAAATGCCCAAGGCTGCTTACATGAACAGGCTAGTCACAATCACCATTTTTTCAATGGGTTTTTTACAAATATACAGTATGATTCACCAAATCCTCAGTCCCAGATATAACCTTAACAGTATGGTTCTCTTCTCTGGCTGTGTTTTTAGGTTCAAATATGTGGATTATGGCTGGAATTTATGAATTCATGTATCATCTCTATATGTTATTGATCTGAACATCGTATAAAAATGACCAAGTGACTGGATTAAAAATTCCCCATGTCAAAAATTAGATCTAAAGTCATTGGTTGTCTGGATAGTGGAGGGACAAATTACAGCATGATGTCATCTCTCCCACACTTGACAGGGGTCACACAGTTTGAGAGAAAAGAAAACGACATTAGGGAAGCAGAATAGGAATGAAATGACAGAACTATAAACAGCCACACATGCACACGCATACACACACACACACACACACACACACACACACACACACACATAGATATACATGCACACAAATACACACATATACATGTATGCACAGGGGCAGTGATCTGGGCTGCCAGCCCTGCATCCTTCCAGCCTGCTGTAGATGTGAGCTGTAGGTTGATGTGAGCTGTGATGTGAACTGTGAGCTGTGGCTAACAGCAAAAAGAAAGCTGACCATTTTCCTCCTTACCATGCTCCTTGTATGATCTCTTCAAACACAGAAGTACAACACTTCTGGCTTGACCTACAGGAATTTCGGAAGCAAAGAACCACCTTCATTCATTTGCTTCCTTTCCATTAAACCAGAAATCCCACACTTGTGGGACTGAAGAAAACAGAGAGCTTTAAAAAAATAGTGCAGAGGCTGCAGTGGTGGGCCCAAGGCAATATCAGGCACCAGTCAAGGTAGCACTACCCCTGATGCATGTGAACACAGGTGTGTGTGCACACAGGCACATGCATAGGAGTTTACCAGAGTGCCTTATATGCACCCAAATCCCCTTTTACCTTATACTGTTTTGCAAGCAATATTTTGCTTAAGAGCACAAACCAAAGATTATGCTGGGTTGGGGTAAGGCTCTTACACGGTCCCTGGAGTGTTGCAAACATGCCGGAAAGCATATTTGCACCACTCCTGGAGTTGGGAAGCCTGGTGCATGAATGTGCCCTGTTCTCCCTGCACTGACCCAACAACCTGGACCGGTACATTTACCCTGGCCTAGGGAGGCCAGCACAGTGGGTTTGGGATAGCAGAAGGAAGGTGGGACAGGTGTGGGGGAGGACGGGTCCATGGGCGCACTGGCCCACGGAGGGGGGTGGGATGAGCATCCTGCCCATTGGCCAAATCCTAATCCCCACCCCCAGCCAGCCCTACACAAGCTACTCTGTGTTGCACCAGCAATTTTGCAGGCACAGTTCTGAAGTAGGCGGGCTGGGCTGTTATTCAAGGTAAGGGGACAAACATTCCCTTAATCCAAGTTGTGCCACAGCTGCCCCTGAACCACGGCTTGATATGGCACAGGCCATTGCAGTCTGCCTATTCCAACCCCGGTTAGCATTAGGAGTCCAATGCTTTTGGTCTGCATTTCTTTGCATAGAAGATAGCCATGAATACTTAATGAAAGACACCCTTCAGTTGTCTCCTGAAGGCATCTTTGACTTCCTTGTTCCTTAGGCTGTAGATTAAGGGGTTCAACATTGGGATAACAATGGTGTAGAAGACCGATATCACTTTGCCCTGGTTAGGAGAAGAGATGGCTCCAGGTTGACCGTACATAAAGAAAGCAGTCCCAAAGAACAAGCTGACAGCCATGAGGTGGGATGTGCAGGTTGAGAAGGCTTTGTGCCTCCCCTCCACAGAACGAATGCGCAGGATCGTGGTCACAATGTAGCTGTAGGAGATGAGGACAATTGTGAACGTTACGATTATTATCAGCCCACACATTACCAAAAGTACAATTTCATTTACAAACGTATCCGAGCAGGAGGCCTTCATGACCGCTGGGACATCACAAAAGAACTGGTTGATCTCAGCAGGCTCACAATATGGCAAGCTAAACGTGAAACCAGTCTGCGTGCAGCAATTGACGAAGCCAAAAAAGTAAGACGCAATCACTAGATTAGCACAGGTCTTCCGCGACATGGTTACATGGTAAAGCAATGGACTGCAGATGGCGATGAATCGATCGTATGCCATCACTGCCAAGAAGAAACATTCTGTTGTCCCAAAAAGAGAGAAGAAGAACATTTGTGTGGCACACCCATTGTAGGAAATGGCCTTATTCCCAGTTGCGAAGCTCTGCATTGCTTTGGGAGTGATGACTGAAGAATAGCAGATGTCTAGGAAGGATAGATTCTTTAGGAAGAAGTACATTGGAGTGTGGAGTTGGATGTCAGCAGTGATGAGGGAGATCATGCCAACGTTGCCTACTAAAGTCACTACATATAGCAGCAGAAAAAGGAGAGACAGAGCCAACTGCAGATGTGGCTGACCTTGGAAACCCACCAAGATGAACTGTGTAGCTATGGTGTGATTGTCCATAGTGCTTTATAGACCAGAACACAAAGCAAGGCGTGGAAGATGTGTGTCTGTTCTCTCCAGTCTTCTCTATGTCAATGCTGAGCAGATTATGTTTCCTGAACTATGTACAACAGCCCTACAGAGTGTGTGGTATATCCTACTTGACTCTTTTTGAGAATATGGTTTTTAGGATTCAAATAA
Organism: Lerista edwardsae; assembly: GCA_029204185.1. Lineage (NCBI taxonomy): Eukaryota > Metazoa > Chordata > Lepidosauria > Squamata > Scincidae > Lerista > Lerista edwardsae. The sequence goes on along the minus strand of JAJKFI010000193.1, from coordinate 133,202 downwards.
TTTCCTGTAAGGAAAAAGATAAAGCACATGTAAGCCAGATCAGTATAGACGTTGATGTTATAGAGTCCATACGTGTCCAAAAGTGAATGATGTGCAAGAGCAACGTGCCCATGCGCCAGGGAGGCTCCACTCTCCCGGGAAGAAGCGCTGGATACAGCGCAGGCCCGCTGGCCTGCCTGCTCCGGCACTGCTTAGGACTGGGCTGCCTGAAACAGAAGTGCTCAGCCAACACCCCTCTCTGTAGCTGACAGTCTGGCCTGGAATCTTCCATGCCAAGGCACTGCAAGGAAAGCACGGCAAACAGAGCTTTGCTGCTGGGTGGCCTTCCCTCCTACTCATCCCTTGGTCCGATTGGCTTGAAACCTGATGTGTGCCTTGCCACTACGGCTCAACCTGGTGAACAGGACAGTTGTTGGGGGTCCCCCTTTGCAAGAAAAAAATATTTTGCATTGGGACCCACAGCTTCCAAGGCCGGCACTGCAAGAGAGCATAAAGTCTCAGGCATTTTTTAAAAGGTATTTCTTTTCTTTTTTTCCCACTCTTTCACCCCGCCTTTCCAAGAAAATTAACATGGAAGATATAATTTTCAAATTTGACTGCAGCTTAGTAGTAAAATCCATATGGGTCTAGAAAGTCGGTTCCCCATTGTGACAATCTGTTGCCAACATTGAGACAAGTCTGTTTGTCCCCTGAAAAAGCAATGGCATCTGATCTAAAATACATCTCTGCCCATGTTAACATGATACCACTTCCTTGTCTTATGTTTCAGTTAATCAAGTGCCAGCCACCGGCTCCATTACTTTTCCCTCGATCAAAATGTTGACAACAGTTAAGCAGATCAGGAAATCAGGAGATAGGAAGATTTCCACAAAACGTTTCATTTTTAAGGAGTAAGGTGATCAATCAGCACCCAACTGGTACTGCCTACATGCAAAACTCCCACGATTATTCTGGTTTCTAACCCCAGAATGCAATTGACCTCACAATTACCCAGGCTAAGAGGACAAACGTTACACTGCTATTCTGCATGCCTTGGGCCATCAGCACAAATAGCTAAAGGCCCCGGTGACACAACAGCTGGAGTAGTTCAGGTTGGGGCATGACTAACCTCTCTTAATCCTTCTTTCCTGCATTTCTCTTTCTCCTTTTTTCCCCCCTCTCCGCAGTTTGTGGCTGACCTACTTTGAGCTCGTAAATGTTCTCTTTCTTTTTTCTTCATCTCCACTTTTTTTCCTAGTAGTTGGTTTCATAGGTTGAGGAACATTCTGTGCATGTAGTGTGGATTCCAAATGGAAGTATGCTAAGTAAAATTCACTCTCATAAACAAATTGAGAGCCTTCAAGCCCACCAAGCTCCTGAACATTATTGGAAATGTTAAAAATCTGTGCACCCTGAGTAAAAAGCAGAAACCTAGAGAATTGGCTGATACAATGCCTTTGTCATTATTTCAAGTGCTAGTCAAATAATGGAGAATATACATGCATGGGACACATGTACATTTTAAAATAATGTCAATTTCCATTACCTTTTCTTGTCTTCCAGCAGAGGCAGACGTGATTTGTGAGAAAATAATCCCAATCTATCACCAAAGATTTCACAATGTATCTGACACTTTGCACAAAATAACATGAAACCTCCATCTCTGAATTTTATCCTAGTGACAAGCTGCAGAGCATGAAGTTTTTCCATTATGTCTAACTTTGTCTCCTGCTCAAAGCACAATTGTAGTCCGGAGTTAGGTCGGCACAGTTAGGCCAGCAAAGTTTGGCTGGCACAAGGGATACTGTAAAGTATGTTTGGACCACTCTCGGAGTCAGAGAGGTTAGCACACAGATGTGTTTCATCTTTCCTGACTCCGAGAGGTCCAAATGCACTTTATGGTGGCCCTTGTGCCAGCCATACTTTGCTGGCCTAACTATGCCAGCCTAACTCCAGGTTAGGATTGTGCCCTCAGTCTTGCTTAACATCTAGGCTGAAGGAGACTACAGGAGAACTCAACAGCTGGCCCACTATTGGGGCATTTTAGTTGTCCCAAATAAAGATGTTGCTCTATTTTATCTTTTTCGGATCACTGGTAGTTTCCCTTCTTCCAAACATGCCCGTCACCTTCTTGTTCTTCATTCCATGAAGCAGAAGATGAAAAGCAAGGAAGGATGATAGCTGTTCAACTGTAGCTGCTAAGCGACTCAGAGGTAATGGGACTAGACTTCCCTGGTTCAAATGGACTCATTAAGTGGCCATGGTTCATATAGCAACAGGGATAATGCCTCACCTTTCAGTAAAAGAAGAAGTTACTGCCTGTTCACATACCTTGGAAGTATCAGTTCTTCAATGCACTAAATCTTCTGCACATCTTCTACACATAACTGACAAGTGATCCAATGATGTTATTTTCTTTTCTTCCATTGAAACAAAAAGAAGATTGTCAGAGGAAAAACAGCTCCTGTGCTCCTAGGTAGATGTCAGCTACCCAGGAATGATCTTGCTATGTGCATTTATGCTTAAGTATTTAAAGTCATATGGTGCTCACTTCAGGCTCAGCCCCTAGAGTGTTGGCAGGGACTCATCTTCAGAATGGATACAGCACATTTCTCAAGTGAATAGTGAAGATGCGCAGAAGGGAGGAAGGGTGTGTGTGTGGGTTTGAGGTGGAGAGATCTTTCAGGGCGCAATCCAAACCTGGAGTTAGGCTGGCAGAGTTAGGCCAGCAAAGTTTGGCTGCCACAAGTGACACCATAGAGTATTTTTGGACCACTATTGGAGCCAGAGAGGCCAGCACACAGGCGTGCGCCATCCTCCCTGACTCTGAGAGAATCAGAAAAGGGGTTAGGATCTGGCACATACCAGCACAGCCAAGATTCACCCCATTCTACCTCTGGCTTGCCCACTCCCTGCCCAGAATCTCCCCTGTTCCTCCCACTCTCCATCCTGAAGTTAACTTATCATCAAGATTTATGGCCACCGGAGGACCTACCTCACAAAATTTAAACACAAAATGGCAGATGTGTTTCAATGTAGACAAATCTAAAGTGATGCGCATTGGGACAAAAAACCAAAACTTCACCTATAGGCTAATGGGTTCTGAGCTGTCTGTGACAGCTCAGGAGAGAGATCTTGGGGTGCTGGTGGAAAATTCAATGAAGGTATCGACCCAGTGTGCGGCAGCAATTAAGAAGGCCAATTCCATGCTTGGGGTCATTAAAAAAGGGGTTGAGAATAAAACAGCCAATATTATCATGCCATTGTACAAATCGATGGTAAGGCCACACCTGGAATATTGTGTACAGTTCTGGTCACCGCACCTCAAAAAGGACATAGTGGAACTGGAAAAGGTGCAGAAGAGAGCGACAAAAATGATTATGGGCTGGGGCACCTCCCTTATGAAGAAAGACTGCAGCGTTTGGGGCTCTTCAGTCTAGAAAAAAGGCATCTGAGGGGGGACATGATTAAGACACATAAAATTATTTTTCCTCTCTCACAATACCAGAATCAGGGGGCATCCACTGACATCGAGTGTTGGGAGAGTTACAACAGATAAAAGGAAATACTTTTTTACCCAGCTTGTAATTAAGCTATGGAATTCCTTGCCACAGGAGGTGGTTATGGCATTTGGCCTAGATGCCTTTAAAAGGGGACTGGATGGATTTCTGGAGGAAAAGTCCATCGTGGGCTGATGGGTTAGGCAACCTCCTTACATTAATAGACTACTTCAGAATGCCAGGTGCAAGGGAGTGGCAACAGGCTGCAAGCATCTTGTTGTCTACTGAACTCCCTTAGGCACCTGGTGGGCCACTGTGAGATACAGGAAGCTGGACTAGATGGGCCTTTGGCCTGATCCAGTGGGGCTCTTCTTATGTTCTTAAACCTTGATTTTCAGACTCCTTTGATAATAATTAAATAACACCTTACAGGTTTTCAGTATTTTATTAACTGCCCTTGAGATGCACAGACTGTTAAAAGTAAATGCAACAGATTTCAAAGAAGAAAAGATAGTTTGATTTTTGTTTTTGTTTTTGCACACAACTTTGGAATATTTTGGTAGAGAAAAACAAGAGGAATAGGCTTTTCCCTTATTGCAGCTAAACATAAGTACAGGTTAATTACCCCATATCCGGGACATCTAAAATCCAGACATTTTTGTCCAAGCTTTTTTTAATTTTTTTTATTTTACTTTCTATAGAGTGAACACTAGAAGGTCTTGTGCTCATTTCCACTACAGTGTGTTCTCTGCTCTCTGGTGTATTAGTGTATACCTATACTGACATTGTTGAAAAATGTCAGCGAGGCCTGCAGAAACCTGCATGATAACAGTGAAAAGAGCAAGAGGACACATTTCCCCTTGTATTTCTGCAATTATTCTGAAATCCAGAAAAATTCAAAGTCCAGACACCTTCCCATCCCGAGCAGTCCAGATAAGGGATACACAATCTGTATGTATATTGTGCAAAAATCACATCCTCTTCCTACTTATCCCTGCCTTGATCTCTCTAGCCTTCTTCTGCTGTCTCGCTTCTGTTTAGATTGTAAATCTGAGCAAGGAGTCAATCTCTCTATCACTGGAAAGCACCATGCACATTGATGCTATAATATTAACAATAATCAATTGACCAGCAATAATAATGCCGGCAAGGCCGGCCTCAAGCCAATGTGACCAATGTCGTCACATTGGGCCCCGTGCTTCAGGGGGCTCCGCACCAGCAGGAACAGTAGTACCAACTTCGTGGTTGCCCAGGGGCCAGCAGCCATCCCAATATTGCCTGGGTATGGCTGTGCCTAGTGATGTCATGCAGGGGGAACGCGGGGGAACTCAGATCCACTAGTTAAAATTAGGGCTGACTCCGCCCACTTCACTTTCCCTCCCTGCCCCTCCCAATTCCTCTGCAAAGAGCTTTTCTTCTTGGTTGGCCGGCACTCAGAGGGTTAAAGGGAGCGACTCCGGATTCCTAGGGGGACGAAGGCAGTGATGTCATTCAGGGGGAATGGACCAGAACAGGCGTTCCGGATCCTAATGGGCTCCGTGGCTGGTTCCGGGTTCCCGACAAGTGCCAATCAAAAGTGAGTTCCTGTTCCTAAATCATTTGAATGACACCACTGGCTGTGCCCCACCAATATCTGCCCCCCCTGCAAAGAGTGTAGCCGGCCACACACACCCTACAAAAAGCATAGCCGGCCGTGAGCATGCGCAGTGGTCATGATGCGAGGCAACCACTGCTCAGGCTCAGGCTCTCGGGAATTGGAAGCATGCGCAGTGGTCACCTCGTGTCACGACCACTGACCATGCTTGCCCCAGAAGCAGTGAGAGCCAATGGGATGCGGGTGCATCCCAATGGTTCCTCGCCTCCGAAACCCTGATTGGCCGGCTGGTGGCAGCAACCCTTCCTGAGGCCAGGACGTGTGATGGCAGCGGTGATCGCATGCTCTGGCCTCGGGAGAAGCTGCTGTCAGGCTGCAGCAGCTGCTTCCGAGCTCGGGAGAGGCAGCTGTCTGGCTGGCAGACCCCTTCCTGAGGGCGGGGCACGCGATGGCAGTGGCAATCGCTCACCCCAGCCTCGGGAGAGGCAGCTGTCCCGAGGCCTCAGGAGATGACAGGGGGTGTGGTCACATCAGGGAGGCGTGACCTTGTTAACGTCAACCTTATCAACCATGCCCCCCCCAATTTAGGAGGAAGTCGGCGCCACTGAGCAGGAAGAACATATTACCTGCAGCTGCAGCTGGGATCTCAATGGGTTGTAAGTCAGTGGGGTGAGCAGCAGCTGTACCTTGGGCCCTTCTACCTCCCCCTGCCTCTGAACATTTTGGAATGGACCACCTGGAAGCAGTTGGCGGTGATGTTAAATCACCACCAACTATTTCTAGGCACCAACAGCACTCTTCTTGGTGAGTGGAGGGGTCCCACAGGGAGGGCAGGGATCCCCATAGGAATGCCCCACATTGGGCCCCATTAACGCTAGAACCGGCCCTGCATGATGGTCCCCTAATTTTGACAGAGCAATCCCATTCATTCAGCTAAGGTGCTCTGCTTTAAGAGATTGAGGGGGTGCATGCCAAATTAAAAGGCACTCCTGACTGTTTTCTGTCATGTAACGTACAAGGAAAGAGAGTATCGCATTGTGCCTTAACCCAACAGTGTCTTTCTCAAGGCATCTTTTACTTCTTTATTCCTGAGACAGTATATGAGAGGATTCAGCAGAGGAACGATGACAGTGTACAGTACCGACACCAGTTTGTTGGAGTTGTAGGCGTACATGGCTTTGGGCCGGGCATAGGTGAAAAGTGTGGTCGAGTAAAAGAGGACCACCACCATGAGGTGAGAGCTGCAAGTGGAGAAGGCTTTCTTCTTGCCTTGAGCAGAAGGGATCCTCAGTACTGCGGAGATGATATAGATATAGGACAGAACAACGATGCAGAGAGGGACCATGATCACCATGAGCGCTAGGATGAAATCTGCCAGCTCAGCCATGGATGAATCCGTGCAGGAGACATTCAAGAGGGGCGAGATGTCACAGAAGTAATGGTTGATCTTGTCGATGCTGCAGTACTTCAGCCGGCCAATGAAGCTGAGTTTGATGGCAGAGGTGATCAAGCCACACCCCCAGCATCCCGCCGACAGCTGGGCGCAGAAGGTATTGCTCATGATAGCTGGGTAACGCAGCGGGTTGCATATGGCCAAGTAGCGGTCATATGCCATGACTGCCAGGAGAATGTATTCGCTGCACACAAAGGTAACAAAGAAATACAACTGCGTCAGGCAGCCCTGGAAGGAGATTCGTTTGTCTTGCGTAAGAAAATCCGCCAGCATCTTGGGAATGATGATGGTGACGTACCAGATTTCCAGGAAGGAGAGATTACACAGGAAGAAGTACATGGGCTTGTGGAGGTTGCTGTTGAATCGGATGACAAAGATGATGACGAAGTTTTCCATGAGGGTCAACAGGTAAGCCAGAAGGAACACGGCAAAAAGAAGGCGCTGGAGCTTGACGGAAGAGGGGAATCCAAGAAGGATGAAATAGCTGACGTTGGTCTGGTTTATATTTTCCATCCTTCAGATGGAGGGCATACTCTGGGATCTACCAAGACAAGAAGCAGGGCAATGGCAGCAGAAAGATAGACCCACCTCTCCTGCTTGTTGGTTACCCAGAGGCAGCTGTTGGGAACACAGTGGGAATCATGTTGCTCAACTAATGCCCTAAGCAGAGGTGGGGGAAAAAAATGATGTTAACAAAATAAAAAACTCATAACTGCTTTCTGCACTTCTCTTTTTGGGAAACAAACCAAACCAAAATCTGAAATCTACATGAATCAAAATTTTATTCAGTTTTCATTTATTATTCAATAGGGTTGGATAATGACCGAGGGCTTAATCCTCCACAAGAGAGCTGCCTGGCACCAGAGGCAGATCTAAGGGAGGGCAAAGCACTAAGTGTTGCAAGAAGCCTTACCCTGTCATGTAAATCCCTCCTCTCCCTTTCTGCTGTAGCCAGGAAGCAATGCCAAGATGTTGCTTTTCCCTGTGAGGATTGGCTAAAACGGTGCAGGAGAGGAGTGATTTCCACTGCAAGGTAAGGCTTCTTGCAAAACTTAGAGCTTTGCCCTCCCTTAGATCTGCCTCTGCCTGGCACCAGCAGGATGCAGCTATGGACAGCTATGGAGCCCGGGCAGCTAAGGATTGGGCTGTGAGACAGCCACTGTTGACACTATGTCATCTATATCACCTGCCTCATACACTTTTAAAATGGTTATAATTTACATGATACATGTTGACTAAAAACACAAAACAGTGCTTTCTGCACATCAAAATCCACGAAGGAATAACACCGTCTTCTCCCACTGCCAGCCCTAAGTCTATCCAACGATGGCCCGTAATGTGTAGTGGTGCTGAAGCAGTCTCTGTTGCATGCGGTGGGCCAGCTGGGTTCCAGGCAGTTGCTGGGGGGGGGGGGTAAGTAAAGACATATGATACATACCTACACTCCTGCTCTCTGGTCTCCTACTCAGATCTACGCCAGCACTTTTGCTGTTGTAAATCCAAGTAGGTATAAGGGGGCATGTTGCCAGGAGCATCGAACCTTGGCACCACTAGCTCCACTGAGATCCACTCATGGTTGTCCCATGAAATGCCCTCAGCCCAGTCCAGTTCCCACCCCAAGCCTTTGCTGAATTGCCCCTTCCACCTAATTACCCACTGCTGTACGAACGTACTAAGTCATTGGCGCACAGATGGGGCCACCAATCATTTGCGCTGGTGGTCCTGGTCCATGCACTGTTGTAGCTACTGATGTGCCAGGGGCCTGGACTGCAAGATCCATCAGGTAAGACTGGGCAGTCAGTGGGCCTTTGACCTGACACAGCAAGCCTTTTCTCATTACTTTAACGCCCTCTCTTTTTCAAACAAAAACAATTTTTAAAATAGGAAATAAAACATACCACTGTAGACTGAATGCTGAGTCATCATTGCTTAGGATTTGCATATCTGAACTGGCCTACAATTCCACTGTGGTTAAAACTGGGAGATAATGATTTACCGAATCTTATGTAGAGAATCACCGGGTGACGTTAAGCCAGGAAGTCTTCCAAAGTCCTTATCAACACATCCATTGGATCACACAGCCTCTCAGGTGAATGCTGCTACATAGACATCACTGATACTCATCCAGACAAAGGACTGTATCTTACGAAAGCCAGTCATGACTTATAAGCAGCATGGGAATCCGTGAGACTTAGGGCCCAATCCAGATGGCCCTTATCGCAGGTGGGTATGTCTGTACTGCAGGTGACAGTGTCGCGAACGTGCTGTAAAGCACGTCTGCAATGCATTTATGTTCGTGTTGGAGCAGCGCTCATTCAGCACCAGGCTCCAACGTGAGCAGGCAGGCAGCCTTCACTCCCACAGCGCCAGCCGTCGGAAACCCTGTTTGGGACGGGGGGAGGTGGAGGAACCGTGTGGGGGAAGGAAGAAGCCGGCCGTGAGGGGGGTGGTCCCAGCAGTGTCTCAGGCAACCCTACACGGGGCTGCTTAATTCACCGCCAGCCCCATTGTGTTGCCCCATTGCAGGCAGCAGGACTTTCCCAGGGGAAAGGGGACAAACATCCCCTTCGCTAGTGGAGATCCCAGTGACTGCCTGGCTGCCACTGGATGCAGCAGTAGCCTTTTGGCTACTGCTGCTCCCAAGGCAGATAGGCAGTGCAGGATTGGGCCCATTAATCATTGCAAACAACTCAAGTCTCACTAATTTTAATTGCACTTACAGTGCAGCCCTATGCATGTCTATGCAGATACGAGTGCAATCGTGTTCAAAGGGACGTACTCCCAGAAAAGTGTATCTAAGATTGCAGTTCTAGAGATCCTGACTTTCTTAGGATACGAACTTTAAAATATGCCTAAAAAGCCTCCTAAACAAATGTATAGAGAATGTCATTAATACATATGCCTGGATTATCTGAGTATTTGCCCCTTCTGATCACACATGTGCACCTTGTAAGCTATTTTCTTAACTGACCAAAGTACTGTGAGCAAAGCTGTAGAAGTAGAATAAGGAATTTTACCTGGGATGTATTCTAGTGGAAGATTCTCAACCTTGACGTGGCAGCATGCAAATTGTACCAAGTGAACAATTGCTTCCATTGTAGGTCTCTCTAGCTCTTTATCTTCTCACCAGCACACTTCAGAATTCAGCTTGAAAATTAGTAGCACTCTCCCAGGAATTATGGCCTCAAAAGGTATTTCTCATCTCCATTTTTTGTAAAATTCTCAAGAGATCAAGGCCATACATTATGGAAGGAAAATGCAAGTTAAGACCTGAGGTTGTCTTCAGAGGGGGAAAAAAAACGTTATTTAATGCAAGGAAAAAATAGAAATTAATATTAGGTGCATAGCACTAAATAAATAAAAATAGCTAAACAAATAAAAACAAAACTTTTCCAGATGCCTATTTTTTTCCAATCACTTGGATTTTTTCCACAGTATTCCACATCTCAAGTAAAAAGCAAAAGTGCCTGCTTCTTCTTCTAATTTCTAATTTAAATAAAACAAAAGAGATGAACCAATCTTAACCAAAGCCTGTGCCGGTAGGACATACATTCCACCAGGGCAGGCTGCTGCAAAAGTGCAGTAAAGTGCTTTGCGGCAATGCTGCGAGCCAGGATGCAATTGGGCAGGCCTTAGGGTATTAACCTGGTATGTATCCACCTTCGCTGGAGACCAACTCGCCTACTTCAGTATGTATCGACCTTACATCCTACTTTATTAATGCATGTACCCACCTGGTTCTAACATTTATTCTCTTTCTTTACATCCTACTTTATTAAAGCACTGAAACACACATTTTTACATCTGTATCAGGATATAGGTCGTTTTCTCCTGATTGCATTACTAGCTGAATGGAACCTTCTTGATTAGATTTGCATTCCTGACCCCAGCTATGACCTCACACCTTTTGCAAACACAAAGGAGATAGACATGTAGTTTCAGCTCTTTCCCACACTCTGGAGCCATGTTTTACCTATCAAATGGAGTCAAGCCATGGCCTAACCTTGGGGTCAGCAACCTATGATTCTGGAGCCGCATGTGGCTCTTTTAGCTGTCTGCTGTGGCTCCGGAGTCCGGGTGAAAGTAGCAAAGGAGGCTCCCAGCATTGGCTGCGACCGCAGGCTTGTGCTCCCTCCCGGTAGGCTGCACTGTGCTCAGGGCTGCAGGTTGGGAATCACCCCCTTTTCTCCCCTTCCCTCCGAGCCCCCCGAGCCGGGAGCTGCTACCGAGAGCGCCTCTCCGCTCGGCACCAGTCCTGCACTGCATGCTGCTCCGGGAAGCAGGGAGAGCGTGCTGGCAGCGGCGGCGGTGGCGGCTGGGCTCCTGCTCAGTCCGTGGATAGCCTTGTGCAGAAGGCAACCCGCGAAGCTCCAGAGCTGATCCGCCAGCTGGAAGGGTGCGTGGCTTTTTGTGTTGACTGTTCCATGTGTTTGCATTGCTTCGCACGCAGAGCTGGGATGGAGCGTGGCGGGGGGCGGCGGCGTGCAGTAGAGAGCCGGTGGGGAAAACTTTCTGGCTCGCTCTTGGTCGGGTTGCAAAGTTGCCCCTGGTTTTGCATGTGATGGGGCAGCTCCCGCTTACAAGCACAGAAAGCGCTGGGTCTCGCAGTTGTGTGTGTGTGTCCCCTGCCCGTTTTCCAGGATCTTTTGCCTGGTCCCTCTTTCTGCAACGTGGAGAGATTGTTTGCATCGATGGCGTGCAAGTTGCAAAAGTTACTGTGCACGAGCCTGGAATCCCCCTTTTGCAAACCTAAAAATAAAAAATCCTCCACCGTTTTGAAAAAAACAACAACACACCCCATAGTGGCAGCAGTTGCATGGGCAGCTGCTCGGCTCGGCTCTGGGGTCTGCTCTGCCCGCCCATCCTGCTGCTGCTTGTCGCATGTGCTCTTTGCAAACGGGCGATCCGCCACGTTGCCCTGCAAGGTGCAGCATGGTGGCTGGTTTTTGTTCTGATGTTCATTTTTTTACGTGCGATTGGAAGGCTGTGGAGGATTGGCAGCAGGGTTGGGGGTGGGAGAGAGAGAAAGCTGGAGACAGCGAATGACAAAATGTTGAGACCCGATTTTCAGCCGCGATCGCTCATAAGAACATAAGAAGAGCCCTGCTGGATCAGGCCAAAGGCCCATCTAGTCCAGCTTCCTGTATCTCACAGCGGCCCACCAGGTGCCCCAGGGAGGCATGAGACAACAAAATTCTTGCATCCTGTTGCCACTCCCTATAGTTTTTTTTTATACATAGCATAAAGTTAAAAAAAACTATATATGCAGTATTATCTTCATTTTAGATGTCAAAAGGGTTTTGTGGCTCCCGAGGTTTCCTTTTCTCCAGAAAACGGGTCCAAATGGCTCTTGGAGTATTTCTGGAGTATTTCCTTGGAGTATTTCTGGTAGTATTTCTACCCCTGGCCTAACCGAAGGTGGATACATACCGGGTTAATAGAGTCCATCTCCAGGAAAGGTGGATACATACCAGTAATATCAGGCCTTAGCCAGTAGAGGGAAGGAGGCCTTTTGAAGGAGTCCTTTTAAGCCAGGTACAGGGGACAGAATGAAGTGGGTGAGGATGAGGAGGGGTTTGAATGGGGAGGGAATGGGGTAGGGGTGGGCAGATGGGGGAATAAGAACATAAAAACTTTAGAAGAGCCTAGCCGGATCAGACTGAGGCCTATCTAGTCCAGCTTCCACAGTGGCTCACCAGAAGCCTCAGGGAGCACACAAGACAACAAGATGCTTGTGTTAGGCACCCCCCATGAAAAACAAACTCGGATCTTTCAAGCAAAAGACAAGAACTTTATTTCAGCTTGCGCATTGCTAGGCGCCTGAGGGAATCAATTCACAAATCAGCAGGTTGGTTCCCTTTTTTATAGAGTTTAACCTCCCGTAGCTGTGCCTTTCATGAGTAACGGTTTTCTTAGCATTAACCGTATTTAGCAAAGTACAGAACAGTCCAGCATCTTGCAAAATACAGGAATTATTTGCAACTTCAGCATTGCTGTAGCAGGATACAGGAAAAGTCTGCAAGATATGAGTTAAAAGTTGTTTACGGCTTTCAGCAAGACTATGTCTGGTTTGATCTGGGTATGTGGTTTTACTTCCTCTAGCAAAGAGTCATTCAGTCAGTAGCTTAAAAATTTCCACTCCAGGTGTAAAGCTTACTGGGGGACGAGGAGGGGGTGACAAGGGACAGAGTCCCTGAGCAAATACAGAGTATATTTCTTTAACCAGGATACACAGAAGCATAGAAGCGCCACCCTCACATGTATCTTGCTTCTTCTCGCCTGCTTTTGGCATTCTGAGGTAGTCTGAGTAACCTCCTAAAAACAGGAGGTTGCACCTCCCATCATGGCCTGTAGCCTGCCATGCACTTTTTCTTGAGAAATCTGTCCAGTCCCCTTTTGAAGGGATCTAGGCCAGACACCACCACCACCTCCTGTGGCAAGGAGTTCCACAGATAAATTACCCGCTGGGTTAAAAAAAAAGAATTTCCTTTTATCTATTCTAACCCTCCTAACACTCAGTTTTAGGGTGCAATCCTAAATGTGCCCTTGGGCCAATGCTATGTGCGCCCAAGGGCGCTGGGCTGAGGTACCCCAGTGTCTCTACTGTGCCAGCTGAACTCGAGTGGTGCAGGAGAGGTTCTGGGTGGGGACAAAGGTGAGAGGGAAGAGCTGGGCAGGAGGTGGGTGGGCCAGTAGGGGGTGGGCCAGTAGGCTGCAGCCAAGCCTCTGTCACCAGGTCAGATTCCAACTGCTAGCCCAAGTTCTAGCCTTCACTTTGTACTCTACAAGTGTGCCTTCTCTGGGCATGTTCAGAATTCCTACGTTTTCTTCAATGTACGGAAACCAGGGCTGTACCAATTCTTTGCCTCGATGAAGGAACTGTGGTCCTTTTTTCTGTGAATGGTGGGACCAGGTTGTACTCAGCAATCCTTAGCTGAACCCCAGGGTGATGTGGTGAATAGTGTGAGATATGGCCTAGTGAGACCTAGATTTAAATTGGCACTCCAGCATGAGAGCCTGGGTGAGTCACCACTTCTCAGCCTATCTAACCTCCCTCATAGGTTTGTTGTGAGGATAAAGTGGGATAGCACCATGCATGCTGGTTTGAGCTCCTGCGTCACCACCCCTGATGAAAAAGCCCTGGAGCTCCACTCCCTGCAACGACATCCCAGCTAATGGATGCCTATAATTAAGATTCCCCCCACCCCATCCCATGTAGCAGGAGTTTGCATTTGCAATGGGAGCCACAGTTCTGTAAAACAAAGATTTATTTTACAAGCACTTCAGACAAATATATATCCATAACAATCTCAGGGTATACATGCATCTCTGTGTATCTGTGTACAGATACAGCAGTGCCGGCACAATGTATACAATGTCCTAAAAGTCCCCCAAATGGTCTACATCTACATCAATCAAAACAATATAAATCAGTCCACCTAGAGCCAAAATGTGAACATCACAAACCAACCCAAAACCTAAAACAAATGCCTGCGGAACAACCAGTTTCATGGAATGCTGCTACGACATGAATTGCTATGAAAAGCAAGGGCAAAAGGGCCCAGTTTGGAACAAACAGGCCCCCTAGTAATTCATTCTAATTGTACAGATGCCCTAGTCATTCATTCTAATTGTACAGATGCCAGCTATACACAGGGGAAGAGCTTAGGGAGCAGATTGGCATGAATTGGGATATCCTGTGTTTTCCCCAATGTGTAGACTAGTGGCTCTCAAACCTTTTAGTTAAGGACATACTTTTTAGAATGGCATTCATGTTGGGACCCACTGGAAGTGATGTTATAGCCAGAAGTGCTGCTCCATCAAGCAGGAAGTGCCATAATTGTGACATAATCAAAAGACACTCCTGGAATGCATTCTTAGATTGCAGCAATTGCACAACCATGACACTATCCCTGACAAAAAGCAAGATTAGGAGCCCAAGTTATGATGGCATAGTTAGGCCAGCAAAATTTGGATGGCACAAGGGCCACCATAAAGCACGTTTGGACCACTCTTGGAGTCAGAGAGGCCAGCACACAGATGTGCGCCATCCCCCCTGACTCTGAGAGTGGTACAAAAATGCTGTACTTGGGTGGCCTTTATACCACCCAAACTTTGCTGGCCTAACTGTGCTGGCCTAACTCCAGGTTAGGATTGCACTCTAGGACAAAATATTGTGTAAAAGCACTGAACTAAATTCAGAATTGTTAAAAACCATCACTTGAAAATTCAAACTGTTAACACTTGAAAAGGAAGACATATGAAAAACAAAGTGAATTGTTTTGGGCACCACAAGCACATCCCAACCGAGTCAATGTATATGGGCGCATTGAGCATCCATTCAATCTGGCATTTTAAATATTTTTGTGGCCAACAGATTCATGTGACGTAGGAATGAGAAGTACTTTCCTTAGAGCAACATGAACTTCCCTGTTCCTCAAGCTGTAAATAAGAGGATTTATCAGTGGTGGTAGAATGGTGTAGAAGAGTGAGAGGAGTTTATCAGTGTCCAGAGAACGGCTTGACTTTGGCTTCAAATACACAGTCATCCCAGAGCCATAGAACACCAGCACCACCATGAGATGTGAGGAGCAGGTCGAGAAGGCCTTGCGCCTTCCTTCCACAGTTGGTATCTTCAGAATGGTGGAGGCAATGCATGTATATGATGTAAGAATCAAAGCAAAGGGTATCACTGCAAGTAGGATAACCTCCACCACCGCGACTTGCTCATGGATAGAGGTGTCTCCACAGACCAGACTGAGAACAGCTGGGATATCACAGAAAAAGTGATTGATTTTGTTACAGTCACAGAAAGAAGAGGTGAAAACCAGGATGGTCTGTCCAAGTTGCACAGGAATTCCAGCCAGCCACGAAGCTGCTACCAGCCCAAAGCACACTCTATTGTTCATGATGAGCGCGTAATGCAGGGGTTGGCAAATGGCGGCATAGCGGTCGTACGCCATGGCAGCCAAGAGGAAGCACTCCGCTGCCCCTGTGATGAGGAAGACACTCATTTGAAAGGCACAGGCAATGAAGGAAATGGTTTTGTCTTCTGCAAGGAGGTTGTTAAGCATGTTAGGAACAATGACGGTGGTGTAGCAGATCTCGAGAAAGGATAAGTTCCTGAGGAAGAAATACATGGGGCTGTGGAGTGCTTGGTCAGCCAGTGTGACAATCATGATGAGCATGTTCCCAATAAGGGTCAAGAGATAGACAGTCAGGAATACAGAGAAGAACAAGAACTCAAGACCTGGCAGATTGGAGAATCCCAGCAGTAGGAAGTTATCTACCGTGCTCTGATTTCCTCTCATTTGTTAGCCTGATGGAGAAAACCAAAGAATCAACATGCTTATACTAATCAAGAAAAGATGTACGAATCATTTCTACATTTAATTTTTTTAAAAAAGCCACCAAATAAAAAAAATCCTGTGAAAATAGTATCCCGGCCATCCTCCCTGACTCCAGGAACAGCCCAAACGTGCTTTATGTTGTCCCTTGTGCCGGATAAACTTTGCCGGCAAAGTTCTAACCCTCCCTAACTGCTCCGGTGTGACACCAGGTTAGGATTGCAGCCTCAGTCAGGTTTCTCCATCTGGATGCAAAGCTCTGTGCATGCATAAATGAGGAATGCATGTAACTTTAATAATCTCATCTATGTCCATCTGTAAAAGGTACCCCCTTTTTCAACGCAAAGGGAACATCTGCATTGAGTTCACCTCGGATTCCTTACATGCACTATACTTTTATAGTCTCTTTGCAAAGTTTCTCCTTCCTCCATTGCAATTATATGTTTATTCACTATGATTAAAAATGAATTAACAAATAAATGCTCCTTGCTTTAGATAAAAGTTGTAAAAGTGAGCTCATCATTCTCTAGTGCTTCATTTATGTTAGCTTGGCACACTGAAATTGGGAAACACCTGCACTGATGGAGTCAAATGCTTTCCATGAATTTGCTTACCTATTTTCTCTTGCTCAGTTGGCTTATGAAATTTCAGTCTTCTCTTCCCCTGTTTAGCTGCAGTAACTTTCAGTTCACGCTAAGGAAACAGAAATAGCTCATGCAGTTGTTCTGTGCTTTCCTGGAAGTGGTGATGCTGGTATTTGCCAAAATGTATGAATACTTGGCTTTGACTGAATTTGAACCCCTTCTACCCTCTATTCCTGGTATTTGTTTGTAGCCGGCTCCTGAGATTCAGAGACTATTTCTCCAGAGTCCCATTTATTTCCCCGATATGTGAAAGACAAAATGATCCAATAGGGCATTGATGATGGATTTGCCCAATGGAGATATGACATTTTTTTTTAAAAAAAAAACCTAGTGATTGGTTTCTGGCTTGTCTCACCCTCCTCCTTCTTGTCAGAGAAATAAGGGTGACCATCAGGGGTGATCATGTATTTCACTGTTGCATGATTGATTTAGTTGTGCTAAATTCATTTAGTTGTGAATGAATTTTTGAATAAATATTAACAACCTATACTTCCTGGGATTGATTAGTTTCACATTTCTTATCCAATGAGGGGGAAAATCAGATGCAGATTGTCTACCAATGGTGCATTTGCGCATCAATTTTGTAAACAGAGATTTTTAAAAATTTTCCCCCATCCAAGGACCTGAAACTTGCACTGTGAACAGTGTAAGGGTAGACTTTTTTTTTTCCAGAACAGCTTTTATGACTTCCCAACCATGTTATCATGTCAGAAACAGGGGCAGAAGTTTGTGTTTGGGGGTTTTCTGACACTTTGGATTTGTTCATTAATAGCTCCCCCCCCCCCCAAAAAAAAGAAAAAAAACCTGAAATGGAATTTCCCCTTCAACATTAGCACAGAGTTCTCAAAGTGGGGTGGGAATGAGAGATCTGCTGTTTCATGTCAGATATCTTCTTCCAGCAACTAAAAGTTTAATGACGGGATTTGCTGCCTCTGTTCTGAGGGAGCAGAACAGAGGAGGTATCTTTTGCAAAAGCTAATTCAATGTTTGTTCATTCATTCATTCATTCATTCATTCATTCATGAATGAATGAATGAATGAATGAATCCTGGAGTCCTTTGCTATGAGAAATTCAGTGAACCGACACTCAGAGGGTGAGCATAGTTCTTTTAGTTCTTAGCTGGCTCTCAGAATGGTGCAACATGGAGGTGGATGTGCTGGCATAGAAGAAATATGTGTTTTTTTTTGTTTTTGTTTTTTGCAAATATAAAGAGC
Organism: Lerista edwardsae; assembly: GCA_029204185.1. Lineage (NCBI taxonomy): Eukaryota > Metazoa > Chordata > Lepidosauria > Squamata > Scincidae > Lerista > Lerista edwardsae. The sequence goes on along the minus strand of JAJKFI010000193.1, from coordinate 115,470 downwards.
AAACAAAGGTCAAGGAGACTTCTGACTCCAAAAGTAAGGAATAGTAAGGAGCAGTTTGCAAGCCAGCAAAAATCTAATTAGCTGTTGCTGTAGTAAAAGCCATTTTAAGAAATGGTTTCTCAAACAAAGGACTTCAAACTCCAGGAAACCCAAGCTGGAGTGTTCCTCTGCAAGATCTTGGAGCAGCTAAGTTCTGTGCTCAGTAAAACTATGGTTTTTTAAAACTTTCCTGGGGTGAGGTCAGCTTTTTTTTTTTTCAGGATCTCCATAGCAAATGATAGTCAGCACCTAGGATAGTGCCAAATAAAAGGTCTATTTGTCTAACCATTGATGCTCAAACACATCAGTTTATTTCAAGTATATGGGACCAGCGAGAGCACCTTGAAATTGTTGCAAAGACAGATTTCCCTTAATGGAGGTTCCCTGAACATGTTGCAAAGTTGCAACTTCAAAAATGTTGCACAAGTGTATCATCGGTACAAAACGGTACAAAATGAAGCTGAGGTATAATAACCTAATGAAATGTCTGCTTTATGACATACTAGCTTTTATGTACCCGGCTTTGCCTGGGTATTTATATGTGCCATCCCCGACCCCCCGCCACTCACCAGGCATACAGATGGCCCTGTATTGCTTTGCCTGCAGGAAACCTATATGTGCCCGGGTGTTTATATGTCCCATCACTGACCCCCCCCCCACTCACCAGGCATACAGATGGCCCGTTTATATGTCCCATCCCTGCCCCCCACTCACATGTGTGCCCGGGTGTTTATATGTCCCATCCTTGACCCCCCCCACTCAAATGTGTACCTGGGTGTTTATATGTCCCATCACTGCCCCCCCACTCACATGTGTGCTCGGGTGTTTATATGTCCCATCCCTGCCCCCCACTCACATGTGTGCCCAGGTGTTTATATGTCCCATCCCTGCTGCTGTACTGTTTCTGTTGCTCTAGATGTAGTAGCCCTCTGTTTCATATCCTGTAGTCGTTTGTGATGCTGCTGTACTGTTTCTGTTGCTCTAGATGTAGTAGCCCTCTGTTTCATAACCTGTAGTCGTTTGTGACACTGCTGTACTGTTTCTGTTGCTCTAGATGTAGCAGCTCTGTGATGTAGTGTTGCAAGTCGTGTTTTTTTTTCCTCAGGTGTTTCCTGTGTACGCTGTTGTTTCATCTTTGTAGCCTTTGGTTGCACCTGCCCAATTGCCTTACATTACACAGTGAAAGTAAACTTTCAGAGAGAGAGCAACAGCCACAGCACCTTGTGCCAACTGTCCACTGCCAAGCAGGGACCGCCCACATGTCCACAGAACACATTTCCCTGGCCCTGTATCGGTTTGCCTGCAGGAAACCTGTTTGCTGCTGTTTGTCTTCCAACTGTAAAGAGTTCAGTTGCTGCCGGAAGATTCTGCATGTCATTTGCATGTCATTTGCATCTCATCATGACATCATCAGAGCCTCGGAATGCTGCAGCTCAGCCCATAGCCACCCACAGAGAACCACAAATTTGCTTGTACCCGTGCCCATGTGGGCACGATCCGTTCCTAAACTGCGCAGCGACGGTCTCGGGGGCCCAAGGCACCCGCGTGCCAAGTTTGGCACGAATCTGTCCAGGCGTTGTGGAGCCTATGTGGAACATACATACATACATACATACATACATACATACATACATACATACATACATACATACATA